>CM031233.1:261222107-261822107 GCA_018340775.1 Taxus wallichiana var. yunnanensis
TGAAAAATATGATTAAAATATGAAATGAGAGTTGCCCCCTTCAGCCAATCATATGAGGACACGTGTCTTGCGGGAGGGCTGGAGCCAAAATGTGTAAAATTTAGCCATGACTCTGTATCCAGTCATATTACACCACGTGTCAAGCCCAAATCTCATCGGTGGAGCGGTAGAGGAAATCAAGAAATTGTGTAAATTTTCCAAAAGTAGTAAAAAGGTAAAAATACATCTCGAGGCCCGTTTTTACCTGGATCTACCACATGGATGGCTCAAATTTTAAGTTGAGGAACCGATCGACGATAGCTATGCATTTCACCAATTTGGCAGCCATTTGAGCTCTAGGAATTTTGGAGATGCATTTTTGCATCAATCTTCATTGAATTTTTACCAATTCATGTTGTCTTGGCTTGCAGGGTTTGAATTAATCAATTTGGGGGTTCAATTTGTGAATGAAAGGCATTTTTCAAATGAATTTTTACTCTGGTTCGTGAAAAATGTGAATTACCATATCCAAAGTTACAAAATAAAAAATTGGGAAGGGAAAGGTTGAAATGATGAAATGAAAGGGATCTACATGCGTGGGAAATGAAAAACGTGCTTCCACTTTGAAGAATGATGAAAGTTTTGTAATGATTCACCTTTTGAAAGAACAACTGGTAACTTTTTGCGAGTTTGTTAAATGTCATTTTCCATAAATATTGCAAAGCAAAGGTGCTCCAAATATTCCACTTTTGGAGGGAAGATTTGAGGGGAAAAGTGAGTGAGTGAGTGAAAGGTATATATTGCATGAATTTTTCATACAAATGGTCGGAGTTTGAATCCCTAAGAGAAAATTTGAGAAATTCATCTTCCCGAGAGACCAATCCGAGATAACCTGTTAATTTCTTCTATGTTAGATTTTCTATCATGTCAAGTTGGTTGCAAGTGTATAGCCATTGACAAGATCTGAGACTATTCTATGTAACTTTCCTGTGATGGATCTAAGCAATTTTGGAATTAATTTTTGTCTAATCTCTAGCAATTTTGTGCTTGCTTTATTTTCAGAACATCTACAAATAGTTTCTTTCGTTCCTATTGCAATCTTATACTAATTTTTTTGTGAAATCACATAGGATCTCGTCCCTGTGATAGTCTAATGGCATTTGCAATTTCATTTCAAGAAGATCCTTCATCTTGGATGAGATAAACAAATTTAAAATCAATTTATCGTCATTTGTTGATAAAGATTGTTTGTAAGTCTTCGGGTGTACCTTAGGCATGATAATCATAAAAATTAGTGTTTAATTGAGTCTTCCAATTCGAGCCTTCTTGTTGGAGTCTCAAATATTATGTGAAAACGTGTTTATCTAGGCCTCCATTGAAGCATACCTTCTAGTTGAAGGAACATCTTGACTATTTTGGAGCTTTCTATTGTGTAGTTGTTTAGTATTGTGAAGTCCCTCTAAAGATCCAGTATAATCAGCTTTATCCTGCTTCATCTCCCACAAAAATCATTCAAAAAACAATTAATCCTACCTTGAACTACCCCTATTTTCCTTGTGTATCAACAAAGGAACAAAATCTACTTGCAAAAATATGCAGAACAATCAGGATCTCTTAATTTCTTTAGTAACCTTTGCCTTGTGTTGAAAATATCCCCATAATCTGGAAGTGAAAACTCGTGAGAGTCAGATTTGGTGTGTTGATCATATTTTCCTAAGGTCTTCTCTATAAAATTTGTGCAAAAGAAATGTATCTACGTCTCCTTCAACAAAAAAGGTTACAAAATAGGTTCTCTTACCTTGGTTGAAAGGAAAAATCTATAATAGTTAGGATAAGATCACATCCTTTTAAGGTGTTATCCATCTCTCCACAAACTTGAGTAATAAAGGGTCAGTTAGATTTCATCCCTCGCTACAAAATGATACACATTTATGATCTATCTACCTCTAAGCTCCCTGTTGAATCTGTGTTGCTGCTCGGCTTGAAAAGGAGAACAAATTTGGATACCAATAAAAGGGACACAACACCTTCCTTCTAAACAAATGGGTGAAGCTTTATTAAAATCATTTTAATAGACAAATTGTAAAATTTGGAGTTATTGGAAACACACCAATTGGCCCATAGCACCACACTTTTATTTGTGAATCCCAGAATTGTTGATCGGAGAGCCATAGGGCATCTTGCAAATGTCTGGAAGTCCGATCATGTTTTGTAGGATTATTGGGCACCAGGAAGGTGGAGGATGGACCAATTGTTAATCGGTGTTCTTTGAAAGGGTGGAGAAATTTATAGGAAAGTAAAGTTCCATTAGGTTTTATTGTAAGAAATAATATTGTACTTACATATTTTGACTAGTGGAATGATTTGAAAGAATCTGGAGACATAGGCTATTTAGGAACTCCGTAATCAATCCATGTGCATTGTCATTTTTATTATTGTATTATTTTGGATTTTTTATTTAAAATGGAGTAAATTTTAAAGATAATTTTTAATAAGCTTATAGGGTTCAAGGTCGTTAGTAAAAATAGGTAAAAAATTTACCTATATTTTCAAGATAAAATTAGTATCATAGTAGGTTATTGGCTTGCAAACTTGCTAATCTACGAAGAAGTTTAGTATCAGAATTGGTTGATTTGACCGTGTGATTGCTTCAGTTAAGTAGTAGTTCAGTGTGATTGAACAAGTACAGGTGAACCATGAGAAAGATGTTCAAACACATGAAGCTTGAAGAAATTGAAGCTTATAACCACTAGATCCATGAAGAGAATTCTCTCCTATGATCGATATATTACTCTTTGGAAGAGGAGAATGTCCGCTTGAAATCAAAACTGTAAACCAAGGATGATCTTGGCAAGGTTGCAGTGTGGTGATCAGAGAAAGAAAATATCTTCAAATTTAGATGTAGAGACCATGGCAGATGATTGCACTGTAAGTTGTTCACCACATGAATCTTCTTCTCTCTCCCATTCGGTTTTGGATTCAAGTAATGATGCCTTTGGATCCAAATTTTTATTTAAAATGGGATTTGATGGAAGAGGCCTTAGTAAAAATGTCCAAGGCATTTCTTGTTGGCATATTTAATACATTGTTTATTGGTTAGTTTGGATACAGGCGGTTACACCTCCTAACCGCATTCACTATGTATTTATTCACCCCTCGTGCATTCAATATATTATTCAGACATTTTACATTTCTCCTGAGCCAACATTGGTATCAGAGCGGTGTGAAGATGGAGTGTGGGAGTGAGAAAGGTTTGTCTTTCATTGGTTTCATGGACATTGAAGATCTGTTTGGAACCATCACTTCCTGTCCTACATGGAAAATATTATTGGAGGCCTGCGTGCTTTCATGGAGTCGTTTCCTTATTTAGTTGAATCTGCATAAAAGAATAGTTTCACTTACGACCCATTTCACTGTGGGAGTGACTCTTGTGTGTGTGAACTTGTAGCATTCTCCTTTGGCGCTTTGCTGGAAGTCTGCAGTGACCAACACAATGTTAGAGAAACTAGCAACATCGACTAATGTTAACAATAGTTAGAGAAACCTGCGTGGAAGCAAGAGCATTGGAGTGTGCGGATAAAGGATGGAGACCTGCTTAGAACCACCACTCCCCTCCTGTGTGGAAATTACATTTGACAGTTTGAAAGAAGTTAGAGAAACCAACAACAAGGACTTTGTCTGGATTTTATTGAATCTTTGTGATAGATGTGCTCTCGTTTGTATAAAAATAGATGAAGAAGTGAGCTCAAAAGCTCGAGTGGTGTGGCACAGATGTGCTTGAGGGCATTTAATCTCATGTTTGTCATCTGGATCGAAAAAACTCTTCTTCGTCTATATGTCGAACAAGACTCAGTCCATTATGTCCTCGAATTGCAAGTTTTGGAGACTGGCGAAGAGTAGATACCGATGCTCTTCGGTTCTCTCAAATGCGGCACATCTCTATGGTTGCTTGCAATGTTGCTAACATCTTGGGGCACAAATTTCATGCTTTCATATTGTTGCATGGGATCATAGGCTTGTTGTTCATGTCCATCTTTGATAGCAAATTTGATGAATGAATGAAGGGGCTGTTGCGACATACGTGGGCTAGCCTCGTTTCGAGCTCACTTGTTCATCTATTTTTCTACAAACAAGAGCACATCTATCGCTAAAGATTCAAGAAAATCCAAACAAAGTCCTTGTTGTTGTTGGTTTCCCAACATCTTCTCAACTATTGTTCAGAGCAAGCAATACATTAGCAAGCACATCATACAAAAGATCAAGAGACATGTGGAATTTGTTTGAATCAAATTGGAACAAAATGAGATTAAGCCCCTTCATTCATTCATCAAATTTTCTATCAAAGATGGACACGAACAACCAGCCTATGATCCCATGCAACAATATGAAAGCATGAAATTCGTGCCCCAAGATGTTAGCAACATTGCAAGCAACCATAGAGACATGCCGCATTTGAGAGAACCGAAGAGCATCAATATCTACTCTTCGCTAGTCTCCAAAACTTGCAATTTGAGGACATAATGGACTAAGTCTTGTTCAACATATAGACGAGAGAAGAGTTTTGTCAATCCGGATGAAAACATGAGATTAAATTCCCTCGAGCACATCATGGCACACCACTCGAGCTTTGAGGTCACTTCTTCATCTATTTTTCTACAAACTAGAGCACATCTATCGCAAAGATTCAAGAAAATCCAGACAAAGTCCTTGTTGCAAAAGCGATAGGACATTTCGCGCGTAACAAGATGATGAATATAGGGTAGATTTGTAAAAAAAAATATTAAAGGGGGAATGTCGGTATATTTAATACATTGTTTATTGGTTAGTTTGGATACATGCGGTTACACCTCCTAACCGCATTCACTATGTATTTATTCACCCATCGTGCATTCAATATATTATTTAGACATTTTACATTTCTCTGATCCAACATTGCTAACCCAATACAGTCGAGGATCATCCTTGTTTTGTAGGTTTGGGGTTTTCTAGGGTGGGAATGGATATTGGAGATTTCTCCAAGAACACTGACAGGAAACAAGCTTCTGAAAGAAAAGTGAATGCCCCACTATTCTTGCAAGAATATTCTTAGTAGGAAACTTGTGCTTTGTGGTCACAGGCAGATATGGTAAGAGAAATCAGTGAAGAGGTAATGAAATTCTACCTCTAGTTTCTTACCATAATAATAAGAACAATAAAACTTATGATCCAATTTTTTAACTAGAAAATTATGGCTATGATTTTCATAAAATATGGAATGCCTTTCAATGTACTTTTTGTGGATTGCATTATCATTTTGTGGCTAGATGCTGAAAAGAAGGACATTGATGAAGAAGTTGATGTCATTTGTGAGGAACACAACAAATCAGAAAGACCAATCTCATCATGCAGAATCAAAAATTGCAGAAAGAGTTCCTCATCCCAAAAGAAGGAGAATAAGAGGAATTTTTGTGCTCATTGTGAGAGGAATGGGCATATGGTGGAAAACTATTGGAAACTTCATCCATCTCGCCATCAGAGTAATGGCAAGTCAAAGATGGAATGGAGGCCTATTGCAAAGGAAATGAGTTTTCTACTCCACCACCAGCTGACAAATCAACCCATGATCAAGTAATACCTGAAATTCAAAGTCCTTTAAAATGGGTAAGTCAATAGTTTTTAAATTATATATTGAATAACTCAGATTGATGAATAGTATGCAGTATTTTTTTGGATATCAACTTTTTTGAAGAAATATTGAGGGAAAGGTTTACAATAGTCAGTGGATTTTATTACTTATAAAATTTGATTAATACTCAAAAATTGTGAGTGCCTGCTATAGCTGGGATATAGGATTTAAGTCATATTAAGCTTAGAGATATGTCAGCGATACGTACAAACAATTGAGCTCACTGGTGTCATCTTGGAACTTCATTTTGTGTAGAGGAATTATGACTGTGTGGGAGAGAATGGTAGCTGAACATTGTTGCAATCTGACAATAGATCAAAACTTCATTATATGTAGAGGCATTGTGATCATGCAGCAGAGTGGTATGTGACAGTCATCATCAACTAGATGGTTTGTACTATGTAGAGGTAGAATCTGTGCAGCAAGGTTGAAGTCACCATTATTGAGCTCGTGAGAAATCAGATCGGATCATCATTCAGTGTAGAGGCATTGTTACCATGCACTAGAATGTTAGCTGATCATCAAGACTTAGCACCACATAGTGGAAGCGTTGAGGTCTTAAAAGAAGACTTAGCACCATGTGCAATGAGAGTGTTGAGGTCTAGAAAGGTACGTGACATCAGGTCACATCTTCATTCTGTTTAGAGTCTCTTATGGCCTTCTAGTAGGATGGTACCTGGTAAGTCATTATCCATCACTAACATCGGATCACTCTTAGCTCTACGTAGCATGGAGTTCCTTCAGACTAGTTCAGATTCTAAGGAATCAACTCCAAGATAGGAGTTTTGTTATAAAGTAAAGGGGGGTCCTTGGCACTAGATATTTTGAATCTTAGCACTGAACATTGGGAGCATTGAGGTTACATTGGGAAACTTAGCACCATATAGTGGAGGCATGGAGATCTTCTTTGGATATCAAAGTGTTGTAGCTGGAGGCAGTAAGGCCAAGTACCACAGGTCCTAGAGTTTGAACTATCAGTTGTTTGATTGTGGAGTTGGCATTATATTGCGTAGATCTCTTCTCAACAACATGATTTGAATTTTACAAGATTTTTGGGACAAATATCCTTTCCTATTTGGGAGGTATGATCCAAAGGACATTATGGAGGATAGGAGTTTCCTAGATCTTCTAGGATCACTATAGTATGGAAGATCACTATGAAAGATTTATGATGACTATTTGAATGCAGGAAACAAAGTCTGTACAATGAAATGGTGGCCAGTAAAAGTTTAGGTCAACCCTATGTGAAACTGGGTCAAGAGGTCAACACATGGACCAATGCCAAGATGACATGTGGCAGTTGGCATCTAGGTAAAAGAGGATTGTCAGTATGGTTTGAGACCTTCGGTCTTCGTCAGTGTAAAAGTTGTGCGTGGGAACAAGATGCTCAACTTTAATAATGGATGGGAGCTTGAACACCATGAGAGCTGCATATTATTTTCTATGATGTGGTTGACCCTCAACCCACCACGATCTTGATTTTGTATTTCAAGTTTAGTTTTGTGCTATGAGTTTAATTGTGCGTTGCGGGTGATAACCAGATCGGGTGAGCTATTTTGCTAGCTCGGTGGGTTAATCAACTCCCCCGAGATGATCTCTAGTATTTTCTATATTGCTCATATGGATCAAGTCAATTCAACAATGTTCAGGATTACCTTGGAAACCACATTGGTCGGATATGCCTTATATCACATGACTCAATGTGTAACTCAACACTTATCTCGGTGGAACATAACCACCAATCCAAAAATCTCGGTAACCAACAAATCATGACAGATCCACATAACTCGACGGACCAACTCGGCATCGAAACAAACAAATAATTAATAATAAGTTATTCACAGGATAAACAGAGGGAAAAATGTTGGATGTGGCTTAAGCCACGTGAATATAGTTCAGGCCATACCATTTTAAATCCTATCTCCATCTACGCCCGAAGATTTGGGATAATACCCATGGCCAAACCAAAACCGTTGGCGCTAAAATACAATTGGAGGATTTGAACCCCCAACCTCTTACCCCTAAGACCAATCCGTCAGACCACATGCCAGTTGAGTTGTCCACATAGGGGAATAGAGGGATAAGGCTTTTAAGAAAATAATTGGGGCCCTTTTTCATTATAAAAGGGACCCGAACCCCTTCCTTTTAAATACAGGGGTGAAGCTTTATTAAAAGCATATTGGTGGCTATGATATTAATATAGTTTCAAACTATATTATAAGTCCTTGATTTAATTAAAGCCTACAAAGAGAATTTAAAAGAACTTCCAAGTTATTTCATTAGGCCTTATAATTTTTAAAAGGCATTTTTGTAATAAAGTCCTATTTAATAGGAAAATTGAAAAATTGGTAGTTATTGGAAACTCACCCATTGGCGCATAGTGCCACAATTTTATTTGTGAATCCCGAAATTGTTGAACGAAGAGCCATAGGGAATCTTACAAACATCTGGAAGGCTGATCAAGTTTTGTAGGATTATTGAGCACTAGAAAGGTAGAGGACGGACCAATTGATCATTGGTGTTCTTCAAAAGGATAGAGCACTTTATTATAAGAAACTAAAGTTCCATTAGGTTTTATTATAAGAAATAACATTGTACTTACAAATTTTGACTATTGGAATGGTTCTAATGAACCCAGAGACATAGGATATTGCCGAACTCTGTAATCAATCCATGTGCAGTGTCATATTTATTATTGTGTTATTTTTTATTTTTTACTTAAAACAGAGTAAATTTTAATGGTAATTTTTAATAAGCCTATAAGGGTTCGAAGGTCGTAAAAAAATTATGTAAATTTTTTACCTGAACTTTTAGATCACAATTGGTTTGAGATCATATGCAGGTGTGTGGTGATAATATATGTGCTTTTGTATCTTCTTTCAACAAGTAGCGTATTCAAGGCATTCTTGTTCCATAGTTAGCTAGTAATATCCTTGACAAAATATCTTTTGAGGCATGGCTTTACCACAAAAATGACAGCCGCACATGTTGTCATGTACTTGTGAAATAGAGGGGGGATATCAAAAATCCCTAAGTAACGTAAGATACAACCATCAAGTAAACATTTCAATAATTATATCCCAATGATGACATAGTGGGTAGCCTAAGGTCACAAATGATGATATTTATGAGGTTGCAAATTATCAGAAGTGGTTTGTTTATATAAGAAGTTGTAAATTATAGTAAACCTTTCAGGATTTCCATGACTATGTGTGATGTTATAAGCTGCTACAGGTAGAGTGGAAGTAGAAGGATTTCATAAGTGTGTAATGATGAATGTGGCTAGTGTGGTATCACTTATCCCCTAAGATTAAGATAAATATGGAAATATATGCCTAATTAGATTGATATTGATGTCGAAAATGAATAAATAATGAAGCACAAAAATTAACCCACACAAACTAAGAAATGAAGTAAAAACCCTAAGATAAAAAGAGGTAAGAAGCCTTAGTTTATTTCATAGATATCCTTGTGGTTTAAGGAGATGGAAAATTTAAAAATACAAAGCACTAACCATTACACCAAATATTAGAAAAATGGAGATTTGGAAGAATAAGGTGGACTGCAGCATATGGATAGGGATAGGGGTGCCTTCCAGATCCATAGGCCTTTTTATGGGTGATTAGGTCTATAGAAATGCTTATAAAACCTCCTTTGAGTGAGCATGAGGTATTATTTATCATTCACGTTTGGTCACTATGAGGTCACACAGTGATCACCAAAGTCGTTGGACACCTAGAATGAAGTATTGACCTTCAAAACCCTCAAAGATACATCAAATACTAAAAATCAAAAGATGAAATATGAGGGGTCAAATTATCCTCATTTGTCACAGTAGTGAACTTATAACTTGAGTGCTACACTACATCTCAAACCCAATATATTTATATGTGTGTGTGTTTGTGGAATTGTGCCCTAAGTAGATCCTATGTGTGTCACACTTCATAGTGAGAAAATAATATAGATGTAAAGAAATGTAATATATGTGTGCATGCAATATAATGAACTTCCCTCCTATGAAGTGTAGGCAGAATAACCATCCCTTCTATCCCTTGGATGGGTCTAAATTGATGGAATGGAGCTTATAGATGCTTGATGGATACCACCTTAGGTGGTGATAGCTAATGCTTAGTACTTGGTCCCTTATTATGATCACATAACATTATACTTATAAGATTCCCTTGCTTGAATTTGATAGTAAACCTGAAAAGGCCAACTTCCAAAAAGATAAAATGATCCAATGGCTATAAAGGACCCAAAAAGTATGAAAAAAGTATACTGAGGTCGGGGATGCCCAAAGGGGATGAGGGCACTTGATGCTGGAGCGTCTTAATTGGGTGCTAGAGTCTAGTATGATAAATTTGAAGGTATTAAAAGGAATACTAAGCAAATAAGGGTGTGAAACAAGAAGTTATAACACAAAGAAAAGAAAGGTGGCCAAAGACATGGGTTAATTAGTACTAATTTTACTTAGTAATCATATGAATAGTATTGTGCAATCATGACTAGATAGTTACCCAAAGTGTGTGATTTTGTGTCTATAGAAGAGAAGAGTGTCAGGCTTATTGGTTTTAAAATATTTTGTAGCAAAAATGGAAGAAGTTTGTTTTTTTATGCACTGATGTAGAAGAAGATGGAAATAAAGGCTTTAGATATACCTATTTTAGTAGCAAAGGTACTAGAATAATGCAAATATGTCGTAGCATATGAGATACGAAATGGATTACCTCCAAAGCGGGATATACAAATCAATATTGATTTGATCCCAGGATTGGCCCTTCCAAATCAGGTATCCTACAAGATGAGTATGACATAGAGTGAAGAGTTGAATAGGAAAGTTACTTATCTAATACAAAAAGGGTTAGATAGAGAAATCATGAGTCCATGTGTAACTCTTACACTATTGACTCCTAAAAAGGATGTATACTAGAGAATGCGTGTGGATAATAGGGCCATAAATAAAATCAAAATTATGTATTTGTTCCCAATTCTAATATTAGATGATATGATGGGTGTGTTAGTTGAAGAATGAAATTTTAGTAAGATTGAATTGTAGAGTGTGTACTACCAAATCCAAATTCGTGAAGGGGATGAATGGAAAAATACTTTCAAAAAAAATATGGATTGTACAAGTGGATGGTGATGCCATTTGGGATATCTAATGCACCCAGTACATTCATTATGTTGACGAAAAAAGATTACTGTATAAATACAATTGTAAGTTTGTGGTTGTCTATTTTTATGATATTTCTATATTGAGTAGGACAATGAAAGAAAAATTGCTACATCTTAAATTGGTGTTAGAATTATTACGAAAATATATTTTGTATAAAAACTTAAATAAGTTTAGATTTCTTCAAAATAGTCTTTTTTGGGGGGATTTTTCATGTCGGAGGATGGAGTGAGTATGGATGAGAAAAAAGAGAAGGCAATTTTTTAATTTCCTATTCCAAGGAATGTGATAGAGGTTCATAGTTTTCATTGATTGGTAACTTTTTATAGGAATTTCAGTAGCATTTCCATACCCATAACAAACTATATGAGGGGAAACAAGTTTCTACAGTCCAAGGCACTAATAGATAGTTTTGTATTGTTGAATAAGAATGTGTCACATGCACCTGATTTGGTATTTCCATATTTTAACATGATGTTTGAGGTTGATTGAGATGCCTTATATGTCAGAATTGGAGTTATATTGAGTCAAGAAGGATGATTTGTGTCATTTTTCAATGAAAAGTTAAATGAATTCATGAAGAAATATTCTACTTATGATGTGGAATTTCATGCTATTGTTCACGTATGAAGGAATTGAAGACATTACTTAGTAGCTAAGGAATTTGTACTCTTTACTCACCATGAAGCATTGACGTACATGTAAACACACAAAAGGAGTTAAATAGTAGGCATGCAAAGTGGGTTTCATTTTTGCAAGAATATACTTTTCTCTTAAAGCATAAGTTTGGTAAGTAGAATCGAGTTTTTGATGCCTTGATTAGGCATGTAGAAATTTTGGTAACAATGGAAAATGAATTAGTAGGATTTGAGGTAGTTAAGGAATTGGATTAAGGTGATCTAAATTTAAGTGATGTTGTGAGACAACGTAAGGAACCTACAGTGGGTAGTTTTTCTTCTCATTATTTGATGAAGGATGATTATTTATTTAGTGGAAAAGAATTGTGCTTCCCTATTGGTTCAATGAGAGAAAATATTATAAGAGAATTGCACAGTGGGGGTTGGCTTCACACTTTGGTATGAGTAAAAAAACTGATCTTGTGGTAGAAAATACTTATTAGTTAAAGGTAAAGAGGGACATAAGTTGGATCGTACCAAGATGTACATTGTTCAAAATGGATAAGGGCCACACACAAATATTGGGATGTATATCCCATTACATGTCCTTACAGGGTCATGGTTTGATTTATGTATGGATTTTTTTAGGAATTCCCAACACACAATGAGGTAATGATTCGATCTTTTTGTGGTTAATATATTCTCTAAGATGGCACATTTCATTGCTTGTTAAAAATATAATGATGCTTCCTAGAATAGCATTTTTTTAGAAGTGCTTAGGTTGTATGGAGTTCCAAAAATGATCACTTCAGATTAGGACACAAAGTTTTTTATTCACTATTGGAAGACTCTATGGATAAAAAAGGGGACACAACTAAAATTAAGTAGTACATATCACCCCCAAACTGATGGGTAGACAAAATTATTGAACAAAATCTTCAGAAATATCCTACATTGTATAGTTAGAGAAAAGACAAAACAATGGGATTTGGCTTTACCACAAGATGTGTTTACTTATAACAACTCAGTAAATAGGTCAATAGAGAGGTCTCCTTTAAATATTTTCTATGTTAGAAACCCAATGGGATTCATAGATCTTATTGTGCTACGTGGTGAAGATAACACTAGTGATGATGCAGAAGCCTTTATAGAACACATGCTAAAATTATATGAAGAGGTGAGGGAAAATATAAAAGTTAGTAATGAAAAATAGAAAGAAACTAAAGATGTTAGTAGGAGAGTAAATGTATTTAAAGAAGGATATATGGTGAATCTTAGAAACGAGAGGTTTTAAAATGGGACTTATAATAAACTAAAGTATAAGAAGATTGGGCCACATATGATTGTGAAGAAATATAGTGATAATTCCAACAAGGCACAAATACTTAAAAAAATTTTTTTATATTTCATCTGTTTTTAATGTTTCTAACTTATGTAAGTTTCTAGGTCATGAGGAATATTTAGTGTAGGAGGAAGAAATAAACTCGGAGTAGATGATACCAAAGAAGAAAAAAGAGAGGGTGATGTGTGTCTTGGACCAAAAGATAGTCACTACTAGGCATGGGACCTACATCATATATTTGGTATAATGGGAAGGTTTGTAGAAGGAATAAAATACCTAGATTCCTGAGTAGGAGTTGAAGAATATTGAAAGTGGAAAATTTGATGAATTCCAACAACTGAATTTGCAAGAGCATATTTCTAATAAATAAATGGAGAATGATGTGGGAACATAACTTCAAGAGACCATAACTTTTGATCCAACCATCAAATTGTCTTGAAATTTTCCATAGTGTTATATTTTTATTTGTAATGTGCCATTTATATGTTTCCATAAAGTTTGGGTGACTTTTTCAACTTTTTTAGGGGGGACCAATTAATTTATCTAGTGCTGTAAAATTGGCTCCGAAACTTTTTTGGTTGTTTTTTCTAACACTTAGAGTTTTAAGATCTTTTCCTCTAATTTATGTAATAAGAAAAGATTTGATGTACATCTTAATTTATAAATGCATATTTTATACAAAAAAATTAGGGTCCATCCGAGGTGTTTTACTTTTTAGGGTTGTTTGAGTTGTAGGGTTTTTTCACATTTTAGGGTTTTCTAAGACATAGTGGGAAATAAAAGGAAAATTGTAAAGTTGTAAAAGATTAGCATGGATTCCTCAATGATAAGAAAAATATTTTGAAGCTTATGGTTTTTTTTTGCAAATTTTTTTAGTGTGTTTTAGAGATATTCCGACCTCTTGCAGTTGGATCCATATGAACAAAACTGTGAACCAAGGAGCATAGAAATGGGCCACATAAGAACACAATATGAACAAACTAAGGGGACCAAAGCATAAATAAAATTCCATAGTGGGGGTATTTTTTGAGGCATATCATATGCTCTGGTCAAAACATCTGCTCAGAAAAAAATTTCATAGTGAGGCTCAGTTAGGTCATTTCTAGCCATTTCCCATCATTAGACTAGCTCAGATCAACATAGGAATAAGTATATAAGCTAAGTGATCTTATTTCTCTAATTTTTAATACTTGTTTTCATAGTTTATCATATTTTAGATTTTTTCATATGATTATTCATGGTATTTTTGTAATTAGCCTTGGAATTAATTGATTAAGATAATTTACCATTGGTTATTACCCCTAGATAATTAGCCATTTAGGTTAAATAAATTAAGTTAATACAAAGTAGGGTGAATTTTTTCTAGAAACATTTATTGTTTAAAATTGTGTAAGTCTTATTATTATATCTAGTCTTTGATTCTATAAAGCATAAATATTTGGATCCATTGTGTGGACTTGTACAACGCATATTTGTCGATCTCACATATAAGAAAACTAGTTCAAGTCATACATAATCTGGGAAGGAATAGATAATCATTAGCTTCATTTAAAAAGCATTTCAGATATTACTTTTACTCATTTCTTATCGAGAAAACTTATTTGGTACTAGATCATTTTTCAAATACTGGTTTAGAATTATTTTTTCTATTATCAGTAGAATTATAGATTTAGTGAATGCTACTTCTATCAAGAGATTTATTATTTGGAAGAGGGTATAGGAAAATTTCATTCATGGATACACTCCACATAAATATGGACTACCTTTTCTGACCATCAAAAGAAGGAAATTTTGAAGAATAAAAGTGATGTGTACAATATTTTTGCTATCTCAAAAGTGTCATAGATCCTAACATCTATCTAAGAATTATATGAAATAAGAATAATATTGAGGCATGGAATAAATTGGATACTTAATATCAAGGTTTTTATAAGTTAATAAATGCAACGCTTTAAACCCTTTTAGTAAAATGAAATTTGATAATTTACAAATTTTAGATAATGAGGGAGTTGGAGTTGGAGTTGGAGTGAAGAAAGGAATATTCTAGAAGAATATTTTGAGGGATTACATATTTCTACATAGGTGTATAATTCAATGGGAAACAATACTAACTCTTCTTAAAACACTAGTCATATATCTACATAAACATAGAGTCAATAAAAGTATTTTTTGAATCCACATCCATCAAATAAAATATTTTCTCATAAATATGAGATGAGGATAAAAATGATGAAATATCCTAAATTTAATTAATTTTATGATTCTTATCATCAATATATTATGTTTTCATTTTCATCTATAGCTAGTAAACCTAGAAGATATGTAAAAGCTACCTGGGGGAAAATGTGGGTTGATGATATGAAAATAAAGTTGGATTCCAATAAGATCCAGAATACATTGACTATTATCAAGGGTGTTTAGTCTATAAATATTCCTTTGGAAATAATTAGGTCTATAAGACCAAATTTTAGAGTTATTGGGTTTCACTAATTTATAGATTTTTGTGTAATCAATAATTGAAGTATTTACACATAGTGGAAAGAGTTTTTAAATATGTAAGAAGTAATTATAATGATGATATTAATTCAAGATTGGAATAAATTTATTATGTGTAATCATATTTAAATATTCATATTCAAAAGGTTTTATTTTTGGAAGGAAGTCTACTTTAAATTATTGTTTCAAATTGGAAATTGGTTTGGTTTCATGTTCATCGAAGAAGTAAGATATATTCATTTTATCCTCTTCTAAAGTTCAATATGAAAATATTACATATATTTTCACACAAGGTATATGGTTGAGAAGAGTATTAGTTTGATTTAAGAAAGCTTCAACATGATTCTACACAATTTTTTTGATGATAGTGGGGAATATAATTGTCCAAAATCCATTTTTCATGCTAGAATGAAACATATAGAAATCTGAAAAGCATCATTTTATTAAAGACTTGATCAAAAATAATTGGTTTTTCATTGACTATGTGACACATGAATATTATCTTACCAATATTTTAACCAAGGGTTTGTAGTAGTAAGTTCATGAAAGAATCAAGGAGATGATAGACATTATTTCCTTTTGCATCAAAGGGGAATGTTGAATCTGGTGTCCATATTGGAATTTATTAGTTAAGAAAATTTATTAGGATTTTTTGTTTGATTTTTTGAGTCTTTTAGAAAATGGTGTTAAATTCTATTTTTAGAAAATATATTTTTACATAGTTCTATTTTTAGAGTCCTATTTACAGTCTCTAAATGCTAGCTAGAGTGCAGTACACATGATGTGCAATTTACTAAGTTTGAATTAGCATTCATTCATCGCTAAGAGGTGTGCCACCATTTATATGTTTAGACAAATAAAATTAGTCTTATCCTAATCCCTTTATATTAGTAAAAGATAGTGGGGTGCCTAGGTTCACTAGGACGAATTATAGGTGTGCATGTGTCAATTAAACTAATATTAGCTTATTGCATGTTGACCATATAATAGAAGTCGATGATATTTTCCAACCTTATTTTTAGTCTTCATTAGTTGACTTTATTTCACTTCACATGTGTAATATTTATTATTCATCTCTGTTAGTTTATTTTTAGTCTTCGTTAGTTTACTTTAATTCTCTTAGTTGAATTTAGTTCACTCTTAAGGGACTACATCCAGACGAAGTAGCCCAGAAGAAATGGCTCCATCCGGCACCAAATTTAAGCCTCCAAAAGTTTTTACCAAACCACCCATATGTGTTGGCATAGTTGATTCGGTGCAAATGATCCATCGTTCACAAAATATTGTGTTTAATAGTCTTACACTAACTCAAACTACACTATTTTACACTTTTACAAACAATCAAACATCGAGAGAACCAAAATGAGATGTAGAAAACCAAGATAGGATTCTCTAGAGGGTCCTTACATGGAGGTGTAGGATCACATGAGAGGTCTCTAGGTGTCATGGAGACCAAGATATCACCATTCAAAGTTATATCATTTATCGGTCTTTGAGATCTTAAGGGACAACATCTGGTCAAAGTAGCCCAAAAGCAATGGTTTTGATGGCACCAAAAAAAATACTCCACAAGAATTTAATAGGCCACCTGGATGTTTTGGTGTAGTTGGTGTTGTGCTAAGATCCACCTTTTGAAAAATATTTTGTTTGACAGCCTTACACTGACTCAAACTACACTATTCTTTGCAATTGCAAATAATAGAACATCGAGATAACTGAAAGTATATGGAGAAAACTGATATTAGATTCTATAGAGTGTCTCGATGAAGAGGTGTAGGATAAAACAAGATATCTCTAGGTGCCAGGAAGACTGAGATATCACCCATCAAATTTATAACATTTTTTTGTCTTTGGGATTTTAACATTGGTTACGTTCAAACCAAGTAGCCCGAAGAAATAGATCCATATGACTCCAAAATGAAGCCTCTAAACCAAGAACCATCTAAGATAAAAATTGAGTAAAGGAGGCTTATAATCAAATTGAGGAATTTAGGGTTGTGGCATTCCTTGAGACTTCGTGGCATAATTGTTTGGAAACTACCTTTTCTAGGAAATTCCTGGGTAATGAAAATTGAGTATGGAGAATTCATGCCCTAGGATGTTCATATGAGTCAAATTCCTTTGCCAAGCACATTCGGTTGGGGGTATACAACTTCAAGTGCTATGGAGGGCTCTAGGTAGGCCTTGTTTGAAGTCATACCAACCGATCCGGAGCCAAGAACCCCCTTCATAGGTACATAGAATGTTGTTAGTTACGTCTCTTTTCTTTGAAAACAATAAAATATTATCTTAGCTTCGATAATATAAATTTCTCTACTAACAGTGCCAACCGCATGAAGGTAGAAAATTTTATGGCACAACTAACTTGCATAAAATTGTTAGTCAAAGTAATATAAGTTGAATCAAATTCATACTAGATATATATAAAATACACAAATGTAATAAAAAAATATGTACTTGAATCTAGTATACAAATTTAAAAAATTACAAAGAAATATATACCAGACGAGCATGTAAATTCATACCAATGAACCAACATGATTGGATCTACTTAAAGTGCTAACCATGTGAAGGTAGAAGCTTTTATGACACTATTAACCTGCATAAAAGTGTTTGTCAAAGTAATTTAAGTTGATTCAAAACCATACTAGATATATACAAAATACACGAATTTAATAAAATATATGAACTTGAATCTAGTAGAAAATTGTTAAAACTTCAAAGCAATATATACCAGATGAGCATGTAAATTCATTGCAATGAACCATCAGGATTGGATCTACTCTGAATAGTGGACATGATTTCTTCATGATTTGACTCTTGAACCTTCCGAAGAATCTTGTTATTAGGCCTTCCTCAATATCTATACAAATGAATATTTTTCGCTAGAACTAGATGAAAATATAAGAGTATATTTCTATGTCTCAAATTCTTCAAACACCGAAACAAAGGAATTTTTTAATGGATACCATTGAAGCAAAGTTCCAGTAACTACCACTGACCCTATATCATACTAAGTATCTTCACCATATATAATAGGAGAAGGAAACTTCTTTCTTTCCTCGATGCAAAGACAAAAGAAATACTTTGTTCCTTATGTATTGTCTTCTAACGTAATAACTATAAACATATGTCCTACAAAAAATATATGTTTCAAATCAAATTTAAATTAGATATTAATTTTGAAATGGACATAACTCAATACAAAAAATTGAAATAATCATTTACCTTGTCTCACCAAAATTGAAATGTTGTCATAGTCCTTAGGATGTTTCAACTTCATTAGAGAAACAAGTCATGATGCTTGTGGAAGTTGATAATTGGGAAGTAGAGTTAGAGGCCTAAAAATCCATCCATCCACCTATTCTTGTGAATCAAACTCAACAGTGGTAAATTCGATACAAGATGTAAAAAAAAACACCAAATTTCTTGTCCATGTGGCCCAATCATTAGCATTTGAGCTACAAAATGAGTGTAATGTAAAAAAAGGATGAAAGCCTAGAATATTATATTAATCATCAATCAATATTTACAATAGTTGTGTTGTAATATTTATACATAGTGGAAAACCATATACAAACAAAGAAATAGGTTGCACAGGTACAACCATGAAACAATACATACAATATTATTGTTAAAATAATATAACAACTCACGTATGTTTTAATAAAACAATATAGAATGTTATAAATAAATATAACCATATAACAATTAAAAAATTAAACAAACTAACTATGTGTAATGCATAATTAACCTAGGTAAAATATATTTACCCTAACATTCCCCCCTCTTAATTTTGCATTATCTCAAGGGATGAGGAGAGGAACTCTTTGAACAACTCAAACTTGTCATGTGCAAGTGACTTTATGAAGATATTTTCTCATTGTTCAACTATTGGAAAAAACTGAAGTTGTATATTATTGTTTAAGACATGCTTATGTATGAAATGTACTTGTACCTCAATGTGTTATGTTATTTCATGAAAAAATAGATTGTGAACAAGTTTGAGAACACCTTCATTGTCAACATACAAGGTACTTAGTTTGTCTTGTGGTATTCAAAGTCATTTAAGTATGCGATATAGCCATATCGCTTTGTAGACAACTTCACTGCAGAATGATACTCGACTTCTGTGGAAGAGTGAGAAAAAAATGTTGTTTCTTGCTTCCCCATGATATTGGTATAGATCCCATAAAGAACACAAACCATGAAGTGGATTTTATGTCATCAATGTTTCCTACATGATCTGAATCTGAATATCCTAACAAGAAGAAGTTTTCATTCTTATTGTATTCTAGACCAAGACCCATTGTTCCCTTGAGATATCTCAAGATGCACCTTGCTGCCTTCTAATGACAAACATTGAATTCCTGCATGAACCTGGATATATAGCTCACTACAAAGCACATATCTGGTCTAGCTTAGGTTAGGTAAATGAGACTCTCAATAAAATTTTGATAGAGAGTGGCATTTACCATGGGAGATGGATCTAAATGAGATAACTATAATCTATTCTCCATAGGTGTAGAAATTAGTTTTTAATCCATCATCCTTAATTTCTCAGCGTTGTATTTGTATATTTCAACTGAGAAACAAAGATGTGATTCTCTTTCTACCATACCTCCAATCCAAGATAATAATGCATTCTCCTAAGATCTATCATGTCAAATGATTGATTAAGATCTTTCTTTGTTGCATCGATCATCCTCACTAAAATGTCAGTTATGACTAGATCATCGACATAGACAAAAACAATCACAATCTCCCCATTTCCTTTTGAGGTAGAGATTGGGATCATATGGATTTCTAAAAAATCCATGTTATACGATATGCTCATCAATTTTTATGTACCAAGCCCACGGTGCCTTTTTGAGGCCATACATATATTTCCTGAGTCTACATACCTTTGCTTCTTGACTAGGTAAAATATAACCCTCAGGTTGAGTCATATAAACTTCTTCTTGTAAATATCCATTCAGGAAGACACTTTTTACATCCATCTGATGGACTTTCCAACCAAACTATGCAGCTAGAGTAAAGATCATCCTAATCATTTTGATCTTAGCTGTGGGAGAAAATTTCTCCTCATAGTCAATGCCTTCTTTTGTGCATATCCCTTTACTACTAGTCTCACTTTATACTTGTCTATGGTCCCATAGGATTTGTACTTTGTTTTTAATATCCATCTAGCATCAATTGGGTTTCTTCCCTGATGGAAGATCGACAAGATGCCAAGTTTTGTTTTTCATTACTGAGTTGTATTCAACATCCATGCCTTCTTTCCAAGCTTTTGATAGTAGGGCTTATTTGACTGTAGAGTGCTTTTCAGATTCAATAACTCTACTCTTCAAAGAAAATTTTACTTCTTCTCTTGCTTTACTGTGAGTCCGTGGCCATGTGGTGGATGTATATATTGGAGCATCCATTCTTGCATCTTATAGCATACTAGTATACCACTTGGGCATATGTTGTAATGATCCTATGGATTGTGGTTCTATCAGATCATTACCATCATCCCCATCATCAATTTCATCATCGTGAGAACATCAGCTTCTGTTTTTACAACTCATGAAAAATCTACATCACGTGAGTCTTGAGGAGGAGTCTCTATTTCCTTCTTCTCAAAAAAAATCCACATCTCTGCTAGTGTAGACTTTCTTGGTCTTCGGATCCATTAATTTGTACCCAAGATTTTGTTTACTGTACCCAATGAAGATCAATTTTTGTGATTTCATTTACAATTTCTTTTTGTTCTTCTTGGGTATATGCATACTTTATTTGTACCCAAATACTTTGAGATGTGCAACAAATGTCTTCCTTTTTTACCATGCTTCATGTGGCATTACTCCATCAAGAGAAACTATGGGCACTCTATTCAACAAATACATTGATGTCTTTGTTACTTCTTCCCAGAATGTCTTTAGCTAGTCAAAAATCATTGATCATGCATCGCATAATTTCCATGATAGTATGATTTATTCTCTCAACAACACCATTCTGTTGTGGTGTGTGTGAAAGAGGCATTTGTCGATGCATCCCATGATCTTGTAGGTAGTCTTTGAACTCATCACTTCTGAATTCCCCCTCTCGATTAGAGCAGAGAGTTATACTATGATGACTAGTTTTGTTCTCAACAACCACTTTCAATTTCTTGAAGGCTTCAAAATTTTCATTTTTCTTGTGAAGAAAAAATATCCACATTTTTCTTGAATAGTTATCAACACAAAGAATGAAGTACTAAAATCCAGAATGACTCGGTTGCATCGGACCACAAATAATGGTATGAACCAAATCAATCTTACCATGAGATCGATAAGTATTGTTATCCAATTTTTCCCCTTGGGAAAAATTGACCAAACACGACCTTGGACAGAGAAATTGAATGGGACCATTCAGCCATGAGAGATCACATCTCTATTCTAAAAATCAGGTTACAGGTGGGCTCGACAAAAGAAATGCAAGGTCACAAAAACAATCACCAACGAAATGACGAAGGATATCAAGCTCAAGGGAGAAGAATGGAGGCCAAAGCCCAAAGTTTTCAGACTTCAATTTTTTTGCATTTCAAAAAAAAGTAGGACAAAAATGTCTGAAATCCCAAAGTCTAAAAGTTTGAAATTTCAGACTTTCGAGTTTTGAAGTTTCAGATCTCTCAGGCGAAAGATCAAAAAAATAATGCAAAAGTTCTAAAACCCAAAACTCTAAAAGTTTGAAATTTTGGACTTTCGGATTTTAGGGTTTTAGAGGTATCAGAGTGCCAAGTGGGAAATTGGAGGAAAATTTCCAAAACCCAAAAGTATGAAAGTCTAAAATTAAGGACTTTAATAATTCTGGGTTTTGGAGATCTCAGTGAGTGGGAACGGAAAAAGGATTGGAAAAGTCTGAAATCATAAACTCTAAAAGTCTGAAATTTTAGAGTTTTTTTTCGGTTTTAGAACTCTCAATGTGCTCAAGTGGAAAAATCCACAAAAATATGAAATCTCAAAGTTTGAAAGTCAAAATTTTTGGACTTTCAGTTTTGGAGTTTCAGAACTCTCAAGCCCCAAAATGCAAAAATCACACCTCTATGTCTGAAATCCCAAAATCTGAAAGTCTGAAATTTTAGACTTTTGGACTTCTGGGTTTCAGAGTTTCAGAACTCTAAGGTCATTTTGAGTGGTGAGCATTAGCCCAAATTTTGAAACCAAAATGCCCGAAAGGCTAAATTTAAGGATTTCGGAGGTTGCATGCTTTTCAAACTCCAAATTAGAGCTAACCACCCCCCATTTTTTGCAGAATGACACATCGACCTTTAGATGGCCATAAATTTTGACTGGGAGCTCAGATTTGCACAAGAAAGGACTTTTTGAAAATCTTACAATCTCCTCTATAATTTTAATGTATGCATTTGAACAAAGGAATAGGAGCCATATTTCATCCGGAGAGCTTTCCTAATTACGAAGTCCCACACTTTGGGAAAAAATCCATGTTATGCAATCATACTAGAGAATTTCAACCCATCGATTTGTAGACATTCAAGGGTGTTGTGATTATGCATCAAAAAGTACTCTTATGGAAATAAGCTCTATGTTGTTCACCTACTAGGTAGTGAGAAAACTTGTATGTATCCTTCTTGCGAGATGGTAATCCTTTTACCATATTGTGTCGGTGAAGTGTTTCGAGATACTTGAAACTGATGTGACCAAGTCTCTAATGCAACAATTGTGTAGAGGTAGAATTCTTAGCCACAAGTTCCTAATCATCTCGGTGGACAAAATCAAGATGGAACATTCTTCTAACATTAGAGGATTTTACAACTATTCTCGAGCCCTATTATTTTTCTTGAATTAAACACGTTGTCTTACCAGAATGACTATCAAAGTCAATTTTCAAATTGTAATTTAGGAGTTGACTGACTAACAACATATTTTTAGTTAACCAAGGGACATATAGTACATATGATAATCTAAATTTACATCAACCAAGGGGTAGAGAAATGTTTTTATTCCCTTAAACTATGTATGAAGAATCATCATCTAACAAAATGTGGTTTTTCAAGGCGTGTCCCTCATTGAAGTAAACCAGTATTTGTGGTGGTCATGTGTTGAGTGGCTCCCAAATCAAAACAAGACATCACTAGATGACGTGGAGGGTTCACTTGATAGAGCAGTGTACAAGTAGTCTTCAGTAACTAAATTTTCTTCTTACTCAACAATATTTCCTTGTTGATGGGGTTTTCTTTTTGAGTTCCCCTTCTTCTGCTCTTGATTGTAGTTAGAATGTCCCTTATAATATTGTTAATTTTGAGGTCTAGTGTTGTTTGATGAACCTTTCTTATAAGTTTTATACCAACAATCTTTCAACTCATGTCCTCTTTTATAGATAAGATATTTCTTCTTTTGTTACTTGTCCCCTTTTTGATGCCAATTCTGATTTTGTGACTTTTGATAGGAATTAGGTTTTCTTTTTCCTTTTCCTTTCCATTTTTGATGAGAATAAAGTGTCTTCTCCTCTTAATCATCTTTATTATACATTGCTTCCTCTTGTTGCAGTAGATTTACCAGCTTGTCAAAACTCACTGTCTAATCTGACAAGTTGAGTGTTGTCACAAAAATTTTGTATGAAGAAGGGAGGGCTCTCAAAATGATGGGAATGAGAGGTTCATCTATAATCACTTATCCTAGGGTTAAAAGTGAAGCCCTCAACTCTACAACTCTTCTCAAGAAAGCTTTTATTTTTTTATTTTGTTTAAACTTCAATGTGTGTAACCGACTCTACAAATCTAGTATGACATTATTGTTTTTGGCCTCATTCACCATGCTCAACTTATCCCTTGCTTCTTTGGTTGTTTCAGTATCTTGAATTTGGGGTTACACATCATCAGACACTCCAAACAAGCTAATGAGCTTGGCCTTCTGATTGGATCTATCAAACTATCATTGTTGTGTTGTATCAGTTGTTGATCTGGTCAGTGTACCATTCACAATAGTCCAGATCTCTTCAAACTCAAGTTATTTCTTGATTGTTACCTCCCATGCTGCATAGTTATTTCCTCTAAGTAATTTTGAATTTGGAAGAAAGAATTTGGGGGCACTAGTGCCCATTTTGAAGAATCCACTGACAGGGTTAGGCTCTTATCACTCCAAGTATAAGGTCTCCCAATCTATATACCGTAAGTCTGATATACCAAACCTTTCCATATATGCACCCTACCGATATCCCTATCGGTACGTGGATGAATCTCTCCCTTTCTATATACCCAGAGATACGTGAAAGAGGCGTTAACGTACGTGAAATAATTCAATACGTGGTACGATGACTATATTTAAAGGGTTTTGTGTGATTATTGACACTGGATCAAAGAAATATCCTCATACACGTGCGTAACTTCACTCTATACTCAGATAATTTCTCAGTCTGGATTTAAGTCATGTAATTTTTCACAAATGGATGGGAGGGCTCGAGTGTGTGTACTTTGTCCTTATTACTCCCCGTCGATTTGAAGCATTGATTCCCAGACGATGTTGTTACAACTATATTAGGCATTAAGTGTAGTAGTAGTCATGATGGATTTACCGGTAAGTGCTTCCCAGAGGAACTATTTATACCGAACACTGTGAATGAGATTTAGGATCTCGTGAGATTTTTAGAACCAAATTTTACTATTTTATTTTACAATTCTCTACCAATTTTTGAGCATTTATAATGTTTTTGGTTACTATGGAAACTTACAAATTAGTAAAATCTACTGAAGTATACAATTACATTCAAAAAATTTGAAAAATTGAATGGCAGGAAATTTATTTTGTTTTTTGGGGCCTTGGTGGCCTCCAGACCCCAATACGGCTCTCTGAGAAAATGACCATAAAAATTGGCTCAAAATGAAGTTTTCAAGATAGCCCTCCTTTGTTAAAAGTTGTCCGGGATAAAAAATAAGCATAGTAGGAGAAATGTTTTTTACCCTTTTTAGGGTTTTTCTCTCTTATTTTAGTAGTGGTTTTGGTTGTCACTATTGGGATTAGAAGTTTTTTACCACTTAATATGCCTCTATAGTTGGCGGTTTCACCAAATTTACCCCTAAGTGTCAAAATGGTTCAAAAATTAATTTGGGAGTGGGGATCGAACCCCAAACCTCCCACACCCAAAGCCTCCCACTTATCCAACTAGGCACCAAAGCAATTTTGATATGAAATGGAGGTTTAGATATTTATACAAATAAAAATCCACTAACCTTGTATAATGGTGATGTGGTTTGAGGAGGGTCTACATGGTAATGCTGAGGTGAAGGTGTAGATTAGGTTATCCACAAAATCTGGACTAATTCTATTTTTTGTTCCTCCTCGCTACTTTATTTTTTCTTCCACTACCACTTTTGTTTCTTATTTGTTTTGTTTTTTCAGGTCACAGGCTCTCACTTGGCATGAATTAAAAAAAAGGATTTTTGATGGAAGTGGCTTCCTTTGTCGGTTGTATTTGTATTCGCCACCATTTTTTATTAATTTTCTTTGACACCATTTGCAATTGTGCAGGTCACAGGTCATCACTTCAACACGGAGAGTATTGATTTGTACTCCCTTTCTATCAATGCATTCACCAATGTTGGCACTATGTTGTGGATATCTCATTCTTCTTTGCACTATTGTGAATTAGTGGTAAGAAGAAGGAGGGGCTCGGTTTGAGCAAACAGGGCTTCATTGAATGAAATATAGCTCGTCCGCTTAGAGTTTCCAATAAAGGGCTCAATAGGGGCTCATGGTCAGACCACCAAACAACTCATTCAGGGGCTTTGGCTCGATTAAATGCTTTT
Source organism: Taxus wallichiana var. yunnanensis (assembly GCA_018340775.1). Lineage (NCBI taxonomy): Eukaryota > Viridiplantae > Streptophyta > Pinopsida > Cupressales > Taxaceae > Taxus > Taxus wallichiana. The sequence continues at coordinate 261,248,166 of CM031233.1, forward strand.
GTGCACAAGCAAAGTAGCTCGATCTATAGCTCCACATAAATATCTAGGTCTCTAAATCCAATGGCTTGCTAAATGTAGCAGAGACAATATGCACCTTTAAATTTACAATTAAAACCTCTAGTTGAGGATTTTTTTAATTTAACTTTAAGGGAGAAATTTTTTCCTAGTGCAGGAGGCACCACAAAAAAAAAAAAAAATTCCTTACAAACACCTAGAGAATGGTAGGAAGTTATTGGGATGCAGGGTGTTCTGGGAAGTTGCTGGAAGCAACACAGGATCTCTGGAGTGCAAAATATTTCTCCAAAGTTTTATCATTCCTCTGTCAAACCTTCTCTGCTTCACAACTCCAGATTCCTACACTTGTACCAAATGTAAAACAAGGACAAAAGCCTGGAATATTATATTAATTATCAATCAATCTTTACAATAGTTATGCTGGAATATTTATACATATTGGCCAGCCATATACAAATAAAGAAATAGGTTACACGGAAAAACCATGAAACAATACAAACAATAGTATTGTTAAAATAATATAACAACTCATGTATGTTTGAATAAAATAATATATAAGGTTATAAATAAATATAACCATATAACAATTAAATAATTAAAAACCTAACTATATGCAATACATAATTAACCTAGGTAAAATATATTTACCCTAACATGTAGATCATTGGACCCTGTGAGTGTCATACAATCCTTCTAGTTAGCAATTTTTTATTCCTATATCCATGATTTTTTTTATGAACTTTGGAATTTTCTTGAGAACCACGAGCCATGTTGTCAATACACCATTCCAATATGCTCTTTACATCTTTCAATTTAGCACCATCTTTGTACTTCAACTCTTCTCTTGCAAGATCTCTTTTCACACATGCCCCTACACTTTCATGCTCTCCTTTTCCATGTCCAGCCTAAATGAAACTCCAAAAATGTTGCACACCCATCTTGACATGCATCCTGGTCATCCAATAAAACATTCATGCATTCTTAAACTGAGACATGCAATTATAAAACCATATATAATGTTGATTGAAGTGGATGTCCCTATCAGATGATTTTTCATAAAACAAACAAAAACACCCTTGCAAAAATTTAGTAGAATGAGTTACATCATCACTGATATAAAATTAATACTCTCTTACAATTTTTCGATCATTCTCTGTACTATCAGGATAATGTATAAATGTTATATGCCAATAAATGACAACATGTACTGAGTTGTAATATTGCGATTGAACCTCCATTTTTGTTGCAACGTATAATTATCTATAAAATTGACAACTGATATAATAGTACCAATAGGAAATGGGTCCTTGCATATCTTAAATTTTTCATTAAACCATCGAGATTTGTGTGTAGGCCTAACATACTCATAAAAATTTCATTTTTAAATTTTCTCATCAATTGAAAAACATGTACATGTTCTGTAACTACCTCACACCGTTTAGAATCCTTTCCATCCTTCAATTTGTATGGTACTGATTTATATTTATTAAATCCAACTAAATTATGTCCTATTTCACCTCCAATTTTCTCATAGATACAACTTTCCAATTTAGGTAATCTATTGGATATACCACAACTTCTATCTAAACAATCGTGACTATAAAAAAATTTTCCAACTTCTCTTTCACAAAATATCATAGGAATTAAATCCATGTAAGATATTGGTTGAACTTGAACACCACATTCCGGTAACATAGTTTCATAATGCAAATAAGAATAAATACATCGAATGCATCAAAAATTAAACATGTTTCCTACATCAATAAGTGGTGCAAGCATGGTTGATATTCATATAGAATGGTTTCAACATTTCAAAAAAACCTTGACTAATTTTAATTTATGGATGCTTGTGTTTAAACTTACGAACAAATTGAGTTTGATTTATATCTAAGAAATGATTTGGATGTGGTTCATGATTAGTAGAACCAACTCTTTATTTGACAACATCTTTTTTATTAGGTGAAACTCTAGTTTTAACATGCCAAAATTGAATATCAAGTTCTCTTATAGCATCAGAGATATATTTGTCTTTACACAGTGCTCTAGTAGAAAATGCATAAAAATCAGTGTTATTGGGTGATTGAAAGATATTATGCCTTTTAATTGCTTTCATTAGAGTTTTTAAATTAACTTTCAACATTAGGATTGTTTTCCTAATCAAACATTTTCTTTTTCTTGATTCACTTACAACACTAGTACCAAAAACATTTTCTTTTTCTTGTACAGACACACATGAAATTACTATCCCTTGTGCATCTCTTTACACCAAGAATGTGATATAAATCATGTATGTTTTAAATAATTGCATATGTTTGACCACGTATCTTAGATGTTTTCAATCCTAAGGTGTTTAATGTAGATCTCATTTTATGCCATTTCATCAAACTAACCAATAACCAACATTTTTGGAATCATTTAAAATTTCAAAATGATTATCCCAAATTTCAATGAATTTTCTTATAATTTAAACATTTTGAAAGTTTTTCAGACATTGGTTTAAAAATGTTCTCGAAATTTCAATAATATAATTAGTTCTCTATCGTAAAATCCTAGGAGGTGTTTATGCCAAATTTTGGTTGTCTACGGTTCAAAAATGAATTTCTTTATTCACATTTTCATTGTCTCCTTCAATTTCAACATCAACTACATCACGAGTATTTAATTCAGCTTTATCACGATTATTTAATTCATCTTCATCACGAGTATTTAATTCATCTTCATCATGAGTATTTTATTCATCTTCATAATGAGTATTTAATTCATCTTAAACATTGATAGTAAAAACATTACCTAGTTCTTCATTTCTTACAATAGTAGGGGTTGAAGATGAAGCTCTTCTTGATTCACGAAGTTTCCACATTTGCTCCAAATTTTGTAATATTTTTAGCTCTAATTTCTTCGGTGTTTTTCTACTTCTTGATTTCCTTTTAAAAAAATTTTTTTCTTGTCTTCCATGATATTTCAATCGATATGGGAAAACTCCAAATGATGCAGGGAACCTTAAAAATAGTAAAAAAATAATTTCTGATGACAAGAAAAAAGTATAGAAGGTGGCATAATTTAACAAAAATTCATACAATCAAGTTAGAGAATAAAAGCAAATGGTGAATTGGATGTTTTGATTTGTGTAAATATGACTCTAAGAAACACGATCACGTTTTATGAACCGTGATTGCATTTTATAAACTATGATCACAGTCCTAACTGTACCATCAAATCCGACCCTCAAGGCTCAAGAATTTTTTTTTTTTTCCAAACCTTAGCTTTGGGAGGTCATTATGACATGTGAAAGGCCAGAAGCATCAACTTTTCTCTTACATGGACTTAAACCAAGCTGATAAATTAAAAACATGTCACAAAAATGGTACCATCGCCTGGGAGATAGTTAGCTTCATAGAAATAATGATTTTAAAGTGAATTGAATATGATAAGTATCATATTATAATTTTTTTACTAATAGTAGGTCCTTAAGACACTTTTTCTTGTGAATGTTCATGTGTATATTTAAGACTACAATTTTTTTTTTATTGTCAAAATGTGATAAAACCTATACCATGCCAACCGTGGCAAAATTTTATACACTTTCAAAAAAATTTATTTTATTTCTATATTTCTTATTGAATTTATGGCGGGAAAAGAGAAAGTGCTTTGTTTCCTTTATGTTTTCAAACCACTTTCATGGAAAAAATCATAAAAACAAATATTTCTAAAAAAAAAAATACAAAAAAAATCTATCCTAAGATAGACAATGACATCTAACTTTTCACGAAAGGAAAAAAAAATCAAGTTTTGATCATCCAAATCGCGGTCAAACGGACTACAATCTTATAGAATTTTTTAAAAACAACAACCAAGTCATTGAATTTTGAATGTTTAATATAGCTAAACTTGTTCATTTAAAAAAAAATAGTAGTATAGAAACTAGATACTAGATGCTACGATTAATATTTATATAACTTTTTCTAATTTTGAGTGCACGCATTGCTAATAATCCCTATAAGTTAATATTTTGTTGTTTTTTGCAATATGATATCCACTTATGAACGCTTTTTGGCCCTCCAACTTAGTGAACTAACTCGGATGGGGAAACTAAAATTGACCTTATATTTGTAATGTATGTTTTTCCCATTACTCTTTAGTGGCCACATGGGCTTTAGAAAATGGTCTTGTCGAAGGCATATTGTTTCATGGTTGGCATTTTTAATATACTCCCAAATAGCATATGGTTTCAAATCCCTCTTAAGGTTGGCTTAAATGATTTAAAATATTTGGGTTTCAAATCTTCTCTAAAGGATTTGTAGTTGTTTGTATATAAATATGAAACCCCTCTTAAGGTTGTATAGGTAGCACATAGAATAAAAAAATTTAAATAATTGTTTATAATTTTTCAATGTTCTACCTAAGCCTCAGGAAAAAAGCTTGAAGACTTGCATATTTAAGAATGAGTAAATACTATAGATTCTAATTATATGCTTAGGATTCATAAGCCCTTCTTTAGGAAATATGTTATATTTAGTTAGATTGGTTTAGGTATTTATCATTTAGTTTAGTGGGAAGGGGTTAAGGGGACAAATTTTGATTAACTTGTATTTTTATTCCTTATGGATACATTTTTTGTATTTGAGGGATTTTTATTTTATTTTTAATTTTTTATTGGATGATGTCATTGAGTCTTACTATCCTAGTGAATTCTTAGATGTTGAGGATAGGGTGGTTACACATCAAGTTAGTCAAAACTAGTTCGCAGTAGAGAAACCATTTTGCAAAGGCTACAACCAAGGAATATTTTTGTGTTAATTGTGATGTTGCATCCAAATACCTATGTCATGAAGATGAAAATGCAGAGGATCCTGATGGAAAGTCATCTATGGGGTTCATGTTGACTCCTCATCTAGAGAAAAAGTGGGAGGGAGACGATGATCTATATTAGAAAAACTGAAAAGATGGATTAAGGATGGGTTTCATGAAGTAGGTGTGTAATATGAACTGATCATATATTGCCAAGTACTCCCATTAAATAGATACTATTAGTCAAAGGGACATAAGCCTTTATTATGTTCTAACAATTGTTATGATATTCTTACTACAGGATTAGGAATACAAGTCATGGGGTGTAGCTCTTCCAATGGCTATTAAAAATTTCCTTATTGATAAAGGGTATGTGCTCATCCTGGCCTTTACATAACTTATTAGGGATTTACATCTTAGATTGGGTTGAATTCTACAGGGTATGTAGTATCTGAGAAAAACATTCCCTTGATATATAATTTCTACTACTGATGCAGGTACAAATTCAGTGAAACTAGAGCTGGGATGATTTTTGTTTGCCCAAAGATCCGGTAGAGTTAACAGGCACTATAGAGACTGGAATGCTAGACATTGTTGTTGAATATGCAAATTTTATAGTACAATTCACTCTTAAGGTTTGTATACCCAGATTTAACATTTTACTCACGTATTTGTCAAGTAATATTCATTTGAATTAAATTTATTCCAGGTTAGAAGGGCATCCTGAATAAGCTAAACCTTTATTTGTATATTTTATCTAATACACAATAAATTCATTACCATTTCTCACCTCTATCGTAATTTATTTGTATTTATTTGTTTCAACTTTGCACTCAACCTACTCTTTTTCTTTTTCAATGAAGGTAAAATGATATTTTTGCCAAATTTTCGTTTGATAGCCCAATTTTTTTTTCAAATTAATTCAGTCCACTTAGAACCATCAAAACAAATAGAAGTGTGCCCAAATTTCTTTTTGAAGAGGAAAAATTGGCTTTTAGGAATTTTGACCTTTTTCCACTTGCCCCAAGAGGAATGTTTTCCTCAAAGATAAATGAATCCACTTCCGATACTAGTAATAGTACACTCTTAAGCTAATGCCTACTATAATTGTATAAGGTTTCACAAGAAACATAGCTGAATAAAATGACATCAAGCAAGCTCGTGTTGATATTAAACTTCCACAATTAAGGCATTATGTCAAACAGTTCACCTAAATAAAGCCAAAAATTTGAGCAGGTCAAATATCCAACAAATTAACTATCTGTATTGCTGCTAATTTCAGTCAAAACTCCAGTGTTTTATAACTTATACCAATTTAAACAAAGTTTTTTTAGTTTGGGGATAATTAATAGCTCATCTTTTGTTTTTATTAGATTTTTATGTGAGATATTACTGCAGATACTATGTTATCAGTTTTAGTCATCTTTTTCGACTAGGTTGATCGATTTAGTAGAAACCCAAACAAAATAGTAGTACACATCTTCTTGGGAGATATAACAATAGCCACTAAAGGTAAACAAATAGTAAAACTGTCCTCATCCAGGCTACAACAGTACCAATTTAAAAATGGAGATAAATTGATTAATTACTGAAAAACTTGTTATTAGAAAGGCCCTAGATAGACAAATAGTTCGAATATCTAGTTTAAATACATGTAGGAGTGTATGTTAAAGAGTGACAAGACAAATTTACATGCAAATAGGTGCAGAGGATACAACACTGGGTCTTTCATTTGACTTGGTGCTAATGACCGATGCTTTCGAGGGCATACTAGAGTGAGAAACAAAGTGGGAAAAATTTAAATAGTGTAACTATAATGATAAGGAAATGATTTTGTCACCTTAGCATCTATTTTTTTATTTTACTCTGTATGGGAAGAGTGACTTCATCTTGGTATTGTCTTTCATAAATTTACCTTATGTTGTAGATGCTTAAAATTTGAAGGGCAGAGGAACTCTTTGGTCTGATTGGTTTTTTCCGGACTCTGGTTTGTCATGTCAAAAATGTTTATTGTTGGAATGCTTCCAAAACCAGATAATAAGTTAATATAGAATAATAGTTTCCCAACGTCTTTTCACCAAACCCATTTTGTGCCTATCCAACTATTATAGCAGTTTATGTGGCTACATTTAGTTTTGAGGTTCTCAAATAGTTCTCGTGCCTTGTGTATGCTTTCCCATTTTGCATACATATTAACCAGGACTCTACAAACTGCCACATCCAGTTTTAAAGCTCCCATTTTGGCACAAGCTAAAAAGTTGTTGGCAAAGATTGAGGAATTATGTCAAAAGATCACGTCTTGCATATACTTCCAAAATTTCAAGCTTCCTGACAGTCCTTTTGCATTAGTTTCAAAGGGTGGGCTGATATGGGATAGGTTCTTGGAAATTAGACTAAAAATTAGGTTTAAATTAAAAATCCAATTTGTAATAAACTTTACTTTTATTGGAATGGATACTAGATATCTTCAATAAAAATAATAACTATCCCTCTAAATCAAATAACATATATCATCCGACATTCACATTGCATTGTACACATGTAATTGCTAGTTATTATATTGATGATAATATTCTGAACATTTTATTAACTACCGTCACTACAAGAATTGTTTAACGGGCATAAGTGGCCGTCAAATTTAAAACTTGTTCCAGGTGCTAAATAGTATCCACCACTATGTGAAGGAGTGTTGATGAAAGAAAAGGAAATCTCACACGACCATTGTAGAAGAGATTATACAGTTTTTATTTAAAATCTGGGAGAGTTAACATTGTATTCGTATATTAACACAGTACAAAACATGGAAAAATTAATGACCGTAAGAGCGTAGAGGCAGTCTCAAGTACATTATACAGTAAAAAATCTGCTGATTAAAACACAGAAAATTTAGACAACCCGCCCAAAAATGATGCAGGCTTTGCACGTATCATTTTCTGGGCTGCACGATAAGATTGGAAATGAGAACTCCGTCTCCTCTTCCACACCAACATCTTCATTCTTCTCAACTCTCTTGATATCCCTTTTATTCTGCACATAAAATTTCAGAAACATTAATACTTCGAAGCGATTTACATGCATCAGATTTCAATGTCTAGCTACAATCTATAAAAGAAAAACATAATTCTTTTTGTCTGTGCAAACCTTTTGATTCATTGGATTTGTGTGATTTTCTTGTTGCTGCGTTTTCGTGGGAAATGTAGGAGTCGAAACGCAACCTCCCATGGTTTCACTCGTTTTTTCTTTCCTTGAACTAAATGTAGTATTGTTGTGTTTTTTTCTTGGTATAATGTGGTGACATGATGATAGAAGTAAGGAATTTATCACGGTAATTTGCACCCCCACTTCTTGTGTTGGGAAAGCGTTACAAAGCTACGTGAAGTGATTTTGATTTTATCCCACTGTTTGTGCGCGGTGCAGTCCATTATGTCCACAATGAATTTAATGCAAGCAATACATGAAGTGATGACAGTTGCTGCCTTCGGGAGTTATGTATATCAAAGAAATGCAATTTTATGGAGCCATGATGACTGCATTATGGACTGATTATGTGATTGATATTTATGAGAAGATTTTAGTGATTAATATTTATGAGGAGATCCAATTTTTATTTTTTCTAGTTGTTTGTCCATTCTTCTTTTTTATTATCATTTATTTATTAATTATATTAAATATAAAGTTTCAATCATGCTATATATAACAGACAATATGATAATACCCTAACTTTCTTCATGTATAAATATTAATTATATTATATATAGAGTTTCAATCTTATTGTATATAACAAACAATATGATATGACCCTAACTCTCTTAATGAGTTCATTACAAATAAAGAAGAAATATATAAGTGGAACTCATACAAACATTAAATTCTAAGGTTAAGATTACCATACGATAGGAAAATGAAAACCAAATTTAAGGCGGATGGTGAATGTGAACAAGATCACACCACTACATCCCACTTCTTATTGCCACTTTACAATTCTTATCAATGTAATTACATATATAATTTTTTACTCCCAAACCAATGTGGAGTTATTCTAATCAGAATTTAAACTTAGAAAATAAAGCTTCAAAAATTATTTTATCGTATTATACATAAAATAAGATACTAGGGATACGGTCTGCATGCATTCAAGACATTCGAGGAGCACCTAGACTATTACAAGTAGAGTATTGAATTAGCTTTTCTCAATTTATTTGTGAGTTTATCTAGGCCTAGAAAAAAACCTAAGAGGATGCGATAAGGATGAATATTCTTCATCGAGCTTAAATAGAATTTTGGATACTCATTGGACATTAATATGTGTCACTTCCATCTCAAAGTTTTTTATGCTAGTGTTTAGCACTATTTTAGACTTTTGGTTTATCATGGGTTGTTTCATTTACGTCCGTAGTTACTCCCTAAACATTTTCTTCTTCAAAAACCCTTTCACATGAACTTATAATGATCAAATTCCTAGTTTCTTGAACCATTACTTAGATATATATATTAAATAATTTAAAATGTCATTTTGATTGAATTGGACTAACATTGGCAGCCAAATCCCTTGTTGATTCTACAAAAATATGCTCTTGATTTCTTAAATGAGGGCATGAACTTCATGTAGTTCTCCTAGTTCCCATTCAAGAATGGATGGAGTTCTAGAATTCCCTCTCCTATTTCATTCACTTGTGTTTGACATGATCATAGTATAGCTAGATATACTTCATATGTGAAACCCTCTTAAATTTAGAATATCATACTTGTAGACCTATTGTTTCTAAACAATTTACCTTGTAATGCCTTTTGTAATAATGCTTGTGGTTACATACTTGTTATTTCTTTCTAAATTATGTCTACTAAGAATATTGTATATAAAAGATCCTCTTAATTTGAAATTATCACCTAAAGGCACACAAATGCGACCCATAGAATGAAAGATGTTTGATAACACTAGTAAAATAGGAACCAATTTGTGAAAATGATAGACAATAAACCTTAGGAAACTAAAATGAATATTTTTATAGTATAATATAATACTTTTGCCCCACTTGATGTTATTATCCATGTGCTAAAAAAAACAATGTTCCTCAAAATAACAATATATGTTTGTGACATAGTGATGCAAAGTGACATGAAGTGTAAGAAGACTTCATAGATCCAAAAATAAACCACAAAAAAGACAATAGTAGACCACATGTCACTAAATCACTTATTCTTTTATTTAAGGATCTCATACAAGAAACAATTCTAAAAGTGTATTATGTAATAATGATTACATAATTTTAAGGTGTTTATATTAGCCACCCTTTAGCTTAATGATTTCAATTCAATAGTTTAAAGGAGAAATAGAAGCATACCTATATAAATTAATTTCTTTCAATAGGATGTTGTGTGTGTGGAGATATTGAGTGCTTTCCCCATTGTGTCAACCAAGGAGAAAAGTAGATAAGGAGTGAACATATGGATAACATGTAAGTATATTATGTAACTCAATTAGTTTGGAGAAAGGAGTATCATATGTGTTTCATTACTGGATAATGTAATTCAAGAAAACCCTATTGAATTGAGTTTGTTTCCATCCTTATTAAATCTAATGTCATGGGATGCACAATATTAATAGTGACAAAATGGTATGTAACATGTGACTATTCTAACCGATTAACTGGCAACATTAACCATTGACAATTAGAATAGTGTGTGTCTATGGTTTCTGAGTATGCAAATCTTAAATTCCAAGTTGGGTGGAATTTTAGGACTTCGCTCACTCTCTTATCACTTTTGGATGTTATTTCTTTCTCTATAGAGCAAGTCATATCCAAAAAACTTATTCGGCTCTATATTTCTAAACCAAAACAATGAGTTTGTGCTAAGGTCGACCTTTCTTAGGACTAAAAATAATTTGTTCACATCTAGGTGGAATAATCTCAGGACACTAAATAGGTGGAATAATCTAAAACCCCAATGTCAAACATATTTAGTTTTTGGTGAATATTATTTGACAACTAAATCGTAAGTAGGGGATTAAATTTCTAATCTATTTTGGGTCCTTTTTGGAGTTAATGTGTTTTCAAAATGTTTTATAGGAGAAGTTTGTTTTCACTACCATTCTACATTCTTTTGTTTTCATTACTAATCTATAGACCATAAGATTTGGGACTTCCCTCTATTAGTTGATTGTAACAAATGAAAATAAAACCCCAATGTCACACCATATTTAGTCTTTGGTGAAGATTATTTGACAACTGTTGGTTATAAAAAAACACATGAAGAAATCCCATTCTCCACCCTACTCTCAAAACCCATACTATCATAAAATCGTAAGCTAGTCTATTACTAGTTGCAAAACCATTCCTAATCCCATTGGAGCTTCTTTGTCCAAAAATTTAATGGATTGTGTCTCTCCCTCTCAAGGATTAAATTTCAACTACTCAACCAAAGTTTTATTCATATTTTGGGGCCTTTTTTGGAGTTAACGAGTTTTCAAAATGTTTTATAGGAGAAGTGTGGTTTTTCATTTGTCTCAAATTCAAGTTTCTCCTTTAAAAATAAGAGCTCAACTCTCATGAATCCTTCCTCTCCACCTAACGGAAGGTGATATAGAAATTTCTACCAAACAGAAAGCACAATCTAGAAATAGCTTTCACAAAACAATTATAACACACTTGTGGGCACAAATTTGGAGGATATGTTTCTAGATTCACATTTGCAATGAATTTATTCTCTTATAATGTCTGGGGTATAATAAAATCCATTCATAAGTACATTGTATGATAGTTTAGAAATTTGTTTTCAAATATGGACATTCATTCATATTGTTTACAAGAAGTTAAAGTGGTAGGTTTTTTTCTATCCATGATCATGAAAGTTATATCGCCATATAGTATAGCTCTGACAAGTCAATATTAGCCTATCCATGAAGGAAATATGACATTTATCTCCCTTAAATGGTGACATCACTATGTTAATCATGGATGTATCCTGATAAATCAATATATATAATTGTTGTTTGGAGTAATTAATGTTTATGAATCCAATGGTATAGTTGAATGGATAACGCTTTGGAATTGGATTGTCGAAGAGATGAATGATCCCCATTATGTGATAAGTGGTGACTTTAATATGGTCAAGATGCTTATTAACAAGATTGGCCATCTACCCATCTGATGGATTGCTATTAAAATTGCATCCTGAATGTATATGCACAATAAATATTGGTTTATGACCCCAATCTTTATTTACATTATAACTCCTTTGTTTAGAAAAATTGATATTGTTTATGATGATAATCTAATGACATCCTTAAGTTCCTCTATCATGATATGAAATAACTACAACCTTTTTTCTCCTTCACCTATTGTTTTCAATTTCTAGTAGAAGTCCTACAAAATTTTATCCTTTCAAAACACTACCTTATACACTTTAGGATTGTATACTATAATATACATAAAATAGGAAACTTGGGTTACAATCTATATGCACACTAAAGATATTGAAGGAGATAGAAAATTTTGGGTAAAGTATTGAATTAGATTTTTTGAATTGGTTTGTGAGTTAATCTAGGCCTAGAAAAAGCCAAATAAAATGTGACAAGGATGGATATTCTTCATCTCTCAAATATAACTTTGGATCCTCTTTGGAAACTAGCATGTGGCAATTCCATTTTAATTTATGCTAATGTTTAATACTATTTTGCATGTTTGTTTAGTCATGGGTTGTTTTATCTGTCCTTAGTTTTTCTCTACATTATTTATTCTTCCAGAACCCTTTCATGTGCACTTATAATGATCAAATCCATAGTTTCTTGCATTGTTAATGATATATATATATATATATATATATATATATATATATATATATATAAAAAAAAAAGGTAAATTTAACTAAGTTAGACTACCCTTCATGGATGAATTCCTTGTTGAATTTTTTTAAAAATGAATATCTTCATTTCTTAAGTGAGGAGCCTGAAATTCATGTATTTTTATAAGTTCCTAGGCAAGAATGACTTTATGTTTAGAGTTCCCTCTCCTACCTTTTATTTTTTATTTCACATGATGATACTCTAGCTAGATATAAGGTCATATGTGTTAGTGAAATATTTTTTCATGGAAAAGTAGGGGATTTTTTTAGTTCTTGCAGGACTGAGTCTATCCACTTCAAGATGGGACAACACCCATTTATTGAAATCTAGTGAAACCATACACAAAACTATCTCTTTTGGTGGTCATGAAATGTGGAATATGTGGAAATGCCCTTATTGTAACTACAAAAAATCTAAGAGAGAGATAGAGAGAGAGAGAGGGAAAATATAGGTGAGTGACTGAAAAAGAATGATAAGGTGAATTGTATTAGTGAGATGAACAAATATTTCACTAACTAGAATCCATAGAGATTTCCATTTAAGGTAACAGACACATGAAAACACTTGTAACATCTATAATAACATGAAAAATGACAAATATTGAGACAAAGTTCAAATTATCATTTTGATTCCATTATCAATAGGTTTAAAGCCCTTTTTTCCTTACAAAATTAACATACATCCAGTTGAGTGAAAAAGAGAAAATAGCTCAAAAAATACTAGTTTTCCATGAAAGAATTACATCATGACTTTACAATAGAGAGGAGGCTAGAATATATAGCCCAAGAAATATGTCCTTTTGGAACCTACATGAATGTTTGTATTGCTTTTCGGTATAAGACACTTTTCCTTATTTTAAGAAAATTTTTTTGTTAGAAAACTAATCCATTATTTTACCAACCACTTAATCACTTATGCTACACCTTCATGGTATTCTCCTATGAGATCGTTCCTCCTTCTAGAACTGTTTCATTTGTATATAAGGGACAACAAAGAGAAGAAGAAATAAAAGTAACAAAGAAGAAGAAGTATAAAAAACTGTATCAACTGTGTCACATCTATACCATGAATACACATGACACTATGAACTATTAGTACAATGGTCACACACAACATAATTCTAGAGAAGAGATCACATTTAGCTAAGGTGATTCATAAAAATCAAAGTACAATCCTTGCCAAAAGAATAAAAAATGACATGTCACTACCCAACCAAATGATGACTCAGATTAGGATGTCCCAGAATCTGTAAATTATAGAGCACATGAATATGATATGGTTCTAGTATTCCAAACATCACATTCATCACATAATGTTTGGTTGATAGACATTGGTTCTAGTATGCATATGATAGGTAATCGATTTTGATTTATTTATTGATTAATCGACCCATCCCGAGATCATATTAGAATTTTAGACAACAAGGAGTATGTTGCAGAAGGAATATGCAATGTCAATATTCCTCTTGGGATGAGAGGATGTGCTCTCATGAAGGTGGTCTATGCTCTTGGATTTAGAAAAAACCTCTTATCTTTTTCTCTGCTATTAAGTCACAAGCTCAAGGTGGAGTTCATGGTTGAATAAGGCATCAAATCATGTCTAATATCATGAGAAGGTACGATACTTGCTAGAGATTTTTTGAAGGATTTTTATTTTCATTATAAGTCATTTTATCGTCTCTACAATTAATTTATCTTCATCCACTGTGGATTCCAATGTACTCTTACATTATCGAAAAGAGAATCTTTCCATCATCTCCCTCTATCAACTCATTTCTAAGTAGATGGTATGAGGAATCCCTCCACTCTCCCATTGATTACTTCTTTTTTTCGTTGATGTTTGATGTCTAAACAACATCGGGATATGTTTGAGTAAAGTACATTTCATGCCAAGAACCATCTTGAGGTCATGCATAATGATATATGCAGACCCTTTCCTACTTCATTTCAGTGAAGTCAATACTTCCAGTTGTTAAATGATGACTATTCCCGCAAGATATTAGTGTTCTTTCTCCGAATGAAGAGTGAAACATCTAAAAATTTGCAGATCTTATATAAGTGAGTTGTTCTATTGACTAGGAATCCCGTTTTTCTCCTCTTCTCAAATCGAGGCTGGGAATTCACATCAAATAAATTCATCACATTTTTTAAGGAGAAAAAATCACACAACACTTAAATTCCCATTATAATCCCCAACATAATGGAATTGTTGAATGTTGTAATTGGAATTTCATGGAGATTCCTCGTTACATTATTTCCATTATAAATTTGGAGAGCATATTTTGGGAAGAAGCAGTCTAGACAACTATATATATCGTGAACCAAGTACCAAAAAAGATATTGCATGAAAATAAATAAAGAGGTATGAAGTAATCTTAAGCCTTGGATTTCTCATTTACATGTCCCAGATAAGAAGAGGAAGAATATTGATGCAAACACACTCCAGTGCATAATTTTGGGGTATATTATTACCTCAAAGGCATACCGTCTCATGGATCTTGAGAAAAACAATATATATGAGAGTAGAGATGTGGTTTGTAACAAGTCATCATTTGAATCATTTCCACATAAATAAGAGACAGTGTTAAACTCCTCTCAAATTTATCTCATAATCAAATCATAAACACGAGGATCCTTCACAAAAGAAATATGAGTTATAAGTAGAATTATTTGTTGATCTTAGTAATTTTGAAACCAAATCTTCACATCATATACACTATCAATTTATGAAGTGGTTACAAAGAACAATGAGCAACTCCCACCTGAAATATCTTCTAGATACTTCATCACAAGTTATAATAAGAAGACATCGGTGAAATGAGCTAAATCTCACATTCATGAGTTAAGTGGTTAATAACACTAAACCTTATTCAGTTCCTTAGGCACTCAGAAAACAAGAGTGTAAGAAGGAAATGGATGCAGAATATGACCCCTTTAATCATAATCGGACATGGGAAGTTTCTAATAGTTTTGTAGGAAAGAAGTCCATTGGATGGAAGTGGATTTTTAAAACAAAATTAAAGGCACTTGGATCTATCAAAAAGCACAAATCATGGCTAGTACTAAAGGGACATCCTCATCATGAAGGAATTGGATATGATGAGACTTTTTAACCCAATGTGAAGATAAAAACATTAGAGTGGTTATGCACTCGAATCACAAAAGAGATGAAACCTTCAGCAAATGAACGTAAAAAGTGCTTTCTTGAATGGTGATCTATAAGAAGAAGTATACATAACCCAACTAGAAGTATTTTTCGAAAGAGTAGAATTTTTATAATGTATGTCATCTAATTAAGTCTCTTTATGGACATAAACATGAACCTAGGGTATGGTACATTAAAATAGATGATCACCTATTGCAATATGGATTTACTTGTAGCCCATCTAATTCAAATATTTATATAAAAGAGATAGACATATATATTGTAATTTTGGTTTTGTATGTGGATGATCTTATGATCACAAGGAAATCAGAGAATCTCATCAACTATATTAAGAATTATTTGAATAAATCCTTCGACATGAACAATTTGGGTCTACTTAAATATTGAATTGGCTTGGAGATACGGTAGAATAAGAATCATATTTTTATCTTCCGATGAAATATGCCAAACTCTAAAAATTATTCATGTATGATTGTAAATCTATGTCCATTGTAATGGGAAAAGATTTGTGAATTTCTATATTCCAACATTCACCTCAAGTAGATCCAATACTTAGTATAGATATATTCTTGGGAGCCTCATTTACTTGAGTATACCAAACCATACCTTTGTTTTTTTGTGAGGTATCTTTCTAGATTCATGGTATAGAAAAATAAATGTCATTGGGTAGAAAAAAATCATGTGATTAGATATGTCTAAGGTACAGTGAAATGTGATCTAGTGTATGAGAAGAGCTCTCACTTATTATTACATGGATATATTGACTTGGACTATGCTGAATCTATTCATGATAGGAAATTAACTATAGGTTTAATTTTTCATCATGGATATGGACATATCTCATGGATTAGAAAAATAATTTATTTTATCTCTCATCGAATAAGGTAGACTATCGTATCACAAAAGGATTTGTGCATGAATTGATTTAGTTACATCACATTTTTACATATACGGGAATTTCTAAAGAAAAGAAACACATAATTCATTGTGATAAACAATATGTGTTGAAGCTTGTGAAGAATATAATTTTCCACAAGAGAACAAAGAAAATGAGGTTGAATGTCACTACATTAGAGAACAAGTCTTGAACCACCACATCTAGATCTAATACTACCCAATGGATTCTTAGATTGCTCATATATTAGAAAATCTATGTTGTTTTTCATCTTAGGATAACTCCATTAGAATAAAAATACCAAAACCATGAAGAGTGCACAAAAATAGACTCAAAGCTTCAAAATAGAATGATGCAAGTGGTGTATATATAGGAGGAGGAAAAGGAAAATACCACCTAGATCATTGGTGCATAACTCTCACTAACTGATACTTGGTAATAGAGATGGTTCCACACAACTAGTAAATGACTCAAAAAAGCTAGTACACCTTAGAAATATAACACAACAAGTGTAACAATAACATAAGTGTAAGAATTATCCAAATAAAGAAATAAAAGGATAAATAATAACTGACAATAATATCCCACATAAGCATATCTTAGGTGGATAGGAAAGGTGGGTCTCAGCAATAAGACTTGATGAGGTTCCCATGTATAATAACTAGGAAAAAGGGACATCGGAAGGTACCCAAAATCAGTACCAAAAATGTCAACAGATTAATTAACCTACCGCAAGGCATCCCAAGAATATTGTCTCAAAAAATCATAAAATGATGAAGAATTTTTGTGTGGAATATGGTTCAAATCCACTTCTCGATCACAAAACTACAAAAAAATGACACTAGGCTTCACCAAAAAAGCTCCATACAAGGAAACTATCAATGAAGTTATGTCAAAGTGTAAGAAAACAACAAACTCAATTTGATCAAATGTGACAAATTGGTGATCCAGGATTTAAGAACAAAAACCAAGGAAACAAAGTAAGGACAAAAGATCCAAAGAAATAGGAGTGCCATGATATAAGAACAACCAAGGTAAAAAGGAAAGGACACAATACTTGAAGAAGTAGGATCAACACCACACCCTCCTATACTACTGAATGGGTGGAGTGATCCTACAAATATGTATGAGTTATGAAAACAACTACTCAAACATTGAAAAACTAACACAAGGCTTCACCAAAATAAATCTCCCACAAGAGAAACTGTCAACATGCCTAAAATTTCAAAAAATACAGATACAAAATCTATCAATACAAAAGAGAGATATACTACACCTACAAAAAAAATTCTCAAAATAAGGAGCATTGCAATGCAAAAGTATAGAAAGTAGAGCAAGAGTTTGAATGGTGGAGGAGCCACCCCTGTAGATTCCTCTCATTGAATTTTTATCTTGTTTCCATGAGTGACCAGATATCCAACCCAAATTAACAAGGATGGATGAATAATATTCATTTATATGATTTGGTGTAAAATGAACAACGAGGTCATTGAAAGGAACATCAGAGTATGTGTCAAGTTTATTGTGGCTCGCAACTGAAATATCAAGTTTCTTAAGCCTAATTGTATGTACAAAACTCATTTATAGCTCATCATCCTCAGAGAGAGTTGAGCGATAAAATAAGGATCTCAATTAATGTGTGATCCCAATGAAGTTCCTTCTCAAAAACTTATGTACTAGAAATAATTCCATTTAACAAAAAAATAGAGGAAGCAATATCCTATGAATGCATCTCAATAGATCTTTCATTTATACCCATAGAATGGAGCATGCACAAACTAAATGTGTTGGTATGATTTTCAAAAACTCCATCTATGTGAGAAAAGTAGGATACAAATAATGTGTTACTGCAATAGGCACAGACATGGAATAATGTGAAGTAACAAGCCTAATAGAATTAAGAACGTTATGAGAAAGAAAACACTCAAAAATTAACAGATCAAGGTCAGTGGGTGTAGAAGAAGTAGCTGCAAGTGGACAAGGAGCAAGGATAGAGAGTCCACAATATGAGGGAAATGCTTTAGGATAGTAATTTTTTCTATAGAGAGTGTATGATATCATCTTTGTCATGAATGAGGACTGGTAGAAGAGAATTTTACTTATTGAGTAATTTATTTTCTTCCACAAATATCACTATTTACTATTGAATGTGACAAAATTCCATTAAAAATATCTCATTCTCATACTGTAAAACAAATATGTTAGAGAAAAAATCCATGGTAAATGCAAAAAAAACTTAAAAATAATGAAACACCCTAAGAATATAAGATATTGGGCTTTGTTGAAAATACATGCAAAACCCTATGGAGTCCTTTCTTTTCTTATAACTTATCTCAAAATCAATATTATGCAAGCAATATACAAGTAGAATGTTTTTGTGTGAGGGGGTTTGAGAACCTATGAAATCGTTCCTCACCCTTCACTCTTTGACACACAAGAACAAAAGAGTACTACAAATATACTATGCAACGGACCAGATAGAAGTGGTATGGGGGTGATATTTTTATTATATTATTTTCCCAAAATAATGTTTTTTCTACATAAAATTGGATCCCTTGATATTCATGATTTTCTCTCCCAAAAATTATTTACTAAAAAACATTACCTCAAAAAAATTCATTGACTAGCTCGGCGAGCTAGGGTAATGAGTTGAAAGTATCTCTCTTGGGTGAGATGGGAAAATCTAGCTAAGGAGCTCAGAGAGTAAAAATGTGTAGTATTTCAAACCCTTGACAACCTCATCTAAGTAAAGAGATTTACCATTTCACCACCTTCCTTGTGCATGCAATACAATGTAAAGTATTGTATTTAACTTTTGTTTTTTACACAAAAAAAAAAATGAATTGGCGTAGGGTTATAAAACCTAATCGACCAAACAAAATAATGGTAAGGATCTTTGAAAAATCACCATAGCTAGGTCACCGGTGAGTAGGAAGGTAGAAAATAGGAGTGGAAAAGTAGTCCAAATTACAACCAAGTCGAGCACAAAACAACAGAGAGGCCGAGCCTCAAAGTCCAATCCCAAGAAGACAAAGTCAGGCCTCACGAGACCAAAAAAAAGGTATGAGTTTCGGATGCACGAACCAATGGTTTTCAGGAGAATATTAAGGTGAAACTATTATGTATTGATGGATAAATCAAAACAACACAACAAGATAAACATACACCTTTAGATTATTCAGAGAATAGAAGATTTGTAGCAAGGTAAGATGATAAATTAGGAAATCAAAATTCACAAGAATTAGTGGAAAGATACAAACAACTGCAAATAATTGGAAAGACAAAAATAAGTTCTCATTCAAGGTAAAACTAGCAGAATATTACTTCAGTTCTCCTATGTCCAAAAATTTCCTCTTTTCGTGCTTTTCCAATGCACACAATATATAGGAAAATAATTCACCCTACCCATCCTAAAAATAGGATAAAATTTATACTCGCTCATGCATGATAATTTTACCCCTTTATCATAAATAAATAAAGGAATAAAATAGACATGTTGATTACAACGAGGCATTAATAGCCTTAGTTACAAAAATAAATTCCAGTTAAGGTGTATTTGAATAATCTATTTTTAATAAAACTTGGGTGAATAATTTAGCTAATAATAGCTATTTCTTGTTGGGAAAGTCTTCTCTAATGTGCATGCAATCTTTTTCTTCTTCTGCTTGATGTGACACTTGCAATGATTAATTTGGCACATTTACAATTCTACCCCGTTTGGATGCATATCCAAAATAATACCCATGTTTTTGTGAAAAATAAGGTAATTAATATTTCAAACATGGTCTTCATGATCTCTGATGTTCACATTTGTGCACTTTTTTTTTGTTTTGTCTTCTAGTGGATGACATGCAAAATAGATACTCTTTTTTATGACCCATGTGATGACTATGATGTTGACATCCATGCAAGAGTTATTTTTTCATTTTCCACCCTATCTACATGCTGATCATGATGTATTGTATTCTAGTTATAAGAGCCACTTGTCCATGTACAAATCAATATTCCATCCTTTTGCAAAAGTTTATAATAATAATCAAGTATAATAATAAACAAAAGATTAATGTTAACTCCTTCACACACAAAACATCCCTCTTATTATGGACATATAACACTTTTGACTTGGTGTTATTTGGGCCCCTTTTATTATATACATGGACTTTTGGGAGAAATAATTTTTAAGATCCTTAATTATGGGTTGGCCCCTTGTTTGGCTATTACAAGGCACTTTTTGATGACACTAAGGTCAAGGGACCTTAATCATCATGAATTCCCATGGCATAGACTATAGTGCATTTGGAATCTTTGAATAATCTAAGGCTTATACCATAGTCTTTTATCTTGACCCTTGGCACACATGTTGTCAGACCCCTTTTGTATTATTATTGCATGTATAATGGTTGTTGGCATTTTATTTTTGTAGCATATGGGTTTGAACATTAATCATGTCAATGTAATGATTTATCTAAATAATTGGGTTAGTCCCCTCTCAATGATGATTCAACCCATCATTTAAATTTTCGGTGGCATTTATCATTTTGTTCGCATGAATAATTTGGGAATCATCCTTGAATGTTGATTTTGGAACTAAATTCACCACATCCATTGATCTTTCTGGTCATTTCATTTATGTTACCTTGAATTTGGTGATGAAAAAGAGTCATTGATTTTGTGCACCATCAATCTGGACCGTTGATTTTTCTAGACCGAGAAAATTGGGTAGTTTGTAGTGGTTAGCAAAATTGATCGTTGATCTTGTACTTTCATATCCTGACATTAGATCCTTAACTCTTGGGATGAGTTAGGTTTTATGGTGGTTTAGATTGGATGAGTAAAATTAATTCGACCTTATCATTTGATCCATTCACATTTTCTCCATTCATGGGTGAAGCCTTAGAAATTTTTTATCTTCCACCATTTTTTAATTTCTTCTGAGCTTGATTTGATCTTTGTAGAGATCCTGTGTATACTTGACATGAAAGGCAGTGAAGAACTTAGGCCATTGTTGATTCTTTGTGACACATTTCAAGATGTTGGTCATGATTGATGAGATTATGTGAGTTTTAGGGCTCGTAGGCATGTATTTCTCTGCTCTTTTTTTTTCAAGGTGGCCACCATTGTTCAATGGGTGAGTTCTTTTGTTTTTTCACCCGTAAAATGCTTTTCTTGAGCTTTAACCCTAGATTTTTTGATAAATCAATTCCCCTTTCTAGGTTCTTATTTTATTGCTTTGTGATACTTACTGCGAGCTCAAAAGAAAGTCTTGGGTCTTTGTTTCTTCCCTAAAACTTTGACGGGTTTCGAAAATCATTCTTCTGAAATTGGTAAGTCCATTTTCTTTTTAAAACTCCTTCTGAAAAACATGTTAAAACTTTGAAAAGACTATGGAATACTATGAATTTGAGTCTGAAGATTTGAATCTCTATCGCTTTTACTTTATTGTCCTTGAATCTTCAAAAATTTGACATTTTCTACCTCCTGTGGCGATTTTGAGTTTGAGGCTCACTCTGGGTACTCACTATTCCTCATGTTTCTCAAGGATTTTCTAGCTCGGCCTAAACTCGGTAAGCCTTGACGCTTTATTTTCTAAGTGTTTGAAAAAACTTTAATATTGTTTAATGGTCGTGAGATTTAACTTATTTCTTGGATTTGTATCTGTAATATTTTGATGAACTCATGAATGGCTTCAAATATGATTATTTTTGATAACTCAGATGTGGGTATTCATCCTTTGATAGGAAAAATTTCATTCTCCTTCAAAATTGTTAGATCTGGGACTTTCGACACAAATGTGGTTGATTCTTTTCAATTTACGGTTCTCTTTGTTGCAAAAATTATATCTATTTCAAAATCTAAAGGCTCGGCCTTCATTTATTTTGATGTTAAATTAAACTCCATTGATATACATGTCTTCTTTGAACTTTTTCGAATTGGCTATGTTTGAATTTCTATCTTTTTTTTCCATATTTTGATGAGCTTCATGATTTTGCAAATACATGTTGAGTTCTTTATTTGAACAACTTAGTCAGATATCGAGATACCCATTAATGGGTTCATTTTCCTTCGATTTTTATCTAAAAATGTTGTTGGGTATTTGCTTTTGATCTTTCTTGTTACTGTTTGTGCCTTTTGAGCTATAATGTGATATCTATTACTCTTTTGAAGTGGGCATTTAAACATTTGTCATCTTATTTTCTTGAATACAAGCTAGGTATTGCTTTGTGATTTGATAATGCCTTTATTGTAGGTGAGCTTGATTTTCTTTCTTCACTTTTCTCGATTTGTGACATTATTCATTCCGCTAAGTCAAACTCTATCTGATCTTAAATGTCTTGTTAAATCAATCTGATTTCATGGATGGAATTTCTGAGCATGAAGCTATGCATAGTTACCATTTTAGGGATTTCCGTTCTCGTGATTTTTTTCTTTCAACTAATGGGTACTATATTTGTTTCAAGCTCGAGGTTGTTTCTTCTATGCTACACCCAAACCCTTGTTTTTGGAAAATTCTGAATTGAGCACCTTGATTCAACTTTGCATATATATGGTTGTGCTGCTTTTAAATTCAATATGAAAAAATATTGTTTCCGTACACATGCATCATTCATTCATTTCAACTGTGAAACATAAATTTATCGATTAATTAGTGACTCATGTGGGTAGGCTATGACTTAAATAAAAAACTTCATTTGTTTGATTCGATGCATTGAATAAAACTGCACTCTAGATTCTATTTAATATTTTTTTGTCCTAAAAAGTAATCCTTAGTTGATAATGTAGAATTATAATTTGTGTAGAAGACACGAATCGTTTGAACTATGACTAATCCTTCTTTGAGCCATACTATTTTGAATTTATCTAACAATGCATCTATGGCAAATCTTTTACCCTAAAAGTTGCAAATATAACTTCATTGACTGCACTTGATGAATTGATTGATGTGTTGGTCATTTTCCATTGTAAATTGTATTCCTTTTTAAAGAATTATTAAGGAACCTTTGAATGGTTACTTTTGTAGAGATGTATCGAGTGCACTCACACCAGAAATCCTGATTCCCTACTCATCTACCTAATTCTAAAACACTTGCAATTTGCTTTCCTTATTTCAGCTGATCGCTTTACTTCCATAAAAGAAAAGGGAAAAGCTTCTGTAATTTTTTCCTTTAATTATTTGTAACGTTTTTCCTTGCACTTTGTATTGGATGATGGATGTTATTGCACATCCCATTTCTTATTAAATTTGAATGAGGTCTTTAACTATGGTAGTATTTATTACTCATTCGCAAATTGTACTGTGAAAAATAGTGCTTGTAGCTTGTTGTTACTCTTAAAAAATTATTCTCAAGATCATGTCTATTTGACATTTTTGTGTGTTGGAATTTTTATGCAATGAAAATGAAGCAAAATTTTAAAGGTATGATGTATTTTCTATCGAGATGCTATGTACTTGGCATAATGCAACTATTATCTAGTAAGTTTTCCATAAGCTTAATCTTTCACTAGCTTATTATGATCTTGATCAGTGACATTATTATAATGTTTTTTTCCTGGAAGCTTTGATATCGCTACATATGTAGGATGATGAACCTGTATCACTTCCTTTTTCTAGAGTGTATTAATATATATTATTGTGCCTAGAATCTTTTTGATCTATTCCAATCTTATGGTTGTAGCCTAAAGATTATGTTATAATAGCTGCAATCTCTATAATCCATACAACACTTGCAATACATTGTGTACTTTGAACTAATATTGATGATTGTATCCTGAGAAAGATTTGGCTCCTTTTACTTTTATGGAATGAAAATCACTTCTCCTATAGTATGTGCCTTGATTATATTTGTACTTTGAAATATGAACTTTTGTCTTATCTTGAAGTTTCTTTATCTCTTCCGTGATTCATGTTCTAGTAAACCTTGTAATTTTTCTTCCTTTAATGCTCTAATGTTTTAATGCAATTTGTTTTATTGTTGTTGTCATTTCTGCTCCATTTGATCTTCATTGATGGTTCATAATTTGAAAGTGATAAGTAGATATCTATTTCATTATCCTAAAATCATTATACTGTTGATTCATCTATACATGATAATCTATTTTATTTCCTTTTACAGTTGATCTCGATATCTAAGACATTTAAAGGCATGATTAATATTAGTCACTAAGTGCCATCTATACTTGACAGTACAAGAACATCCATTGATGTTTTCTGCAGCAACATGTACCTACACACTTAAGAAAAAAATTAGAAAAAAATTAGGATTTTTATCCTCTGTTATGTTCCATAGTTTTTATTTCTCTTTCTCTTTAATGTCATGATTCTGGGAATCATATGTGCTTTTGTGGAATACTAATTTATCAATTATGCATTTTTTCTTGGATGTACCTTATGCCTTTGATATTAGGAAATCCATTTGCATGCAGTTAAATAGTACATGAGTACAGATTAAACCTTGATCTCTTTATTGATGCATTTTTCATTTATTTTGTAGGTACACTATGGTTATTGGATAACACGGATGAAACATGGAGCTAGAACTTGAAATAATAATATTAGAAGAAAACTGAGGTAATGATGGGTTAACTCTATACTCTTTTAATTTTATCTTTATACACATTTTATTCTTTCTTTAGTAGTTATGAGTTTCATCCCATGGCTTGTGTGGGAAACATTGAATTTCTTCATGAATAAAAAACATTAATGTCTATAACTTAGTTACATAGTTCTTTCTGCATTCAAATTTTATGATGGATATTGATTGTATAATGGAATAAACAACTCAATCACATAGTTAAATGTATTTAAACATGTAGAAATAATGAGTTTTGAGGTACCTGTAACTTAATAATGAACTCCCATTCATGTAACTACTCTCTTCGTTGTTGCTTGAGTATAAATTTTCACCTAAACTGTGATTCCTACCTTCATCAAGGCAAAGCATTAGTCCTTCGGGGCTTCTACGTTTCCTTGCTGAAGATGAACATAGAATGGAAGTCTGTATGAGGTGTTACATTTTATAACAATGCACATAGTTGCAGATTACATGTAGTCAATCAATTGCTGCAAATAAAAAACACAATAAAATTATATGATTTTCCCCTTGTTAGGTCTATTTAATCAATGCCTTTAATTGAAAACAAAGTTTTGAGTTTCCCATTTTGCACGAGTTCCAAAATTGTCAACATATCGGGCGATCCTGTGGAGAAATATGACTATTAGCTTATAGACTAGTACCTTACTCTTGTCCATTGGGCACGGATTCAAAGCATATAACTAAAATATGCCTTTTCTAAAAGTGTACCTTTCTGAAAAACAAGATAAAGCTGGGAAAGGATCTTGTAAACCAGATCACGTGCACGAGTTCACTTATTGAAATGAAAATTATTACAATATGCATGAACTACATTTTTGAAAGGGTAATCCTACTCTAACCAAACACTTTAGGATTTTCAATAATAGTGTTTAAGAAACATATAATTCACAGGAATGGGAAGTTCCTCTCCTTTAAACCTTGAAATATGAAATGCATTGTGTCATTTGCAAGCTGAAATCAAATAGGGACAACTCCAGATTGTATCAAACTTCTTGTGGTTTCCTAAATTTCCATGATCAACATCCCATTTTAACACAATGTCTCCATTGTTGAAGTCCCTGAACTTAGCCTTTTTATCAAATGTTTTCTTGATCTGTCTCTGATTATTTTCCATGTTCAAATGGGATTGATCTCTTAGCTCTTGTATTTTCATTAATTCTGAATAACAAACCTACAATGGTTCATTCTTTAGTAATTCCATCTGATGCAGTAAATCCAATGCAGGTAACTCAACTTAGATAGGCCTTTTTACCTCTCGTCCATAAACTTGTTTGTACGATGAATTGCCAACTGATCTTTTAGGAGTCACTATTTCATCCCAAAGTGCTGAATTTAACAGCATATATGAAGCTCTTTGATTTTCCTTAAGTGTTTTTATCCAAATAACCCTCAAAGTTATTTAGATAAATTAAACTTTCATTCTAGCTCTGATGTTTCACATTTCAGGTTGTGCACACTTTTTGCATGCCCCTTTGCAGTCTTGTCTTAAAAATTGGTGTTCCTTCATCTTCCTATCATGTGCCTTCTTTTCTATCCACCACCGCATACCCTTCCCTAGTTGGATGCTCGTGCCCTACTTCTATACCTGCCTTCTGTGAGTATGCCTTCTTTCTTGTTGTGCATGCACTTACGTGCATGGTTTCCCACTGATTTCCTTTCACATCCTTGCATCTTGCTTCCCGCTTGGTTTCCTTTATGCAATTCTTCTGCATGCCCTTGCAAACCTTCTTTCTTCTCCCTTTACATTCTTCTCCTTCCATTTCCCCTTTCGCACCTTCCTTCTGTGGTCACACCTTCCGCCCCTTCCTCGTTAAGCATCCCTTTACAGAGTTTTCCTAAAAATTGGCTAAGTCCTTGTTCTTCCTCTTGTGTGCTTGCTCGCACCATTCCTGTCACGTACCTTCTTTTCTTTTCCATTGCCGTGTTCTCTCCTTCAGATGAATACCTCGCACTCTTGACGTCCAAACTTCCAATGGTCATATCTTTTGACCCGAGCTCCATCATTCACAAAACTTGACTTTTTGAAATGAGCAGGACGTCCTCTATGCCACAAAAACTAGATTTTTTAATTTTATGATGGTTTGATGTGCTAAAAATGGAATATATCTCCAACACAAAAATATATAGTTTTAGGCCCAACCATCGTAATTAATGAAGTATGGTACCTCATTTCTTCTTCCAGGAGCTAAAGTACGTATATAAGATGATTTGTAAGGGTGCCCATGCCATTTTAAGACCATTTAATTGTATTTTTTGGTTGGTGAGAGAAGAAATCCGAGTTTCTCTCTTTCTCTTTCTCTCATTCATTTTATATATATTGTAAACATTTCTCATTTGAAAAGGAGATATTCTAGGACGTGGGGAAATTCTGTTAAATTTGTTTCTCAACACCATTGAGCTGCAAAATATCTCATGGGCCTGGAAAGTGTATTTTTGCCTCTATTTCAATGATGTAATGGACTGTGCATATCCTAAGAACACTAAAATTGTGTTCGTGGTGTTCTTTCAACCTTTGCATTGTTTTATTGTATCTTCTTGCCCATCTATTTTTGTTTTTTTTTGCATGTATGTCTCATTTGTAGGTACATGAGGTTGTGTTTCATGGAGATTTAGTGGTAAATGAGGATCTCGGTATGTGTCACCTTGGTCTGACCTCTCTCAACTTCATTTTCTTTCTGTATTCTCCCTAAGCAAGATATTTCACCCCTTTTTCTTAGTGCTATTACCTCTATAGTGTAGGAAGTTTTAATTTTCATGCTCTGTCTCTCCTTGGTCCCTTGGAAATTTTAGGATAGTTATAGTTAGGTATATTTTCTACATTAGGAGTATTTTAGTATTAGGATTAGGTAGATAAAGCCGACCTTCTCCGGAGGACCATCTCAAGTTCGCAAGTTCCATAGCTTGAGATATGGCTCCATTTTATGTAGGTTATGTTGGTTGCCCCATTCAAACCTAGGCCATTCAAGGGGTGTTGTGATCACACATCAACAAGTATTCTTCCAATGATCCTGAAAAATATTTTTGTTAGTTCTTTCAGCTAATCCATTACCTTATGGGTAATAATTAGACAAAGTACTAAAATAAATTCCATGCTTGATAGCCAATCTGTTACCTTTTCACCAAGAAATGCTAAGGCATTATCTGAAATGATAGTTGGTGGAACACTTAATATGTAAAATATACTTTTGTAAAATGATAAGATTGAAGTATCATTAGCTTCTTCAATAGATAATGCTTTAGTCTAGGGTGTAAAATAAATTGTAAAAGTCAAGATCCACTTGTGTCCTTATGACGAAGGTAGATTTATCATGCCTACGAAGTTGAGACCCCACTGTATGAATGGTTAATCCACTGAAATAGGTTACAAGGAAAGCGAAGCTAAACGTTATTTTCCAATAAAGAAAGAACATTTCTTAAAGTTTCCAATCCAATCGAAGCAGCCCTTGAATATGTTGGGCCAATAGTAACAATCTTTCATAATTTTTAAGGCTCTAGTACGTGCTAAAAAGTGACCTCCTACTAGTCATTCATGAAACTATGATAATATTTGCTTAATTATATCATTATATATATATATATATATATATATATATATATATCACAAAATTCCATTTATATCATTTTTAAACAACACACCATCAATGAAAACATAAGGTACAACTTGTAACCTAAAATATTGTCATTTATTCTTGTCCATACCATTCATATAATTACCATGCTATAAATAATTAACGAAATCAGTCATTCATCTTGATTCCTAAACTTCTGGATTAACTTCTGGTTACTTATTTTCAGGTTGAAATAAGATTTTTGACTGCTTGATACGTGATTTCAGCATGTTGTTCTAAATTTTATGATTCTGCAACCTGTTATTTTTCCATATAAGCAATCAGATGTTCACAAAATCCTTTTCCTTGAACTATTTTTGTAACACACATGTCAAAATCATACTCTATAACCTTTGTAGTCCCTCCTCCTCTCTTCTCATTTGCTTCTTTGTTTAACAAGAATGCTTTAACACTTGGATGAAAGAATAAGACATGTATCTTATTATTGGAAAGCATGTACTTGAAATTCTTTAATCCTCTAACTACATAAAGTAATTATTTTTCAAGAAAAGTGTACCTTGTATTGTAGTCATGTAAGATTTTCCTAATGAAAGAAATTGGCTGCTCAATATTTTCATCATTAACCTAAGTTAATATGGCCTAAATGGTTTCATATCCTGCAAGTGCATACATTGTAAAATCCTTATCAAAATTTGGATTTGCTACAGTAGGAGCTTTTGAAATAGCTATCTTTATATCTTTGAATATTTTTCTTCTTTTTCTAGTTCAAGAGAAAGTTTTATCTTTCTTTAACATGGATGTTAATGGCTTGACTAATGCTACAAAATATGGATAAAATATTCTAATAAATTTGATTTTTCCAAGAAAATGTTTTAGTGATTTATTATGATGAGGCAAGGATAGTTGTGAAATTGCTTCAATTTTGAAAGGATCAATAGCTAAACCTTGTCTGGAAACAATATGTCTAAGTAATTTATCTTTATGGACTAAAAATATAGACTTTTTGGGATTAAATGATATTCCAAACTATCTGTAAATCATAAAATTCATCCTTAAATACATAAGATGATCATTTGAATTCTTAGAAAATATAGTAACATCATCTAAATAAACCAGTATGCATTTATTTAATGGGCTGTGTAAGGACATGTCCATTCCATTGCATCTTGAAATGTTGCAACAACATTGGAAATTCCAAAAGGCATTCTATTGTAAGCATAAGTACCCCACTCCATGGTGAAGGATATTTTGTATCTATCATCTTGATGCACAAGAATTTGATTGTGTCTGATATAGCCATCCAAAAGGGACATCTTGTCTGAACCTAAAACTGTTCTTAAAAATTGATCCATGTTGGGCAGTGGGTAATGATTTTTTAATGAAGCTTAATTAAGATCTCTAAAATCCACACATAGCCGGATTTCTCCATTCTTTTTTCAAACAAGAACAATATTAGCTACCAAACTTGAATGTTTAACAAGAAAGATAATACTTGATCCAATCAGCTTGATAACTTTTTTCTCATCAAGGGTTTGAATCTAAGGATTTACAAGACATTATTTTTTCCTAACTGGCTTAGAATTTGGCTATAACTCTATGGTATGATGAGCTAAACTGGGATCAAAACCTCTCAAATCTTGGTATTTTCAAGAAAAAAATATCACTGAATTCTTTACACAAATTAATAAAAGAATGCTTTTTAGTTGAGGAACATACCTTTCCAATAAATAATTTGTTTTCATCATCAACTAAGATCTCTTCGTAGTTAGTTGAAATATTGTCTTTATCCATTCTTAACTGATCATTAGAACTGAAAAACATCTTCTAGTGTGACCAATACTTGAAACATCTTGTTTGTCTTTAATTGAACAATTTGGACACCATATAAATGCTGAATTTTTTCTTTGTTTACTACAGAAAATATAACTTCTTGCTACAGAATTTTGCATATTTGTTCATCATCTTCAAAAACTTGCCAATTTTCTTCATTATAAGGTACTAAAGGTTTGATAATCAAATTTATATGTGGCTTTAATTTGTTCTTTTAATCTATTCTAGGACATAAAATCTAGCACCAACTACTACAAGTTTTTCTGCATGTATGTTTTCAGCTCTTGGAATAGATTGCATATCAATAGCCTCAAAATCATCCATTAAGTTATAACTCTATGTTTTTTATATTTCAAAACTGAATTGTTACACACATTAGAGTGTTTTAATAGATTAATCACTAACTTTAAATTACCAAAAACATGCAACATGCTGATACCTCTTTTTCTGGACCATATTAAGTGTAGTGTAGAGAACAAATTGTAGAAAAGAAAAGAAAATAATAATTAAAATAAAAATAAAAACTTAAAAAAATTAGAGAAGGTGGGTTGTGTGAAGTTTGAGGTGAAGGGAGTAGGTGACCCCCCCATGTGAAGGCACATTGGCAGCCTTAATGGCCAGTCAGGCCTGTCACTTTTCCTTGCATGACAATAAAAGCACCTTCTTTTTGATCCAAGCGCCTCAACCACGAAAATCCAAGTTAGCATTACAAATTTAGTAGAAAATGGAGTGTTGTAGCAATGACATAACACCAAGAACCATGGTTTCCTCTTTTTAGGATTTTATTAGAATCTTATTCCTCATGGCCGCACATGACTTCTCTACCCTACATACATTCATTCCTTCCATGATGCCTGCATCTGAAAATTTGAAAAGGTCATTCTCCTATATGCTCTGGTGGATGTCCATTCGTGTTCCAAAGTTTTTATTTGCTTTTGACTATGTCTTTCACTGGCATGGGAGATCTGGAATAGGGTGTTACAATGTACTTATCTCGTAATAGGTTGGATTTTTATGTTAGCATACGTTGGTTAATTTATATTTTTTAGGTGTCTATTCTATCCCTTTATCTTCTCCTTCTAGTATTCCATTATTCTCTCCTTCTGTTGTGTAACCTCTCCATTCATTTAGGGGAGTCTAGTTCAATTTCTTTCCTATAAATATTGTACGTGAGCTCTATGTTGAATAGAATAATATGAGATATACAATCTCTATTCTTTCTCCTTCATTTCTATTTCTCGACTCGCTTTGGCTATCGAGCCTTAGTCCTCGGGTGTGGAAGAGAGAACCAGCAGCGTTCCGTGGAATTTTTTGCAACGACCAGCACTTTGGGAGTGACCTGGTAATTTTTTTTATATTCCAGCGTGGACGTATAGAGATCTGAGATGTTTGGGAGCAGAAGCTGGACATCTAAAGTCAAAAATATTTGCAAGAAAATTGCTACGTGGATACTGGCATATTTTTTATTTCCTCCTTGGACGTGGCTGCTGCAATTCATGCCTACTTGGACATTTGGGAGAAGACAAATCAGAGTGTTTCTACTGGGAGAGATGTGATATTTAATTTGATTTGATTGCAATTTGTGCATGCAGAGAGGATTCAACGGCCTGTTATTTTATCCTACGTGGAGGACTGTGCCAGGAAAGAGAACATTTTTTTTTAAATGTGTACATCTTCCAACCTGCTGTGCGTGGAGATCTTATTTCTATGCAAGACTTCTTGGTGTTTTGTGCACTAAAAACAACAACCAGCCACCTGCTGAGTGGAGGCGTTAAAAATTCTTGGAGCAGCCTGTAGTTTTTAGATAGCCATGGGAAATCTTGTTTGTTTGCTACCTGTGCACGTGGAGGAAGAGAGAGTAGACTCTCCCGGAGACCTTCAACCTGTGTAGTGCTGTGCAAAAGAATCTTGCTGCCTGAAGTTTTTTTTTTACCCTCTACGAGGAAGTTTGATACTGGCAACGTCAAGTTTCTTCAACACTACGCCGAATGTCGAGTGTAGACAACTCGATTGAGAGTGTCAATAACACGGTCGCCATAGCTGAAAGCAAGAATATTAACTCGCCAGCCAGAGAACACCGTGGAGAAGCTCCTGAGAGCTCCGGGTTCTACTTTGCTCTGCTGAACGAGCTTCAAATTCCGGCAATCTTGCATTCGACAAACTAGTTCGAGAAGGACTCCTTGAATACTTTCTTTTCGACGTCAGCTGCCAAGAAAAGTGAGTATGGGAAGAATTAGAAGCCGGATACGACACCGATTATGATGACGAAGAAGAACGCCCTACAAAGCGTCACCGTCTCACAAAGCACGTGAATATCGCGAGCATCTACGAGCCAGTAATTCTCATCAGTGAGTCCAAATTGTAATAACTTTTCAAATAAATAAATATTTTTTTATTACAATGTCTGCTCCGAAGTTACTTCTGTCTGATGCTCAGTTGCTCAAAGGGCCTAATTTTGTAGCCTGGAAGACAAAAATGAAGACAATCCTTCAGTTTGAAGGATTATGGGGAATTGTCACAGGGTCTGTGCCTGCTCCCACAACCCCCGATGAACTAATAAAATATGACATGGCTAGTGCTAAAGCCTTGATGCTGATAATGCTCAGTATCAGTGATGATGTGCAACCACATGTTCGGAATGCGGAGAAACCCAAGGAGGCCTGGGACAAGTTGGCAACCATTTATGAAGCCAAAAATCAGACGAAGATACTTCATCTTCAGTCAAAGCTGCACACCCTCTCTATGGGGTCTGACGAGAAAGTGGAGGAATTCTTGTGTCACGTGGTTGAGATGAGATCAGAGTTATTAGCACTCGGTGAAACGGTGGATGATAAAATTCTCGTCCCAATCACCTTGAGAGCACTCCCTTCTCAATTTCGAGTGTTTGTTACAACACTGAATGTGTCTAAACAAATAGTGACATTCGAAGAGCTTGTGAATTTGCTGCAGCAGGAAGAGGCCATCACTTCATCGCATGAGGAGTCTCAGGACAAAGCCTTGTTCTCAAAGCCTAATCGTGGCCAGAAGAATCGGAAAGGTCCCCAGAGAAGGAAAATCTAGTGCAACCCAAACAAAAAGATCAAAATTCAAAGAGATGGTGTCACATTTGCAGAACCAATACTCACAACACTGATCACTGACTGCACAACAACTTGAAACAAGGGTCTTCAAGCCATACAAGCACATCCGGGCACGAAGATTTTCAAAAGTCCAAACGACGTCCCCACTGGAGAAAGCAAAAAGGACATCTTGCAGCCCAACAAGAAGATGATGTCTCTGATGAGGAGACATCAGAAGGATCCCATTGTAGTAAGAATCTTGTACTCGTCTCTCAAACTTCTCAGCCCACAAAGAAAGTCTGGTTGATAGACTCTAGTGCAAGCAAGCATATGTTAGGTGACAAGAAGTTGTTTGATTCACTACACAAAGAGCCAATTGGAGATCGAGTTTGGATAGCGGATGACAAAGAGTACATTACAGAAGGAATAGGGAATGTGACCATTCCTCTGGGGCCACGAAAATGTACACTTACAAAGGTACTATATGTTCCTGGCTTGACTAGAAACCTTTTTTCAGTTACTCAGCTCTTGAATCATCACCTTAAGGTAGAATTTCTTGTTCAAAATGGAATTAAATCATGCTTAATCTCCCGACAAGGTACGGTTCTTGCTAAAGCTTTTGTAAAAGATAAGTTATTTGCTTTAGATACTATTTCATCTTCTGCAGTAGCTTTATCTGCTTCAACAATAGAATCAACTGCCTTATGGCATTTTAGATATGGACACTTGTCAGTCGGTTCATTGCACCAGATGAGTTCAAAAGCAATGGTCCGTGGACTACCCAAATTGTCCAGTTCCTTGCCTATTTTCCCTAGCTGTCTTGCAGGAAAACAACACAGAGATCCGTTTCAAGTGAGCACCTTCCATGCCAAGAAGTGTCTGGAGGTAGTTCATACCGATCTGAATGGCCCATTACCTACTTCATTTTCAGGATACAAATACTTCCAGTTGTTCATGGATGACCACTCTCGCAAGATGTGGGTATATTTCCTAAATCAGAAAAGTGAGGCTCTTCAACACTTGTAGAACTTCTATCATCATGTTGTCAAAGAGTCCGACAACCACTTCTTCTACTCCACTCAGATCGAGG
The DNA here is from genome assembly GCA_018340775.1 of Taxus wallichiana var. yunnanensis. Lineage (NCBI taxonomy): Eukaryota > Viridiplantae > Streptophyta > Pinopsida > Cupressales > Taxaceae > Taxus > Taxus wallichiana. The sequence goes on from CM031233.1 coordinate 261,283,011, forward strand.
GGGGGAATTCACATCAAAGAAGTTCTTGGCCTTCCTAAACCATCATGGCATTAAGCAAAGACCTTACTACTCCCTACACGCCCCAACAAAATGGCATTGTTGAGAGTTGCAATCACACAGTGATGGAGATGGCTCGCTGCATGCTATCAACTGCAAAGCTAGGAGAATGCTATTGGGCTGAAGTAGTACAAATGGTTGTATATCTTCTCAACAGGGCACCGACAAAGATTCTACTAAACAAGACACCAGAAGAGGTATGGAGTGGTAAAAACCATCAATTTCTCATTTGCGAGTATTTGGTTACACAACATACATGCATGTCCCAGCTCATAAGAGAAAGAAGGTAGAGCCAAAAACACTCCCGTGTATCCTTCTTGGCTACAGTACTACCTCGAAGGCGTATCGTCTCATGGATCCTGAGACAAAGAAAATATACGAGAGTCGGGATGTGGTTTGTGACGAGTCATCCTTTGACTCAATAGTATCAACAAAGATCCACTTCCAAACACATCTCACCGATTAGTCTCTGAATCAGATGATGAGCCAAAGGAGACTACTCAGAGAAAAGAAATGCTGCTAGAGAACTATTTGTTGACCTTGGAGAACTGGAGAATGTGACTCCACATCAATCCTCATGGCAATGACACAGTTCTTCTCAAAAGCAGCCAAGTTCTCGTCTGAAGTGGGTACAAAGCACTATCAAGGACTCACATTTGCAATAACTCCCAGATACATCATCCGAGTCAAAACAAGGAGTCAAACAAGAAATGAGGTAAACTTTGCACTCATGAGTTCACTGATGAATAGCTCCGAGCCAGATAATGTTCGTGAAGCACTCAGTCAAACTCAATGGAAGGAAGCTATGAATATAGAATATGACTCGCTCATGAAAAATCAGACATGGGAACTTGTCGATCTACCTACAGAAAGAAACCCATAGGCTACAAATGGGTTTTCAAGACAAAATATAAGGCAGATGGATCCATCGACAAACATAAAGCATGACTTGTAGCCAAAGGATATGCTCAGAAAGAAGGCATCGACTATGAAGAAACCTTTGCACCCACCGCAAGATGAAGACCATCGAGTAGTTTGCACACTTGCAGCACGAAAAGATGGAGACTTTAGAAGATGGACATCAAGAGTGCTTTCCTAAATGGTGATCTAAAAGAAGAAGTATACATGACCCAACCTGAAGGATTTGTTGATGAAAATCAGCCTAAAAAGGTATGTCATCTCATCAAATCTCTTTACGGACTGAAACAAGCTCCCAGGCATGGTATATCAAGATCAACGATCACCTTTTGTAGCATGGGTTCACTCATAGCCCCTCAGATTCAAATTTGTATATAAATAAGGTAGGCAAAGAAATTGTCATTCTGGTTGTTTATGTAGATGATCTTGTGATCACTGGTAGTTCAGAAGATCAGGTTGATATTGTAAAGAATGATCTCAAAAGAACCTTCGACATGACAGATTTGGGGCTACTACATTACTGTCTTGGCTTGGAGATATGGCAAAAGGAGCATCACATTTTTGTCTCCCAGATAAAGTATGCCAAGACACTCCTGAAAAGTATAGAATGTCTGATCTGTAAACCTATATCCACTCCCATGGAAAAAGGCTTGCAACTTTCAAGATTCCAGGACTCACCTCAAGTAGATGCTACTCTCTAGGCAATTTGTTGAGGGCTCATCTATTTGACATATACTAGACCAGATCTCTGCTATGTTGTCAGCTATCTTTCCAGGTTCATGCAGGAGCCAAAGAAATGTCAATGGAATGCAACAAAGCATGTTTTGAGATATGTCCGAGGAACAACTAATTATGGTCTGAATATAAAAAGAATGATCAATTCTTCTTACAGGGATATGTTGACTCGACCATGCTGGATCTGTTGATGACAGGAAGTCAACTACATGATACATATTTCATCTTGATCTGGACCTATCTCGTGGATAAGCAAGAAGCAGAATGTTGTTTCTATCTCATCCACAGAGGCAGAATATCACGCCGCACAAGGAGCTATGTGTGAAGTGATATGGATACGTCACATTTTGGATGACCTGGGAATTCCTGAAAAATAGTCACCTATTCTCTATTGCGACAATCAGAGTGTGTTGAAGCTCGTGTAAAATCCAGTCTTTCATGAACGAACAAAGCATATTGAAATTGACTACCATTTCATTCAAGAGCACGTCTTGAACCATCAAATTCAACTCCAAGATCGTCCCCATCAAGCACAAGTTGCTGACATTCTCACTAAATCCCTTGGCAAAGTGAAATTTGAATCTTTCAGAGGTCACATTTGCAAGAATAATGTAATAAGGGGGGGAATGTTAGCATACGTTGGATAATTTATATTTTTTAGGTGTCTATTCTATCCCTTTATCTTCTCCTTCTAGTATTCCATTATTCTCTCCTTCTGTTGTGTAACCTCTCCATTCATTTATGAATCTAGTTCAATTTCTTTCCTATAAATATTGTACGTGAGCTCTATGTTGAAAAGAATAATACGAGCTCTATGTTGAAAATGAATAATATGAGATATACAATCTCTATTCTTTCTCATGAGATATGGAGTGGATGCCTTTACGTTTTTCTACTAAGCTTCTAGAATGTTGTGTCTTCTTGTGTAAGGTATCGAGAGTTTTGAATCCTAATGAAAATTGGAGGAGTTCAATAAAATACAATTGGTGGTGATGATATTTTGAGCTATGATGGGAGCCATTATATTCAAATCTACAAACAAAGGTTATTCTCTTAGAAAGCCATATATTTTGTTCTCAATCATCCTTTTAAGGAGAATAAAATAATCTATTGGCCGCTTTTTGCTTCCTAAAAAAGGTTGGATCTATTGAATTATAGTGCTATATGAAGGGGAATTTCCATGTTGATACATGGGGCTGAACTTATATGCATCGGTGGAAGGGCAGTGTAGGTGAGGGAGAAAATATGAGAAAACAACATGGGAAGAGGTGGAAATTGTGAAAAATGGATGGATAGACTTAATGAAATAAAAATTAGAAATCAACTTGGTAAATAATAGAAGGGAGACGGGATTAACCTAAGACCTTCAGTAAAAAAATTAAAGTGGATAAATGTGGATAAAGTATTTGAGTAGATCATATTAGGAGAGAACTGCTTTGAAATAGGTTTAGGGGGGATAGTGGGTAGGTCACGACATCCCCCTTTTATAGGTTTTGTTTGTAGGCATGGACTGTATGCTAGCTCTCCAAATATTTGGGTTGAATGCGGTGTGCAGGAGTGAAAACTATAGAAGATATGTTCAGACATATGCTAGTTGTTTGTCACTTGAATCCATATTTCAGAAACCCTTACTAGCACCTTCCCAGCCTTGGTCAAAATGGAATTTAATGATTACAGGGCATGTTCAGTTTCAAGTCTTGAGGAGGCCATGGTAAATTGTTAAAACATAATGGGAAACATATCCTATTTAAAATTTTCAAGGGATCGAGAAGATTTGTGTGTCGTCACGGGATAGATCAATGCTTGTGAAATGTTTGACAAAATGCCAAAGTGTGATGCCGAACTGAATCCCATGGGTTTGATTGACTTCATTCCTCCAGGCATGGTTTATCTATCCTTATCTTTTATAATTCTCGTACTTCAGTTTTTCTTTTGCAATTAAACATAATTTTAAAAGATTGGGATTATAATAGATTTAATTATTTTACATTAACTTGTTGCAAAGCAATAAAGTGTCATATCATAACTCACGTCATCAAATAGCCATTTATAGTAAACCATGATCTTCAACCCTCACTTTGAGGTGATTTAGAAAATATCATGACCAAAAAAAAAACTAGATCGCTACAACATTGTTTTATCAACAAGACGAAACTGACGTCCCCATCAAAATTTTGACCATCTCCTTGTTTAAATAGATAATTTTGCATATTTCGAGACTCGTTAAGCACCCTTTGTAACTCCAAATATGGGGTGTTAAGATTCTTTCGTGTACCCTGGTTATGTGAGGAGTCACCTTAACCTTTGGTTTGACCCTAAATTTACATTTTGATATTTTGATGCCATATTGGGAGCAATGTTACACTTTTTTTGTAGTTGCAAGAAGCTACTAAAACTATAAAGTTGGCATTCATTTAAACAATCATTTGAAACTTGGATAGAGAAATTATTATCTATTTTCAAAAATCTCTAGTGTTTTTACTAGAAAAATACATGCAACATTAATTTTAAGGAACAACACTTGTCTATATAGTCTAGAAAAGCCATTTTGTAGGCCTCCGATCGCAGTTTGACAAGGTCAAACTAGACCAATTTTGACTTGTCGCTTCAAAAATCTTGTCACCGTTTGAAAATGGTTTTCTAGTTCTCAGTCCCATTGAATCAGATGAATTATCCTTATATAGGGGAACTTGTAGGAAGTTTCTCGTTGTGTTTCCATCCATCAAACTTCAGTTTTGGATGTAGTATTTGGACCCCTCGAGCTAACTTTTGTTCATTTGCAACTGGGTCAATTATGACTCGTGGCCCCAGAAAAGTAGCTGCCAAACGTAGACCGATTTCCAGTTCCACATTCCGTCAGCTGCTATGAACTCTTGGTATATAAGAGGACACATAGAAATTTAATCGTGGTGCACTTTCTCATCCAAAGACAACATTTGAAAGTGGTTTCTTGGATTCCGAGCCCGATTTGAACGTTTTTATAGCTAGCAAGAAAATGTAAAAATAGAATGTTGTGGGACCCTCATCAGGTTGCCAAACCACCGTGGAAAATTTTAACACATGTAAATAACTATTTAGAAACTCTATAGTGTAACTTGTTGTGTAGAATATAATTTTTGACAAAATGGTGTTTCTCTCTCTTCCTTTCCTTTTCTCTCTCCTTGGTTACGGAATGAAGTGAAATGAAATGAAAGGAATACATGTCTCTAAACCTTTGATTTCAAATGCAAATTGTAATTATTATGTGTAAATGGGAACCTAAAAAAAATGTTAATTATGTTAGATTAGGGAGGATGCCATGCCAGCAATTTATCACTGATTTCATCCTTACTTGGTTTTGCAAGATGTAAGAATGATGGCGAAAAGGCGATGAGAAATTCATTTTTTTATCATTGTAATTTATATAGCTCATTATAAAAAGAATATAAGTATAATGTAGTATCATGTTACAAAAAGTTATATTCGAAATTTGTTAATATGCATGAGATGCTAGTTTTTAGGGATATCTAGGAAATGTGTATTTAATCATAGGTTCAATTTGATTCATAAATGCGTATGGACAAAATATTTGATATATATATATATATATATAGTCAATGAATTTGGAGTAATATCTTGTAGTGCATATTTAGTGTTTGATAAATGATTAATTAATTTGCTAGTTGTATTCTTACCTTGTAAACATAATAAATAGATTTAATTGAAACACTCAACCCGTATAAAATATCGGAGCATAACATGTCTTGATGTGTGATACTTTTTACCATAGAAGACACTGAAAAACCATAGAATGAACTTAAACTCTGCACTTGATGGAACCTCCTAGTCGTCATGTTTAGCGACCTTGTCGTGAACCCACCTTTTAGAAATTACATGGTCCAAATTTATTTGGAGTATGTGGTTTCCTTCTAGTGTTGGTAACTGTGAGGAGAATATCCTCTCTTCAGATCTGACACCGTGGTTAAGTGGTGAAGACCACCTTGGAAGTCACCTTATGAGTCATTGTTCGAAGTAATGACTATTCAGTGTAACCTTACCATCCGTGGGGTAAGTAGGGTTAGTACTCCCTTAGTATCCTTTTGGATTGTCAGGTCTTGTGAGTTGAGATATAGAAATTAACTTCTTCATTGAATGATTTGCTAACGGGACCCAGATGACATCAGGGAGCTAGTGAAAAATTTGTACTATCACTTAAAATCTTGTTATTAACCTCTTTTGATGGTCTCAGCTAAATGTCTTATCTTTGTCTTGTGAGAATATAGTTCCTTGATCTTTCATGGATATTGTATAGGATAAATATGTTTTTGAAACTTAATCTAATATATAATGGGGCCTAAAGGCCTGAGTGAAAAGTGGAATTAAATTAAACCATAGTTGATTAGGAGGTTAACTTAGGGGTAGAAAATTATAAGTAACTCTTTGCAAAACAAAAATTATTTTGAACGATGTTGACTTTAGAGAACCTAAGAAACTAAAATTTTGTCCCATAATACCTTGTTATGTCCTTTTATGGCATTAAGAAATAAATAATATTTCACGTATGGAATCGTGAAATGCAGAAACACGGATACCTTACCTTGAACACAAATCACTTGGGGTTCATGTGTAGTTTATAATGCTTCCAACCATGTACTTCTCAAGATGGCAGTGAAAGTACTTTCATAACTCCTTTGTTGTAAATTTAGGGTAATAATGAGACCAAAATGAGATGTAATATATGCATATAAAAATAAACATATTGAGGTCGGGAATAATGCCACTATGGATCTTTTAACCCATTTACACATTTTCATGTGTTCAAGAATATGAATTGCATTGCTGTGATCAAACTCTATATATAAATATAAATGGTATTGAAGAAGCTAACTATAATAACTATGGTGGGGAAATAACTACCGTGATCGAAGAATGTTTCTAGGAAAAAGATGTCTTGAATCTAAGTCTCCCTTAATCATAAGATTCAACCTTGACATCATGTTATATTTACTTGTGTAGAAAGGGTAAATTTTTGAACATTGAATAAGTATTTGAGAAGCATAATATTAACATAAGAATGAGAGAATTAGGATCTTTGTATGTAATTTGAAATATGGAAAATACTTATGTAAGCTATGGAGATTGTCATAAGGGATAAAGAGCAAAATTGGTGGTCGAACAATAAGTGGAATGTGAAACGAATTTACAAGTCTGTAGGTGGAAAAAGGAGTAAATTATAATTAATAATTTTATTGGAATTTTAATCATAACCTAGATGTAACCATGGTAATGATGTCTTGTTGGTTTTTCAATCCTTAAGTCCCTTTTTTTTTTTTTTGGTTGAGTTATTTCTAGCATTTGATTCATTGGAGAAAGTGTGTCATCGACATGTATATGATGTTTTCATGGGTCTATGTGAGTCGATGACTTATGTAAGTGTTTTGTGCTTTGTTGGGTTTTCTTTACTTGGAGCCCTTGTGGCATTGTGTAGTGAGCAATGTAAGTCAAAAAAAATTATCCTTGTATTTTACTAGTTGTTTTTGTGTGTGAAAAACATGGGCGTTACATTTGGTATCAGAGCGGGGGTTCATTCTCTCAAACCTTTGGGGCAGATTGGACGTGTGATGGTGTTGCATGATGGTGGTGGATATTGGAAGAGTAATGTAATATAAGTTTGATGTGAACAATGTTGTAATTGTGATACTACGTACGCACATGTTGTGCATGTCACTTAGTGTGTAATTGTTGTAGTGTTGATGTGTTGGAGAGGAGATTATTCTCCCTCATTTTAGTGGAATCAATGAGGAATTCACGTGTGATGTACCACCTTATTGTGTGTGAATTTTTTTTATTACTGATTGCAGAGCGTTGGAGAATTTTGTCATTATTTTATATGTAGGTGTATTGATGTATTGCATGAAAAATTTGTGTAAAGTTAATTAGATTATATCTTGATGTCATCATTGTATTGTGATGAATCGTGTGCATCAACATGTTGTATTAAAATTGACTATATGTTGTAAAGTTATTCATTGTGTTCCTCATACGTATAATTCAAGCAATATGTGATGGTTCATGTCATGATATAGGGACATATGGTGAGCATATGATCCCTATTGTACAGTGATTGCACTCTGGGTGCAGAATGTAGTAATGTGATGTATCATAACCCCTGAAAGTAATGATTATGTTATACCATGTGTAATACGCTATGGTTAATGTAAGTGAATCACCATTGTGTTAGTGATGTAGTTATATGTTATGTTGTGGACCCTACATTAACTGACCCTAAGGGAAATCAGTAAAATGTGTATGTTTGGAGTGAGGAAATGTGTACCATTGACTAGTCACTTGAGCTGAGTATGAGATAGAAAGTGGAGCCTCACATAGACTAAAAACCCACTTTTGTTCATTTTGTATGTGTGGCACTTGCTCAACGGGTGTTATACATATTGTGTTTCGCGGACACCTTAGGATTAGTAGATGGGAACTTGTACCCCTTTATCTCTACTGATATGGTTATCATATGGATTCAACCTATGTGATTTTGACTATGTTGAGCCTTGTCGAAGTGGTGGCGGGATGATTCAGATAGAGATGACGACAGTTGCATTATTTGATATGTTATTTTATGAGCTAAGGCTCAATGTTCCAAGTGCCAGCAACTTGTTAAGTAACCTCCTGGTGGCCATATAAGGCCGCACAATTATTGTAATGTGTTATTCGTATACACATTTTTTATTCGTAAATTGAAAAGTTTCCCTTTTCTTGCTATAACAAACAATTTCCTTGATTGACATGTTCTTATATTTTTGGCATATATTTGGTTGATGCACTAACATGCATATTTTTGCACTAACTATGGTTATTAGGCCATTTCTTTTGCTTAGATTTAAATTTTCCTTTAAGTTTAAAAATTTTATAGCCTATCCCAAGGCTTTAGATCTTTCCACTTGGAATTTGAATGGTTTGTTATGTTGGTTCTAATATCGTAATGTATTGGAATAGGGTCATGGGATTCACCATGGAGTGATGGGACCTATGGACCCACCTCGTTGTATGGGGTACACCCCAAGGAGTTAAAAATAACTAGTGGGTTGTTGAACCAAAAGTTATTATGTCACTTGGGTTAGAGGTATCTGGACTCTATGTGCCTAGGGCCATAGGGTGACCGCCTCTTTTGGGGAGTGAAAAGGAAAATTTATCTTTATTTTATCACTTGAGGGAGGCATAAGAGACTTGAGGGAGGCATAAGAGATTTGTGTGGGTGTGATTGATTCTTGGGAGGTATATGTATTTGTTTGTGTTGCTTTGGGAGGTATACAGAGTTGTTATGTGATTCTTGGGAGGTATATGCATTTGTTTTGTGATGCTTTGGGAGGTATATGGAGTTGTTTTGTGATGTTTTGGGAGGTGTATGGTGTTTTTATTTTATTTATGTGTACTCATGTGAGTCTTGGTTGTATTTTATGATGTTAAGGATTGATGTTCCTCATTGTTGGTATGGTGTTACTTCCATCTTGACCATATATAGCTACGGTTATGGTTTTGAGTTGTGTGAAACCTCTATATGTGTACCTATTGGAAATACCATGTGGTAGTAGTCTGCTTATGTTATGGGTATTATTGTGTTGGGCGCATTTGTGATAAGTACTATGTTTTGAGGGCTATGTATGTTTTTCCCATGGTTTGGTTGAGTTCTTGTGATGTGATACAATATCGGAAATATACGAAATATGTCTTATGGACTATTAGTTTTTTGTTTGATCTTTGTGTGGTATCATGATGTCAATTTCGGTTGAGCACCCATGAATATAAGACAACTAAATCTTAAACAATGAAATTTTAAGAGTTGAGATTATGAAATACTTTAAAGGAAAATACTAAATAAGTAATAAAGTAAAAGAGAATTGCCAATCTTCATAGAACATTAAGAATTGGTCAAACCTTGCCTTCTTCCTTGTGGTCGCATTTTAGAAACAAGTATATATTTTTGGTGACATGAGTCGTTGACTATTCCTCCTTGTTTATGAGTAATCTATTATAATCTTGCCCTTGTGTCACATCAAGGATGATGCTCTTATAAGGGGAGGGAAATTTAGTGCGAAAATAACACGTGTAGAAAAGAAACTAAAATAATAATAAAAAATAAAAATAAAAACTTGAAAAAATTAAAGAAGGTGGGTTGTGTGAAGTTTGAGGTGAAGGGAGTAGGTGACCCCCATGTGAAGGCACATGGGCAGCCTTAATGGCCAGTCAGGCCTGTCACTTCTCCTTGTATCACAATAAAAGAACCTTCTTTTCGATCCAAGCACCTCAACCATGTAGAAACCCAAGTTAGCATTGCAAATTTAGCAGAAAATGGATGGTTGCAGCAATGACATAACACCAAGAACCATGGTTTCCTCTTTTCAGGATTTTATTAGAATCTTATTCCTCCTGGCCGCAGCTTCTCTTCCTTGCATACATTTCTTCCATGGTGCCTGCATCTAAAACTTTGAAAAGTTTGTTCTCCTGTATGCTCTGGTGGATGTCCATTCATGTTCCAAAGTTTTTATTTTCCTTTGACTGCATCTTTCGCTGGCATGGGAGATCTGGAATAGGGTGTTATAGTGTACTTATCTATGTAATATGTTGGCTTTTCATGCAGCATGCCTCCTCATCCTTAGTCCATGAGGATTCTTACATATGGAGTGGATTGCCTTTACGTTTTTCTAGCCGACATAGCTTCTATGAATGTTGGAAGGGTCTTCTTGTGTAAGGTATCAAAGAGTTTCTGAATCCTAATGACAACTTTGAGGAGGTGAGTAGAATACAATTGGTGGTGATGATATTTTGAGCTATGATGGGAGCCTGGGTTATATTCGAATCTACAAAAAGAATATCCGTAGTTCTCTTAAAAATCCATATATTTTGTTATTTTTTCAATCATCCTTTTGAGGAGAATAAAATAATCTATTGGCCGCTTTTTTCTTCATAAAAATTGGTTGGATCTATTGAATTATAGTGCTATATGAGGGGGAATGTCCATGTTGATACATGGGGCTGAAATTATATGCATCGGTGGAAGGGTAGTGTAGGTGAGGGAGAAAAGATGAGAAAATAACATGGGAAGAGGTGGAAATTGTGGAAAATGGATGGATAGAATTAATGAAATAAAAATTAGAAATCAACTTGGTAAATAATAGAAGGGAGATGGGGATTAACCTAAGACCTCCAGAAAAAAAATAAAGTGGATAAATGTGGATAAAGTATTTGAGCAGATCATATTGGGAGAGAACTGCTTTGAAAGAGGTTTAGGGGGGATGGTGGGGAGGTCATGACGTCCCCCTTTGGCAAGGTTGTATTGGTAGGCAGGGACTATATGCTAGCTCTCCAAATATTTTGGTTGAATGCGGTGTGTAGGAGTGAAAACTATAGAAGATATGTTAAAACATATGCCAATTGTTTGTCACTTGAATCCATATTTCTACAACCTTTGCCAGCACCTTCCTAGCCTAGGTCAAAATGGAATTTAATGATTGCAGGTATGTTCAGTTTGGAGTCTTGAGGAGGCCTTAGTCAATCGTCAAAACATAATGGTAAACATATCCTGTTTGAAATTTTCAAGGGATCGAGAAGATTTGTGTGTCGTCGTGGAGGATAGATCAATGCTTGTGAAATGCTTGATGAAATTCCAAAGTATGATGCTCAACCGAATCCCGTGGGTTTGAGAAACTTCATTCCTCCAAGCATGGTTCATCTATCCTTATCTTTTATAATTCTCGTATTTCATTTTTTCTTTTGCAACGAAATATAATTTTAAAAGCTTGGGATTATAATAAATTTAACTATGTTACATTAACTTGTTGCAAAGCAATAAAGTGTCGTATCGTAACTCACATAATCAAATAGCCATTTATAGTAAACCATGATCTTCAACCCTCACTTTGAGGTGATTTAGAAAACGTCATGACCAAAAAAAAAAAGATCACTACAACATTGTTTTATCGACAAGACGAAATTGACTTCCCAGTAAAAATGTTTACCATCTCATTGTTTAAATAGATAATTTTGCATATTTTGGAGACTCGTTAAGTACCCTTTGTAACTCTGAAAATGGGATGTTAAGCTTCTTTCGTGTACCTGGTTATGTGAGGATTCACCTTAACCTTTGGTTTGACCCTGAATGTACATTTGTGATATTTTTGATGCCATATTGGGAGCAATGTTACACTGTTTTGTAGTTGCAAGAAGCTACTAAAACTATAAAGTTGGCTTTCATTTTGAACAGTCATTTGAAACTTGGATAGAGAAATTATTATCTGTTTTCAAAACCTCTAGTGTTTTTACTAGAAAACTACATGGAACATTCAGTTTAGGGAAGAACACTTGTTTGTATAGTTTGGAAAAGCCATTTTGTAGGCCTCCAATCGCAGTTTGACAAGGTCAAAATGGACCAATTTTGACTTGTCACTTTAGAAAATTTGTTTCCATTTGAAAATGGTTTTCTATTTCTCAGTCACATCGATTCTGATGAATTGTATTTATATACGGGAACATGTAGGAAGTTTCTCGTTGCATGTCCATCCATCGAACGTCAGTTTTGGATGTGGTTTTCTGAGCCCTCGAGCTAACTTTTATTCATTTACAACTGGGTCAATTATGACTCATGTGGCCCTAGAAAACTAGCCGCCAAATGTAGACCATTCACTAGTTCCACATTCCATCAATTGCTATGAACTCTTGGTATATAAGTGGACACAGAAATTTAATCGTGGTGCATTTTCTCATCGGAAGACAACATTTGAAAGTGGTTTCTTAGCCTCCGAGCCCGATTTGGATGTTTTTGTAGCTAGTAAGAAAATGTAAAAATAGAATGTTGTGGGACCCTTTTCGGGTTGTCAAACCACCATGGAAACTTTTGACAACATGGTGTTTCTTTTGACAAAATCTCTTCCTTTCCTTTTCTCTCTCCTTGGTTACAAAATGAAGTGAAATGAAATGAAATGAATACATGTCTCTAAACCTTTGATTTCAAATGCAAATTGTAATTATTATGTGCAAATGGGAACCTAAAAAAAAATATTAATTGTGTTAGATTAGGGTGGATGCCATGCTAGTGATTTATTGCTAATTTCATGCTTACTTGGTTTTGCAAGATGTAAGAATGATGGTGAAAAGGTGATGAGAAATTCATTTTTTTATCATTGTAATTTATATAGCTCATTATAAAATGAATATAAGTATAATGAAGTATCATGTTACAAAAATTTATATTCAAATTTGTTAATATGCATGAGATGCTAGTTTTTAGGGATATCTAGGAAATGTGTATTTAATCATAGGTTCAATTTGATTCATAGTATGTATGGTAAAAATATTTGATATATATATAGTAAATGAATTTGGAGTAATATCTTGTAGTGCATATTCAGTGTTTGATAAATGATTAATTAATTTGCTGGTTGTATTCTTACCTTGTAAACATAATAAAGAGATTTAATCGAAACACTCAACCCATGTACAATATCAGAGCATAACATGTCTTGATGTGTGATAATTTTTACCGTAGAAGACATTGAAAAACCATAGAATGAACTTAAACTCTACACTTGATGGAACCTCCTAGTTTAGGTAAAAAAAACTTTAGTTGGAGTTTACCATCATAGTCGTCATGTTTAGCAACCTTGTCATGAACCCACCTTTTACAAATTACATGGTCCAACTTTATTCAGAGTATGTGGTTTCCTTATAGTGTTGGTAACCACGAGGAGAATGTCCTCTCTTCAGTTCCGAAAATTGTGGTTGAGTGGTGAAGACCACCTTGGAAGTCACCTTATGAGTTGTTGTTCAAGTAATGACTATTTAGTGTAACCTTACCATCCGTGGGGTAAGTAGGGTTAGTATTCCATTAGTATCCTTTTGGATTGTCATGTCTTGTGAGTTAAGATATATAAATTAACTTCTTCATTGAATGAATTCCTATCGGGACCCAGATGACATCAAGGAGCTAGTGAAAAAGTTGTACTATCACTTAAAATCTTGTTATTAACCTCTTTTGATCGTCTCAACTAAATGTCTTATCTTTGGCTTGTGACAATATAGTGCCTTGATCTTTCATGGATATTGTATAGGATAAATATGTTTTTGAACCTTAATCTAATATATAACGGGGCGTAAAGGCCTGAGTGAAAAGTGGAATTAAATTAAACCATAGTTGATTAGGAGGTTAACTTGGGGGTAGAAAATTATAAGTAACTCTTTTCAAAACAAAATTTATTTTGAAAGATGTTGACTTTAGAGAACCCAAGAAACTGAAATTTTGTCCCGTAATACCTTGTTATGTCCTTTTATGGCATTAAGAAATAAATAATATTTCACATGTGGAATTGGAAATGCAGAAACATGGGACCTTACCTTGAACACAAATCACTTGGGGTTCATGTGTAGTTTATAACGCTCCCAACCATATACTTCTCAAGATGGTAGGAAAGTACTTTCGTAACTTCTTTGTTGTAAAGTGAGTTCAATAATGAGACCAGAATGCTATGTAATAGTAAAGCATATAAAAATAAACATGAGATTGAGGTCAAGAATAATGCCACTCGTGGAGCTCTTTTAACCCATTTAAACATTTCCATGTGTTCAAAGAATATGAATTGCATTGGTGTGATCAAACTTTGAGAAAACAAAAGATATATATAAATCTAAATGGTATTCAACAAGATATTTAAATATAATAACTATGGTGGGGAAATAACTACCATGATCGAAGAATGTTTCTTGGAAAAAGCTATCTTGAATCTAAGTCTCCCTTAATCCTAAGATTTCACCTTGACATCATGTTATATTTACTAGTGTAGAAAGGGTAAAGTTTTAAACATTCAATAAGTGTTTGGGAAGCATAATATTAACATAAGAATGAGAGAATTAGGATCTTTGTATGCAATTTGAATTATGGAAAATACTTATGTAAGTTATGGAGATTGTCATAAGGGATAAAGAGAAAAATTAGGTGGTCGAACAATAAGTGGAATGTGAAATGAATTTACGAATCTGTAGGTGGAAAAAGGAGTAAATTATAATTAATAATGTTATTGGAATTTTAATCATAACCTAGATGTAACCCCGGTAATGATGTCTTGTTGGTTTTTCAATCCTTAAGTCTCTTTTTTTTTTGCCGAATTATTTCTAGCATTTGATTCAATGGAGAAAGTGTGTCATCGACATGTATATGACGTTGTCATTGGTCTATGTGAGTAGATGACTTATGTCATTGTTTTGTGCTTTGTTAAGTTTGTTCACTTGGATCCCTTGTGGCATTGTGTAGTGAGCAATGTAAGTCAAAAAAAAATTATCCTCGTATTTTACTGTTGTTTCTGTGTGTGAAAAATGTGGGCATTACATTAAGCCATGAATTAATGTTGCATCTTCAACTACTTTACAATTACATGAAAATTTTATACTTATAGCTGAAAAATACCTTTCATTTGTAGGGAAGTGAGCATCAAACCTGCACCTTGTCCTTTTTTATTCTTGGCTCCATCGAAATGAAGCTTTCATAGCCCTTCTGTTGTTTTTTCTTTTTTGGACAACAAGGGGATTGGTGCATTTTCTTCATGCAAATAATAAATGACAAACAAATATTCCTCTTCTTCTTTGAAGGGATCATAAAAATGTTCTTCTTGAGTTTTTTCATCCATAAACATGTTAGAATCACTATCTAATGCAGAATCATGTTCTGTAACGTCAAAATCAGATTGATCCATGGTTGCATAATTTGCTAGCAACATTTGAAGCATGAGGCTCAATATGAAATCTACCAAGAGACTATGAATTTACAATAACTTTAGTTCAATATATTATTGGAAATAATAAAAATTACCAATCTAAAGAAAGATAATGTCCAATTTATTTTGTAAAATATCTTGATAAGCATAAGGCAAAGCAGGGAGGTAAATCTACAACAGTAACATCTTGTAAGATAGTAAAATTTAGAGAAGCATGTAAAGTTACTACCAAATTTCTAATGATGCTAACTGTGTTAGTTGTTATTCAGTCTTGCTACAATACACTTTTCTCTGTAGGTTCATACTGCAGCCTAATTTTTCTACAATTTCTTTAGGTGTTACCATGTTGCTTGCACCACTGTCAACCATGAAGTTATGAAATAAATGATCTCCAATAATGAAAGATATATAAAAAGGTGGTGGTTTTTTAATATCATGAAAATTTAAAACCTTTTGTAACATCCACTTAACCTCTTTCATACGATCTTTCTCCATTCTACCAAGAACTATGTATTCTTTCTAAGCTTACTTTTCTTCTAGTTTCGAAGAAATCTGTAACTTAGGAAGCTCATGAAAGGTAACTCTTGTTTTCATAGAATACTTAGAGAATCATAGAATGAGATATTACTATTATACTTTTTAATTACCTCAACAATATTAAAAGAAACAACAGGGTTTGAAACAACTTCTACAGTTTTAGCATAAGCTTTAGTAAAAACTGATTCTACTTCAATAACTTTTGAAATCAGAGGTATGAATAATCTTTTGGGATCATGATGTAATTGTTTTCACTGCTCTTTCAGAGCTGAATTGATTACTATTTTTGAAAGAACAACAAAGTTTTTTTTTTTTTAACCTATACTTGCTATTTTATTAGTGACTGTAGGTAGAACATGTTTGTTTTGTTGTTTTTATTTATCACGAGCCTTTTCTTGAGACTGAGTTGTGACTGCAGTGAAATATTTCTCTCCAAAGCTGACTAGATTCTATTTTGGTGCTATCTAACTATGAGCATCTTGCTTCCCACCCTCTGTTTGAGCCATGAATAATGCTTCAGACTGAGGTTGTGCAATAAGATTTATATTCAGGAATGCATTTAGACAATTGGCAGTTGAGTGAGGTTGATTACAAGGTGGACACAGTTCCTTTGAAACTATATTGACTAGAACAAGAGTGCTACCTATGAACTAGGGGCATTTGGATCAAACTACCTTGGCTGATATGGCTGTCTCTAGTTTTTATTTTTGTTAAAAGGCTACCTATTATGTTGATTTTATTGTTTTTGTTGGTAAGAAGTTTGGTAAGGCATGCTAGGATGTGATATTTTGTTCACCATTGACATTAACTTATTTCCCATAGTCTGCAATGCCTTAAATACATCATCTAATGGAGCTATAACAAAAAGTTTTATAATTGTAATAGGTTGTGGAATAGGTGTTAAATCTGTGATAAGAGTCATTGAAGGCCTTGGGGATAATTTTATAGCTTGAATAAGGCTATTTTTAGCCCTAATTGAAATATCGTAAGCTTCTAGGAGATTTTCTCCTCCCATAGACTGAATCATGGCTGAAATATCACTATTCAAAGGTCTAAGATAATATAGAAATGCATGATCAAATTGAGGCTTAACATTGGCTGGAATTCTTTCCCAAATTCTTGCAAATATGATGTTAAAACTAACCATAAATTCATGAGAATCTCTTTTGATTGTAGACAATTTTTCTATGAGAGATAAATGATCGAATGGTCTTGAAATTGCTTAAGTAATTTCTCTCCTAACTCATCCCAAGTTTCTATAATCCCTATTTCTAAGGTTTTATACCATTGTGAATTTTGTCCTTTAAATGATGTAGCTAAAATTCTTAAGGCTACATCTTCATGAATTATATTTTGGACATCACAAAGGGCTACAACATCTTTAATGTGCTCTATAGGGGTAATCTAATTTTCACTAGTAAATGAAGGTAAAAATTTTAAGGCAAAAGGAGGTATATCATGATAAGATTGAATTACTAAAGGGCTGCCATTAGTAAAGGTTACAAAATTTCTAGGTGGTTGAAAAGCCATTGAAATAAAAGAGATTTGAACAACAATATTAATACGTGGTAAAGGAAGATTGGGAAGAGGGTTGCAAAAATAAGGCCTATTATAAGGTAAAGTATTGCAAACTCTTCTTCTTCTAGCAGAATTAAAAGGTAAATAAATAAATTCAGCAAGAATTTCTCTTACTAATGATCTTGTTTGAAATCAGCCATCCGGAGTCGCCAAATAAATCTTTTGATTTTTAGAATAAATTATTGCAGCTTGCTTCACCAAAAATGACTTTCCTTCACTTTAAATCTGCTATAAATTGTTGTAATGTGTTATAATCCACTCTAGATCTTATCCATGTCCCACCAGATGTGCCAAAATTTGTTATCTCTCAAAAGTGCACCCTTGTTGATAGATGACAGTAGGGGTTCTAAGCTTGGTTTGATCTCTCACTTTCGTAGATATAATGGAAACACCTCAGGTTTTTTGGCATACCTATTGTTTAGGTGAGTGTTTGGTATCAAGGCTAGTTATTTATTGATGTATCCTAAACTAAATTGTTTTAAGGTTTTGAGGGTAACACAATATATGTAACTGAAACTGAAATGGGTGATACACCAAATTTATTGATATGCTTTGATATAGTATATGCACAAAAAAATGAGAATGAATTTTGGATGCACGAACCAATGATTTTCAATAGAATATAAAGGTAAAACACTTACGTATTGAGGGATAAATCACAACAAAACAACAAGATAAACATGCACATTAAGATTATACAAAAATTACCATATTTGTAGTAAGGTAAGATGATTAATTAGGGAAGTGAAATTAACAAGCATTAATGGAAAGATACACACCACTGCAAATAATTGGAAAGGCAAAAATTAGTTCTCATTCAAGGAAAAAGTGGCAAAAAAGTACCTCAACACTCCTATATCGCAAAATTCCTCTTTCTATGCTTTGTCAATGCACACAATATATAGCAAATTAATTCACCCAACCCATCCTAAATAAAGTCTAAAATTTGTACTTTCCCATGCATGCTAATTTTACCCCTTTATCATAAATAAATAAATGAATAAAATAGACATGTTGATTACAATGAGGCATTAATAGCTTTAGTTACAAAAATAAATTCCAATCAAGGTGTATTTGACTGATCTATGTTTAATAAAACTTTGGTGAATAATTTAGCTAATAATAGCTTGTGCTTTTTATGCAAGTCTTCTCCAATGTGCATGCAATATTTGTCTTCTTTTGCTTCATGTGACACTTTCAATTTGATCCACTTGCAATGATGAATTTGGCACTATAAAAATTCTACCCCCTTTGGATGCACATGCAAAAATAATATCCTTATTTTTGTGAAAAATAAAATAATTAGTAATTAAAACATGGTCTTCATGATCTCTGATGTTTACATATGTGCCCTGCTTTGCTGTTCTTTCTTCTAGTGGATGACATGCAAAAAAATACTTCTTTTCATGACCCGTGTGATGATAATAATGTTCACATCCATCTAAGAGTTATTTTTTCATTTTCCACCCTATCCACATGTTGATCATGATGTTTTGTATTCTAGCTGTAGGGGCCACTTGTCCATGTACAAAGCAATATTCCATCCTTTTACAAAATTGACAATAATAATCAAGGATAATAATAAACAAAAGGGTTAATGTTAATTCTTTCACAAGCAAAACATTCCTCTTATCATGAACATATAACACTTTGGACTTGGTGATATTTGGGCCTATTTTACTATATACATGGACTTTTGGGAGAATTAAAGTTTAAGACCCTTAATTATGGGTTGGCCCCTTATTTGATTATTACATAGCACTTTGTGATGACACTAAGTCCAAGGGACCTTAATCATCATGATTGCCCATGGCATAGACTATAGTGCATTCAAAATCTTTGAATAATGTAAGGAATATACCATAGTCTTTTACCTTAACCCTTGGCACACATTTTTTTGGACCCATTTTTTGTTATTATTGCATATACAATGGTTTTCGAATTTTATTTCTGTGGCATATGGTGTTGGACCTTAATCTAGTAAATTCAATGATTTATCTGAATAATTGGGCTAGCCCCCTCTCGACAATGACTCAACCAATCATTAAAATTGTCGGTGGCATCTATCATTTTCGATCACATGTATAATATGGAATCATCCCCGAATGTTGATTTTGGTATAGATTTAACCACATCCGTCGATCTTCCTAGGGTTTTGTTTATGTTACGTTGAATTTTGTGATGAATAAGAGTTGTTTATTTTCTGCACCATTCATCTGGATCGTCAATTTTTTTGACCTGGCAGATTAGGTAGTTGGCAATGGTTAGAAATGTCGATCATTGATCCTATACTTTCATCTCCTAACCATTAGATCCTTCAGTCTTAGGATGAGTTAGGTTTTATGGTGGTTTAGTTTAGATGAATAAAAATAATTTGACCTAATCAGTTGATCCATTCACATTTCCTCTATTCATGGGCGAAGCCCTAGAAAATTCTTATCTATCACCAGTGTTTTACTTCTTCTGAGCTCTCTTTCATCTCTATAGAGCTCCCATTTATAATTGACATGAAAGGTGGTGAATAACTTTGCCTTTTTTTCTACTCTATGACACGTTTTGAAGATTTTGGCCACCTTTGATGAGATTCTGTGCCTTTTTAGAGCTCGTAGGAATGTATTTCTCTTCTATGATATCTTCAAGGTGACCACCATTATTTAATGGGTGATTTCTCTAGTTTCTTCACATGTAAATGGTTTTTTTCGATCTTTAACCCTGTATTTTCTTAAAAATCAAATCCCCTTTGCGGGTTCTTGTTTTCTTGATTTTAGATACTTACAACGAGCTCAAAAAAATCCTGGTCTTTGTTTCTTCCTTGAAATTTGACATGTTTTGAAAAAAATTATTCTAAAATTGGTAAGTTCATTTCCTTTTCAAAATCCTTCTGAAAAACATGTGAAAATTTTGAAAGGACTATGGAATACTTTGACTTTGAGTGTGATGATTTTATTCTCTATCAATTTTACTTTATTAACCTCGAGTCTTTGAAAATTTTACATTTTCTACAGTCTGCGGAAATTTTGAGTCTGAGGCTCACTTTCCTTACTCACTTTTCGTCTCGTGTTTTGAGGAGTTTCCAGTTGCCTAAACTCGGTAAGCCTTAACACTTTTTTTTCCGATTGTTTTGCAAAACATGAAAATATTTTATTGGTCATGAGATCTAAGGTATTTCTTGGATTTGTATGTATAATCTTTTGATGAACTCATGAATGGCTTAAAATATGCTTAGTTTTGATAACCTAGATGTGGGTATTCATTGTTTGAAATGAGAAATTGCATTCTCCTTCAAAACTATTAGATCTGGGAGTTTTTACACAAATGTGTTTGATTCTTTTCAATTTACGGTTATCTGTGTTGTAAAACATATATCTATTTCAAAAGGTAAAGGGTTGGCCTTCATTTATTCTCATGCTAAATTGAACTCTACTAATATACATGTCTTCTTTGAACTTTTTTTCACAAGTTCTTTGCGTGAATGACTATCTTTGTTTCCATATTTAGATGAGCTTCATGATTTTGTAAATACATGTTGAGATATTTTTTGAAACAACTTGGTCAGATATCAACATACTCATTAATGGGTTCATTTTCCTTTGATTTTATCTTTGTTGTAACTATTTTTCCCTTTTGAGCTATAATATGATATATGAGACTCTGTTGAAGTGGTCACTGAAAAGTTTGTTGTCTTCTTTTCCTCAATGGAAGCTGGGTATTTTTCTGTGATTTGATAATGCCTTTATTGTAGGTGAGCTTGATTTTATTGCTTCAATGTTATCAATTTGTACCATTATTCATTCTGGTAATTCAAACTCTATTTGATCTTAAATGCCTTCTCAAAGAAATTTTATTTCACAGTCCAACACTCTGCATATTTTACATTTTAGGTATTTCCAAGATCGTATTTTGTTATTTTAAATGATGGGTATTATATTTCTTTCTAGCTCAAGGTTGTTTCTTCTATGCTAAACCCAAACCCTTGTTTTGGGGAAATCTCTTAATTGAGCACCCTGATTTGACTTTGCATATATACAGTTGTGATCCTTTTAAATTTGATCTAAAATATCCTTTTTTCTATACACATGCATCATTCATTCATTTCCAATGTGAAACATAATTTTATTAATTAGTTGGTGACTCATGTGGGTAGGTTATGACTCAAATAAAAGATTGCATTTGATTGATTTGATGCAATGGAAGAAAACTACACTGATTATTTGTAATATTTTTTTGTCCTGAAACGTAATCCTCAATTGATAGTGTAGTTTTATAATTTGTTTAGAAGACACAAATGGTTTAAACTATCACTGATCCTTCTTTGAGTCATACTATTTTGAATTTATCTAACAATGCATCTATGGAGAATATTGTACTTTAAAAGTTGTAAATATAATTTCTTTGACTACACTTGATCAATTGATTGATGTGTTGGCCATTTTCCATTGTAAATTGAATACTATTTCAAAGCATTGTTAAGGAAAATTTTAATGGTTTCTTCTTTAGAGATGTATCAGGTTCCCCTGTTGTAAATCTTGTTTTCCTGCTCATCTTCTTGAATTCTAAAACACATGTAATTTTTGTTTGCTTGTTTAGGCTAATGGATTTACTTGCATAAATGAAAAAGGAAAAGTTGTAATTATTTCCTTTAATTATCTATAACTTTTTCCCTTGCACTCTATACTAGATGATGGATCTTATTTCACAACCCATTTCTTATTAACTCTGAATGAGGTATTTAACTGTGGTAGTTTGTATGAATCATTGGAAAATTTTACTTTGAAAAATAGTACCTGTATCTTGTTGTTATTCTTAAAAATTATCATGAAGATCATGGATATTTGACATTTATGTGTGTTATACTTTGTATTGCCAATGCAAATCAAGAAAACTCTTAAAGGTTTGATGTATTTTCAATCGAGATGCTCAGTACTTGGCATAATGCAAGTGTGATCTAGTATGTTTTGCATATGCTTAATCTTTCATTGCTCGATTATGATCTTGATCAGTGATATTATTATAATGTTTTGTTCCTGGAAGCTTCGATATGGCTATATATATAGGATGATGAACCTTTATCACTTCATTTTTCTAGAGTTGATTAATATATCTTATGTGCTTAGAATCTTGTTGATATGTTCCATTCTTATGGTTGTATCCTAAAAATTATGTTGTAATAGTTGGAGTCTCTTTAAGACATACAACAATTGTGATACATTGTGTACTTCTAACTAACATTGATGACTATATCCTTTGAAAGATTTGGCTACCTGTACTTTTCTTGAATGAAAATAACTTCTCCTGTAGCATGTGCCTTGATTATATCTATACTTTGCAAGATGAACTTTTGTCTTATCTTGAAGTTTATTTATCTTTTCCCTGATTCATGTTCTTGTAAACCCTATAATTTTGCTTCATTTAATGTTATAATCAACCCTTTTAATGCAATATGTTTTATTGTTGTGATCATAGTTGCTCCATTTTATCTTCATTGATGGTTCATAAGCTAAAAGTGATAAGTAGATATCCAATTCATTATCCTAAAATCAATGTATCGTTGATTAATTTTTACATGATCATCTCGATGTATTACCTTTGGTATTTGATCTGGATGTCTAAAAATTGAAATGCATGAATAAGCATAGTCATTAAGTGCAATATATACTTTACAATATAAAACATGCATTGATCTTTTTTCTACAATCAGTACCTTCACACTTGAGAAAATATTTACAAAATAATTACGCTTTTGGGCTTTGTTATATTTCCATAGTTTTGGTTTTTCATTCTTTTTTGTCATGATTTTTGCAATCATGTGTGCTTCAATGGAATATTGTTTTACCAATTATGTATATGTTTAATGGATGTAATTTATGCCTCTAATATTAGTAAATCCATTTACATGTAGTTAGACAGTACATGAGTAAAGATTAAACCCTAAGCTCTTTATTGATGCATTTTTTCTCTATTTTATAGGTACACCGTGGGTTGGTGGATAACATAGATGAAAGATGGATCTGAAATGGAAAAATAATATTAGAAGAAAATCAATGCAAGGAGACGCGCTAATAACCGGGTGAATCGAAGAAAGCCCAATCGGATGAGTACGCCAAATGTGTCATGATGGGTTTCCTCTATACTCTTTTACTTTTAGCTTTATGCACATGTACTTATTTCTTCAAAAAGTTATGAGTTACATTGCATGGATTATGTGGAAACATTTAATCTCTTCATGAATAAATAACATTAATTTATATAACTAAGTTGTATACTTCTTTCGGCATTCATATTTTATGATCGATATGGCTACATATATAGGATGATGAACCTTTATCACTTCATTTTTCTAGAGTTGATTAATATATCTTATGTGCTTAGAATCTTGTTGATATGTTCCATTCTTATGGTTATATCCTAAAAATTATGTTGTAATAGTTGGAGTCTCTTTAAGACATACAACAATTGTGATACATTGTGTACTTCTAACTAACATTGATGACTATATCCTTTGAAAGATTTGGCTACCTGTACTTTTCTTGAATGAAAATCACTTCTCCCGTAACATGTGCCTTGATTATATATATACTTTGCAAGATGAACTTTTGTCTTATCTTGAAGTTTATTTATCTCTTCCATGATTGATGTTCTTGTAAACCCTATAATTTTGCTTCATTTAATGTTATAATCAACCCTTTTAATGCAATATGTTTTATTGTTGTGATCATAGTTGCTCCATTTGATCTTCATTGATGGTTCATAATCTAAAAGTGATAAGTAGATATCCATTTCATTATCCTAAAATCAATGTATTGTTGATTCATTTTTACATGATCATATGATTTATTACCTTTGGTATTTGATCTGGATATCTAAAAACTTGAAATGCATGAATAAGCATAGTCATTAAGTGCAATATATACTTTACAATATAAAACATGCATTGATCTTTTTTCTACAATCTATACCTTCACACTTGAGAAAATATTTACAAAATAATTACACTTTTTGGGCTTTGTTATATTTCCATAGTTTTGGTTTTTCATTCTTTTTCTTGTCATGATTTTTGCAATCATGTGTGCTTCTGTGGAATATTGTTTTACCAATTATGTATATGTTTAATGGATGTAATTTATGCCTCTAATATTAGTAAATCCATTTACATGTAGTTAGACAATACATGAGTAAAGATTAAACCCTAAGCTCTTTATTGATGCATTTTTTCTCTATTTTATAGGTACACTGTGGTTGGTGGATAACATAGATGAAAGATGGATCTGGAAATGGAAACAATAAGATTAGAAGAAAACTCAATGCAATGATGGGTTTCCTCTATACTCTTTTACTTTTAGCTTTATGCACATGTACTTATTTCTTCAGTAGTTATGAGTTACATCACATGGATTATGTGGGAAACATTTAATCTCTTCATGAATAAATAACATTAATTTATATAACTAAGTTGTATACTTCTTTTTGCATTCATATTTTATGATCGATATTGATTGTCTAATGGAATAAACAACTCAATCACATAATTAAATGTATCTAAAAATGTAGAAATAATGAGTTTTAAGGTACCTGTAACTTAATAATGAACTCTCATTCATGTAATAACAACTCTATTTTTTGTTGTTGAATATAAAATTTCACCTAAACTATGATTCCCTCCTTCATCAATGTAATGCATTAATCATTCAGGGCTTCTATGTTTCCTTGTTGAATATGAACATAGAATGGTAGTCGATATGAGGTGTTACATTTTGCAATAACACACATAGCTACAGATTACACATAGTCAATCAATTGTTGTAAATGAAAAACATAATAAAACTATTTGATTTTCCCCTCATCAGATACATTTCATCAAAAACAATGTTGTGAGTTGCCCATTTTTGCAAGAGTGTAGAAAATGTCAACATTTCTAGAAATCCTGCAAGGAAAGCTTCCTACTAGCTTGTAGACTAGTACCTTGACTCTTTTCCATTGGGAATGGGTCAAATCATGTAACCAAAATCTATCTTTTCTTAAAAATGACCTTTGAGAAAAAAAATTAAAGCTAGGAAAGGATCTGTAAATGAGATCACGTGCATGAGTGCACTTATTGAAATGAAAAACATTGTAATGTGTATGAACTGCACTTATTGAAAGGAAAATCCTACTCTAACCAAACACTATAGGATTTTAAATAACAATGTTTAAGAAACATACCATTCATAGGAATGGGATGTTCCTCACCATTCAGCCTCAAAATGTGAAATGCCATTGTGTCCTTTGCAAGCTAAAATAATATAGGGACCACTCCAGATTGTATCAAAATTCATGTGGTTTCCTAGCTTTCCACGATCAACATCCCATTTTAACACAATATATCCTTCATTGAAGACACTAAACTTAGCATTTTTATCAAATGTTTTCTTGATTTGTCTTTGATTATATTTCCATGTTCAGATGGGATTGATCTCTTAGCTCTTGGAGTTCCATTAATTCTATATAATGAACCTATAATGGCTAATTCTTAAGTAATTCCATTTTATCCGTAGTGAATCCAATGTGGGCAACTCAACTAAGATCAACATTTGTGCCTCTCATCCGTAAACAAGTATTTATTGTGAATTGCCAACTGATCTTTAAGGAGTCACTCTATTAGCCCAAAGTGTTGAATTTAACATCAGATACCAAGCTCTTTGATTGTCCTTGAGTGTTCTTCTAATGATCCTCAAAATATTTTTGTTAGTGCCTTCAACTAATTCATTACCTTATGGGTAATAATTAGAAAAGTACTCAGATAAATTCCATGCTTGATAGCCCAATCTTGTACCTTTGCACAAAGAAATGCTATGACATTATTTGAAATGATAGTTACTGGAACACCAAATTTGTAAACTATACTTTACTAAAATGATAAGATTATAGTCTTGTTAGCTTCTTTCAGAGCTACTACTTTAGTCAAATGTGTAAAATAATATGTAGCAGTAAAGATCCACTTGTGTCCTTGTGATGAAGGTTGATTTATCATGCTAATGAATTCAAGACCCCACTGCATGAATGGTTGATTAGCTAAAATAGGCTGCAGGGGCAGCAAAGTTAAATGTTCTTTTCTAAAAAAGAAAGCACAATTCTTACACTTTCTAATCCATTCAAAGGAGTCCTTGAATATGTTCGGCCAATAGTAACCATCTTTCATAATTTTTAAGGTTATAGCACATGTTGAAAAGTGACCTCCTATAGGTCCTTCATGAAACTCGGATAATAGTTGTTGAATTCTATCATAATTAATATATCGAACTAAAATTCCATTTTTATCCTTTTTAAATAGCACACCATCAATGAAAACATAAGGTACAACTTGTAACCAGAAATATGTTTGTTTATTATTTTCCATACCTTCTAGATAAGTATCGTGTTGTAATTAATTAACCAAAGCAGTCATCCATCTTGATTCTTGAAACTTCTTGATTGACTTCTGGTTGCTGATTTTTAGGTTGTAATAAGATTTAT
This sequence comes from Taxus wallichiana var. yunnanensis, assembly GCA_018340775.1. Lineage (NCBI taxonomy): Eukaryota > Viridiplantae > Streptophyta > Pinopsida > Cupressales > Taxaceae > Taxus > Taxus wallichiana. Next base: position 261,310,073 of record CM031233.1, read on the forward strand.
GACTGCTGATATGTGATTTCAACATCCTGTTTTGAATTTTATGATTCTTCAGTATGTTTTTTTCCATATCAGTAATCAGATGTTCACACAATCCTTTTCCTTCAATTGTTTTTGCAACACGGATGTCAACATCATACTCCATAACATTTGTAATCTAGCTTCCTCTCTTCTCATTCAGTTCTTTGTTCAACAAGAATGCTTTAACACTTGAATGAGAGACTAAGACATGTATTTTATAATCTGAAAGCATGTACTTGAATTTCTTTAATCCTCTAACTACATAAATTACTTGTTTTTCAAGAAAAGTGTACCTTGTCTTGTATTCATGTAAGCTTTTCCTAAAGAAAGCAATTGGTTGCTCAATATTTTCATCATTAACTGGAGTTATTATGGTTTAAATGGTTTCATCTCTTGCAAGTGCATACATTGTAAAATCCCTATCAAAATTTCTATTTACTAGAGTAGGATCTTTTGAAATAGATGTCTTCATAGCTTTGAATCCTTTTCTTCCTTCGCTGGTTAAAGAGAATGTTTTATCTTTCTTTAACATGGTTGTATTTTTTATTGATAAAGTGGGTTGAAGTGATTTGTTCCCTATGAATAAAGTAGAGGCCAGATCCTATGGAAGGCAATAGACTTTAAAATACAAAATTAAACAACAGCTACAACTGAACACCAACTTCCAAAAGCATTAGAATAACCAAAACAACCTAAATAAAAAAATTACTTCCAACCCTGAATGGAAAATAATCCTCAATGTTTCCCATTCGACCCTTTTTATTTCTTTTCTTTTTTACTTCGAACCAATTGCCTTGGTCAATCGAGATAACCAGCGACAAGGTCACTAGAAATTTCTGAATCAATCCTTTTATCTGATGCGAAATCCTGATCTGATTCTGAACTTTCTGAAGTATGTCCCCTTTTCATTCCACCTACTATCATATGATTTTCCAGAGTTCCCATCTCAGTATCTTCCTTCTCTATGGATAATTTATTCACGGGGCCGGATTATTCGGAACATCCTTAAAATTTAAAGTGGATACCAAATCTAGGTTAGCAAAGCCCCATTTGCTTGAAGAAGTCGATCCATTCTTTTTTGTAGATTTTTTGTTTTTATTAGCGGACAAGAAGCTTGTAGATGACCCATTTTTCTACATAGTATACATCGAAATGTAGTATTCTCATATTCTAATATCTTGATATGCTAAAAATTGCCAAATTTAAGATTGATCTTATCCAGTAATCCCTTGCTCAAATCTATTTCAACGCATATATGGGAAAATGAACACAGACCAAAATGCATTCTATCAAAGTCTTCTTTGATAAACTTTCCCAAACTATTACCAATGTCCTCCAGGGTGTACCATAGATGTTAGGTGAGGTTAGGGAGCCTAACCAAAATGGGTGTTTTTGACACCGAATATGTGTTCTGATTGAAATATGGAAACAATGGAGTTATAAATAAACCCGCATGTCCCCAGAACCATAGACCATCTGTCAGACATCACTGATAGTCTTCAGCTTCTCTAAAATGTGCAATGAAAAATCCCTTAGAATAGAGGGATATTTCACACTTATTTATCCAAGTTTCGAATACCCACTGGTACAGTGTGGAGGATGAAGGTGAGAACCCGTTAAACCTACCAATCACTACATCCTGAGATAAATTTTTGAATTATTCCTCCACTTCAGGGTTTTCGATGATAATAGAGGGAATATCCTTAGCTAGATCGAACAGATAAGCTTGATTACTTGCTGTTTGTTTATCCAAGGAGTGGCCGCTGTTTTTTTCCAGTATGTCTTTGAAAGAAGAAGTCTTTTGTGGATGTTTCGGCCAAAATTTATAGTAGCACCACCTCCAATGCTCCTATTATTTTTTTTTTTTCCCATTGATCCCCGTCGAAGTCCCAATGAATTTTGGAACCCTAGAATAAGGGCTCTGCTCCTCCACCTTCTTATCCCAACCACCATTACCGATCTCACCCCTACCAGGCCATGACTAGTCTTTCCCTTTACTGTATCTAGTAAGCCCTCTCGGCTTCTCTCGACGGTCTTGCTAGTATTCGCTGCCTGCATGGATTTTCCCTCCATTCTCCCCTGAACCCGTTGTTTCCCAAACTCTGACTTAAATGATAGGAATCTTCATTAGATATCTTTAACATGGTTGTTAATGGATTTACTAATGCTACAAAATATGGAACAAATCTTCTAACGAAGTTTATTTTTCCATGAAAACTTTGTAGTGATTTCTTATAATGAGGAAAGGATAGCTGTTAAATTGCTTTAATTTTGAAAGGATCAATAGCTAAACCTTTTCTTGAAACAATATGTCTAAGTAATTTACTTTGATGGACTTAAAATATAGACTTTTTTGGGATTCAATGATATTACAAGGTGTCTACAAAGCTAAAAAGTCTTCCTCAAATGCATAAGATGATCATCAAAATTATTTGAAAATATAGTAAAATCATCTAAATAAACTAGTATGAATTTATTTAATAGGATATGAAAATCCATGTCCATTGCACTGTTAAACGTTGCAATGACATTGGAAAGTCAAAAAGGCATTCTTTTGTAAACATAAGTACTCCACTTTGTAGTGAAAGTTGTTTTGTATCTGTCTTCTTCAAACAAGAATTTGATTGTATTTGTTATAAACATCCAAAAGGGACAACCTCTTTGACCTAGAAACTGTACTTAAAATATGATCCATGTTAGGAAGTGGATAATTATCCTTTAATGAAGCTTTCTTAAGTTCTCTAAAATCCACACATAGTCGGATTTCTCAATTCTTTTTTTCGAACAAGAACAAAATTATCCACCCAACTTGAATGTTTAACTAGAAATATAATACTTGGTCCAATCAGCTTGGATAACTCTTTTCTCTTCAAGGGTTCAATGTTAGGATTTATAAGCCTTTTTTTTACCTAACTAGCTTAGAATTTGGCTATAACTCTATGGTATGATGAGCTAAACTGGGATCAAAACCTCTCAGATCTTGGTATTTCCAAAAAAAAAAACATATGAATTCTTTAAACAAATTAATAAAAGACTATTTTTCAGCTAGGAACATACCTTTCTAATAAATAATTTATTTTCATCATCAACTAAGATCTCTTCATAGTTATTTGCGTGAGTTGAAATATTGTCTTTATCCTTTCTTAACTTATCATCAAAACTAAAAATATCTTCTAATGTGACTAGTCCTTGAGGCAGCTTGTTTGTCTTTAAATGAACAATTTGGTCACCATCTAAATGCTGCAATTTTTCTTGATTGACTATAGAAATTCAGCTTCTTGTTGTAGGAGTTGGTAGATTTGTTCATCATCTTCAAAACCTGCCAATTTTCTTCATTATCAGCTATTGAAGGTCTCAGAATCAACATTATGTGTGGCTTTAATTTTTTGTTTTCAATATGTTGTAGCATATCAAAGCTATCACCAACTACTACAAGTATTTATGCATGTTTGTTTTAAGCTCTTGGAATGGATTGTATATTGATAGCCTTAAAATATTCCATTTAGTTTGAAACTCTATGATTGTAAGATTTCAATAATAAATTATTACACACCTTAAAGTTTTTTACTTGATTAATCACTAACTCTGATTCACCAAAAACCTGTGACATGTTGATACCTCTTTTTGGGTCCACTGTAAGCCATGAATTAATGCTTCGTATTCAATTACATTACAAGTACATGAAAATTAAAGAATTCAAGGTGACAAATATGTTTCGTTTATATGGGAAGTGAACATCAAACCTACACCTTGTCCTTTTTTTTCTTGGTTCCATCGAAATGAATCTTATATAGCCCTTCTGCGAAGATCAAAAACATATGAGTTCTAAAGGGACATGCTCATCATGAAGGAAATGGATATGATGAGACTTTTTCATGTAATGTGAAGATCAAAAACATAAGAGTTGTCTATGCACTTGCATCACAAAAGTGATGAAAACTTCAGTAGATGAACGTAAAAAGTGCTTTCTTGAATGTTGATCTCAAAGAAGAATTATACATAACCCAAACAAAAGTATTTTTCTAAGAGAAAATTTTCATAATGTATGTCATCTAAATAAGTCTCTTTATGCACATAAACATGAACCTAGGGCATGGTACATTGAAATAGATCATCACCTATTACAGTATGGATTTACTTGTAGCCCATTTGATTCAAATTTCTATATACAAAAGATAGGCATATATATTGTGATTTTAGTTTTGTATGTGTTTGATCTTATGATCACAAGGAAATCAGACAATCTCATCCACTATGTTAAGAATTATCTGAATAAATCCTTCAACATGAAAAATTTGGGGCTACTTTATTTTTGTCTTGGCTTGGAGATACGGTATAAGAAGAATCATATGTTTATCTCCTAGATGAAATATGCCAAGAAACTCCTAGAAAATTATTCATGTATGATTCTAAATCTATGTCAATTGTAATGGGAAAAGGTTTGTGACTTTCTATATTCCAAGATTCACCTTAAGTAGATGCTACTCACTACAAACATCTTCATGGGAATCTCATTCACTTGAGTATACCAAACCATACCTTTCTTTTTTTGTGAGCTATCTTTCTAGATTCATTTTGTAGAAAAATAAATTTCATTGGGTAGAAACAAATCATGCGATTAGATATGTCTAAGGTACAATTAAATGTGGTCTGGTGTATCATAATATATCTCAATTCTTCTTACCTGGATATATAGACTTAGACTATGTTGAATCTATTCATGTTAGGAAATTTACTACAAGTTTTATTTTTCATCGCGGATATGGACCTATCTCATGGACTAGAAAGAATAATTTATTTTCTCTCTCATCCACTAAGGTAGACTATCACATCGTACAGGATTTGTGTGTGAATTGATTTCATTACATCACATTTTTACATATACGGGAATTCCTAATGAAAATAAACACATCATTCATTGTGATAAACAAGATGTGTTGAAGCTTGTGAAAAATCTATTTTTTTGTGAGAGAAAAAATCACAATGAGGCTGAATGTCACTACACTCGAGAAAAAATCTTGAACCACCATATCTAGCTCTAGTACTACTTAACGGATTCTCAGATTGCTAATATATCAGAAAATCCAATGTTTCTCATCCTAGGGTAACTTCATTAGAATAAAAAATACTACAACCATGAAGAGTGAAAAAAAATTAACTCAAAGATTCAGAATACAATGATGCAAGTTTTGTACATATAGGAGGAGGAAAATGAAAATGCCACCTAGATCAGTGGTGCATAACACTCACTAGCTGATATTGGCAATAGAGATGGTTCCACACAACTAGTACACCTTAGAAATCTAACATAACAAGTGTCACACTAACATTATTCACAATAGAAATGGTTCCACACAACTAGTAAGCTGACTCAACACAACTAGTACACCTTAGAAAGCTAACACAAAAAGTTTCAAGCTAACATAAGTGTAAGAATTATCCCAATGAATAAATTAAAGGATAAATAATAACCTATAATAATATCCCATAAGCATAGCTTAGGTGGATAGGAAAGGTGGGTATGGACAACAAGGCTTGATGATGTACATATGTATAATAACTAGGAAAAATGGACACCGTAAGGTACCCAAATCTAGTAACAATTTTTTTGAGAGATTAAAAACCCACCGTAAGGCATCCCAAGAAGATCGTCTCACAAAACTCTTACAATGTTGAGGAATTTTTGTGTGCACTATGGTTCAAATCCAATTCTTGATCATAAAACTACAAAAACAACTGACACTGGGCTTCACCAAAATATCTCCATACAAGGAGACTATCAATGGAGTTATGTCAAAAGTGTAAAAAAAAAAAAACTCAATTCGATCAAATTCTACAAATAGGTGATCCAGATTTAAGAACAATAACCAAGGTAACAAGCTAAGGACATAAGATCTAATAAAATAAAGGTGCCATGATATAAGAACAACCAAGGTAAAAAGGAAAGGACAATAGACTTGAAGAAGTGGGATCAACACAACATCCTCCCATACTACTGAATGGGTGAAGTGATACTACAAATATGTATAATTTTTGAAAAAAGCTACTCAAACAATGACAAACTAACACATGGCTTCATTAAAATAGGTCTCTCATAAATCAAGACTATCAACTTGCCTCAAATTTCTGAAAATATAGATATGAAATATCTTAATAAACGAGAGAGATATACTACACCTACTAAATAAAAATGCTCAAAACAAGCAACATTACAATGTAGAAGTATAGAAAGTGAAGTAAGAGGATGAATTGTGGAGGAGCCACACATGTATATTCCTCTCAATGAATTTTTGTCTCGTTTCCACAAGTGATAAGATATCGAACCCAAATTAACAAGGATGGATGAATAATATGCATGTATATGATTCGGTGTAAAATGAACAATTGGGTCATTGAAAGGAACTTTAGAATATGTGTCAGGTCAATCATGGCTCACAACTGAAATCTTATGTTTCTCAAGCCTAATTGTAGGTGAAAACCTAATTTATAGTTCATGATCCTCAGAAAGAGTAGAGAGATAAAAAAGGATCTTCATTAATTTGTGATACTAATAAATTACCTTTTCAAAACTTTTGTAGTGGCAATAATTTCATTTAACAAGAAATATAGGGTAAGCAATATCCTATGAATGCATCTCAATAGCTTCATTAGTGATACCTATATAATGGAGCATGTGAGAAATGCATGTCGTGGTATGATTATAAAAAAATCCATGTATGTGAGTAGAGGTAGGATACAAATAATGTGTTACTGCAATAGGCACTTACATGGAATAACATGAAGTAATAAGACTAATAGGATTAAGAACATTAAAAGCAAGATAAGACTAAAAAAATGACAGATCAAGGTCAGTGGTTGCAGGAGAAGCAACTACATGTGGACAAGGAGCAGGGATAGGAGAGTCCACAATATGAAGGAAATGTATCTAGGCTAGTAATTGTTTGCTACAGGGAGTATATGAGATCATCTTTTCCATGAACGAGGGTTGGTAGAAGAGAATTTTACTTCTTGATTAATTTATTTTATTCCACAAATTTGAATAAGTCTACTTGAATGGAACAAAATTCAATGAAAAACATCTCATTCTCATACTTTTAAAAAAATATGTCAAATAAAAAATCCATGATAAATGTAAAAACGCTTAAAAATAATGAAACACCCTAAGAATATAAGACATTGGGCTTTGTCAAAAATACATCCAAAAACCTATGGAGCCCTTTATTTTGTTATACTATATCTCAAAATTAATATTATGCAAGGAATAAATAAGAAGAATGTTTTTGTGTGAGGGGGTTTGACCACCTATCAAATCTTACATCACCCTTCACTCTTCGACACTTAAGAAAAAAATAGCACTAGGAATATACTATGCAGCAAACCAGATAGCAAGGGTCTAGGGGTAACATTTTTATTACAATATTTTCCTAAAATAAAGTTCCCTCTACATAAAATTCGATCCCTTGAAAATTATAATTTTCTCTCCCAAAAATAATTTACTCAAAAAGGTTACCTCTAAAAATTTTCATTGACTAGCTCGATGAGCTACGGTAACGAGTTGAAATTATCTCTCTTTGTTAAGATGGAACAAGTGAGCTAGCTAAGGATCTTATAGAGTAAAAATGTGTAGAATGTCAAACCCATGAAAACCTTCTTCCAAGTAAAGAGATTTACCATTGCACCACCTTACTTTTGCATGCAATATAATATAAAGTAGTGTATTTTACTTTTATTTTTTACACAAGAAAAAACAAAAAAAAAAAATCGACATAACGTTATAAACCCTATTCAACCAAACAAAAATGTGGTAAGGATCTTTGAAAAAAAACCATAGCTAGGTCACCGCTGAGTAGGTAGGATGAAAATCGGAGCGGATACGTAGTCTGAGTTACCACCAAGCTAAGCACAAAACAACAAAGAGGCCGAGCCTCATAGTCCAATCCCAAGAAGACAAGTAAGGCCTCATGAGACCAAAAAAACGAGCCAAAAATAATTACCAAGTATATATTGAGAGGCTCTCTATGGTGAGTAGTTATAATTGGGCGAGTGATGTATTTCCTTCAAATAGGTCGACATACTAATGTTGTAAATATCTCCTCCTGGTCGATATAGACAAACGGAGAATATAGAAATCAAAGAAGCTCAAATCCCGACATTCAAAAGGCACAGAAAGGGGCACAGAAATGGATGTCGAAAAGCTAAAGGATGCACCCTTGGCACATGAAAGTGGCACACAGAAAATGGGTGTCAACACGAGAATGTATGTGCCAAGGCACAGGAAAGTGGCGCACAGAAATGAGTGTTGACACTAAAATGTATGCGCCAAGGCGCAGGAAAGTGGCTCACGAAATGGATGTCGAAAGGGTAAAGGATGCACCCTTGGCACAAGAAAGTGGCACATAGAAATGAGTGTCGACAATGAAAAGTTTCACCCTTGGCGCATGAAAGGGGCGCATAGAAATGGATGTCGACAGGGTAAAGGATGCGCCCTTGGCGCAAAAGTGGTGCACATAAAATGAGTGTTGACACTAAAATATATGCGCCAAAGCGCAGGAAAATGGCGCATGTAAATGAGTGTCAATAATGAAAAGGTTATGCCCTTGGCACATGAAAGGGGATGTCAACACACACATGGATGCGCCTATGGCGCACCTTCAGGAGGCGCAACATTTTTGAGCGGCCGACGGGTGAGTGACCACTGGAGCGAGATATTCAAATGGCCATAACTTTTGACTGGGAGCTCGGATTCATGCAAGGTTGGACTTTTCAGAAATCTTACAAGGTCCTCTGTCCAACTACGACTAGATATATTTAATTGGGTGAGAAAAAATTCTTAAAATACAAAATACAGTTCGCCACTTTCTGGGTTCACTAGGGTTCTCACCGACCACCATAATGAGATAATTAAATGCAGTCTGGAGGTGGTTGGGGTAGATTTTGAATTCCTCTCTTCTCCCTCTCTCATTCTTCCTATAAATTGTAAGGAGAGGCTTCTTTCTGGGGTTCATCTTTTCAGCTCTGCCCTCCCTTCTTTTTCTTCTCCAGGGTTGAAAATGGAGTTCGAACCTCCTCCTTGCTCTGTAATGGCATTTTTTTGCCTTTTACTAATGAAATGATGTTCTGTGCAAACTTCTGAAGCAACAAAAATGTGTTTTGTGATGCATCTGTCCATCCTTGCTCGTTTTTCGCTTGTTTTCCTCTTGCCTCTCTTCATTGCAGGTATTTGTGCATGTTTGAATGTTCATTGCAGGTTTGGAGCTGTGTTCATGGATTTTTGGGACATTTTCTATGTGAAATCTATCCTTGGGCCTGTGATGCATCTGTCCATCCTTCCCATTGCTCACCTCTCTTTGTTCCATGGCAGTTTTGATAGATGTCCAACATTCTCCTTCTCTGGTGTATCACCGTTTTAGTGTAGGATTTTTTCTTTTCCTTTCTCTCTCTCTCTGTCTCTTTGGAATGGTTATATTAGGATTAGATTAGCTTTCCTGCACTGGAATAGCTTGTGGCAGGTAGTTTAGGAGCAGGAACCAGCCTTCTCTGGAGATTCCTTTCTCATTTCTACAAGTCCCACACTTGGAGAAAGGATTCCATGTTGTCACATCCCTGGGATGCCCGAACATCAATCTAGAAACTTGATTTGCATCCGGGGGTGTTGTGATCCTACAACAACAACTAACACGATTATATGCACACCAATCTTAGAAGGTAGAACAACACATATAATATAAAACATAAGTTATAAGGAAAAATAGAGTTTGGTCCAATGAATGAAGAGCTTAATAAAGACTAGCATGGATCAAAAAATAATTCTCCAAAGGAAAAACCTTTGGATCTTCATAAATTTGATCATGACTAGTAAATCCCTCAAATGAATAGAATTGTAACTTTAAATTCAAGATGAGTAATGTCTGCATGAAGAAGCTCTAATACTGATGTCATAAATCCAATGCTTCTCATCCTAGGATCACCTTACACAACCATGAAGAGCTCCCAAAAATCAACTCAAAGGTTCATAATATAATGATGCTAGTGGTGTACATATAGGAGGAAACTACAACTAACACCTAGATCAGTGGTGAATAACACTCACTAACTTATATTGGCCATAGAGATGACTCCACACAACTAATAAGTTAACTCAACAAAACTGGTAAGATAACTCAACACAACTAATACACCTATGAAAGCTAACACAAGTGTACAACTAACATAAGTGTAATATTTATCCTAATAAATAAATAAAAGGATAAATAATTAACCTATAGTAACATGATATACTAAACCAAGTGTCATAGAAAGGTGAAATTTGAAGTTGATTCGATGTACATTTGTAAAAAAATGTATTAAAGGGGGAATGTTAGAAAACTATTACATTATTTAAATGACCAACTTATTAGTTATATTATGCCCTCGTGGAATCCTCTCGTGAGATGGTTCCTCCCACTAGAACCATTTCTACTTGTATATAATGGATTATTTTTCCTTGAATAAGATATCAAATATTTCTGCATTTGTCTTCTTTCCCTATCACTTTTACAAAAGTGGAAAGGAAGTTACTTAGGTTAATTTTTAAAAAAATTATTTCCCTAATGAAGAATTAGAAATCGGTTATGTTTCTTTTTGGAAAAATTATTTCTACTTGAAAGAACAAGGAGAAGAGGAAATATGGAGGAATATCATCATTCTATAGATGGTGCAAATGAAGACAAAAATCCTTTGATTCACCGCCTTTGAGATATCCATTCACTTTGTATCACTGAGTTGAATCTTAATATTGCTTTCAACAATTCTCTCTTATGAGGGATGATGGTCTTTGTGATAATATTTAAAAAATGACCGAATGCCTCTTGTATAATTTTGTAATGCATAAGCCATTTTGGGATCTTTTGGGATGTGTAAGAAATGGCTCGTCATATCGAAGCCAAAGTTTCCATTAGCTTATAACTATAGTATTGTGGGTCAATAGTTATACCTCCAAAACACACATAAAAAACTTCAAAAATAAAAACCTAGGAGTTTCAAGTTAGCTTCTTTCTCATTCGGAATTGACACTAATCTTTTACATCATTACAATCCTCCTTTTATTTCACGTCTACTCTAAAAACCCTAAAATACCAAAAATTACCTACTAGAAAAACAACTCGGATGTGATGGCAGAGATAGAATGTTTTATTGAATGCGTATTGAAAAAAAAATAGCAGAGCCATATAAAGGTTGCGGGTGAAGGGTGACAGTTATAACTGTCCACGATAACAACAATGTATTAAATATTAAACTAATGCTAACATTCCCCCCTTAATACATTGTTTCTACATATGTACCCCCTAAACAAATCAAACTTCACGTTGTCGAGAGGCTTGGTGAGAATATCTACAACCTGAAAATCAGTAGGGCAGTACTGGAGCTGAATTTGGTGGTTCAAGACCTGTTCACAAATGTAGTGACATTCGACCTCAATATGCTTTGTTCGTTCATGAAAAAAGGATTCTTCACAAGCTTCAACACACCTTGATTGTCATAGTGAATGATAGGAGGTTTCTCTTCAGGAATCCCTATATCTGTAAGAATGTGACGTAACCAAATTGCTTTGCACATAGCTCCTTATGCGGCGTGGTATTCAGCCTCAGTGGATGAGAGGGAAAAAATAGTTTGCTTCTTGCTAATCCATGAGATAGGTCAAGATCCAAGATGAAAAAATATCTTGAAGTGGATTTCCTATCATCAACGGATCTCTATATAGTTGAGTCTCAGATATCCCTGTAAGAAGAACTGAGTGTTCTTCGAATACTCCAGACCAAAGTCAACTATACCTCGGACGTATCTCAACACATGATTTGCTGCTATCCAATGACATTTCTTTGGCTCTTGCATAAATCTAGGTGAGATCGCTCACTTTATAAATCAAATATCTGTCCTGGTATAAGTCAAGTAAATGAGACTCCCCACAAGATGCATGTAGTGAGTGCCATCTACCTACAGTGAATCTTGGAATCTAGATAATTGCAAACATTTTTCCATAGGTGTGGAAATTGGTTTACAATCTGACATTCCATACTTTGCTAGGAGTGTCTTGGCATATTTCATCTAGGAGATGAAGATATGATTCTTCTTCTATAATATCTCTAAGCTAAGACAGTAGTGAAGTAGCCCCAAATCGGTCATGTCGAAAGATTTCTTCAGATCACTCTTTACATCATCTACAAGATTGTTAGAACTTTTGGTGATCACAAGATCATCTACGTACAAAACCATAATTAAAATCTTTGTTCCTACCTTCTTGATATAAAAATTTGTATCGAGGGCTATGAGTGAATGCATTCTGTAATAGGTGATCATCAATTTTTATATACCATGCCCTAGGTGCTTGTTTGAGTCCATAAAGTGACTTTATCGGATGACATACCTTATTTGGTTAATGCTCTCTACAAACCCTTCTTGAGTTGGGCCATGTATACTTCTTCTTTTAGATCAACATTCATAAAAGAACTCTTGACATCCATTTGTGATACCGGTGCATGAATAACACCGATGGTTTTGTTCTTCACAGTGGGTTACGAGGTCTCATTATAGTCAATTCCTTCTTGCTGAGTGTAACCCTTTGCAAAAATTCATTCTTTGTGTTTGTTGATTGAACCATATACCTTATATTTTGTTTTAAAAATCCATTTATAGACAATGGATTTATTACTTGGAGGCGGATCGATAACCTCCCACATCTAATTCTTAAGTAGGGAGTCATATTCAGCATTCATAGCTTGTTTCCATTGTGGTTGGTCTAATGCCTCACAAACAATGTTAGGTTCGGTGCTATCAACAACTGAACTCATGAGTGTAAAATTTACCTCATGTCTAGCTTGACTTCGTGTTATGAATCCCATAGAAGTTCTGGAAGTGAGCTCGGTGTGCATCCCTAATAGTATTCTAGACAAATTTCAGACGTTGGTGTTGCTACTGCTGATGTGAAGATGTGTTTTCCAGTGTTCCTAGATCAATGAACAAGTCTCCATTCAGCTCTTATTCTCTCTGAGAGAAGAATCATGTTGCACATCATCTGGATGTGTGAGAATCTATGTGACGAGATCGATCTTGGATCTCCATTGTGTGGTAGGGAGTCAATGGATGACTCATCACACACCACATCTTGAATCTCATATCTTCTTCGTCTCGGATCCATAAGAGATGATATGCCTTTGAGGTAGTACTATACCCCAGGAAAAGACATGGTAGTGTCTTTGGATTGATCTTCTTCCTTTTCTCATCAGGAACATGCATATATACAATATAACCAAAAACTCTCAAATGATAGATAGAAGGTTTACGACCAGTCCATACCTCTTCTGGTGTCCTGTTCTACAAGATCTTCGTGGGTTCTGGTTGAGTAGATACACTGTTGTCTAGATGAATTCTTCCCAAAATTGATCCTCCAACTTGGCGGTGGAGAGCATACAATGAGCCATCTCCATGATAGTCTTGTTGTGTCACTCGGAAATCCCATTTTGTTGGGGCATGTAGGGTGTAGTCAAATGTTGTTGAATGCCATGCTACTTCAGGTATGCTAAGAACTTCTTTGATACAAATTCCCCCTCGATCTGAGTGGAGGAGAAGGAGAGGCTTCCCAGACTACCTAGTGGCTTGCTGGTAAAAGGTTTGGAAATTGGAAAATGCCTCACTCTTCTTCTAGAGAAAATATACCCACATTTTCCATGAGTAATCATCAATGATGAGCTGAAGTATTCAAAACCTTGGAAGCTAGCTGGTAGGGGTCCACATAGATCGGTGTGTACAACCTAAAGATGCTCCGTAGAATAATAAGAACTCTATTTGAATGGACCTCTATTTTGTTTACCCGCAAGACATCCCAAGCAAATAGGTAAGGGATGGGAGAGTGGAGGAAGCCCTCTCACCATTTCCTTGGAATTGAGTTGATGCAGAGCCCTGTTAGAAAGATGACCATATCAAAAGTTCCATAGTGCAGTGGAATCCACCGTTAAAGCAGAGAGAGCAATGTTAGATGAAGTGACCACATCTAGTGCAAATAGATGGCCCTTCATAAATGCTCGAGTAATAATTGAGTCTCCCTGGGAAATGATGCAGGACTTGATCCCTTTCTCTACAAATAATTCAACATGCATTTGATGATTAAGAAGTTGACTCACAAACAAGAGATTTGAGGTCAAACCTGAACATATAGCACCTTCATGAGTGTACATCTTTGTGTCCTAAGAGGAATGATGACATCACCAATCCCTGCCATAATATACTCCTGATTATCTATGATGGTGATCCGATCTCTAGTGGGTCGGTCACTCAGGGTATGGAACAACTTCTTATTGCCAGTCATGTGTTTGCTGGTAAATCAATCAACCAAACACTTTCTGATGGTTGCAAAGTCTGTGAAGACTAGGACAATGTCTGGATGAGTTGTGACTAGGACTATGACCCTTCTACATCTGATTACGAGCATGTCATTGGGATTTCTTGGAATATCCTTGGCCATAAGTGATCTCTTCACTAGAGTTTCCATGCTTGCGACCATTGTAATAATAGTTCGTAATCGTGTGCGTATTCATGGAGAAAATGTGGCACCATTGATCCACCTTGTTGTTTTAGCTGCTTCGGGGTGGCCACTGTGGTGGCCACTGAGAAGGTTGTTGTTGTGGATGCTACTTCTAATTTTGAGGGGCTGATTGCCCTTTTTGAGGCTTGTTTCTATGCGTTTTCCTCATGATGAGAGCCTTGTCTTCAAAGGCTTCTTGAACATTCTGAATGGCTTCTTCCTGCTAGGATATAATTCACTAGTTTGGCAAAACTCACCTCTTGTTGAGTGATGGTCAATGTGGTGATCAATGTCTGAAACCGGAAGGAAGATCTCTCAAGGTGAGGAGGACTAGCAACTTGTTGTCCATTGGTTCACCGAGAGTAGAAAGTTCTACACGTAACTCAGCCACACACCACAAGAAGGATTCTACTGATTTTCCATCATGCATACTCATTGTGTGAATCTTTTCTAAAGATGTAATATCGTCATCAAATTCTTGGCTTCATAGATGGTACACAATGGGGCTATGCCATAGAGGAAGTGGTTGCTTCCCGAATGTGAGGTTGAACCTCATCAGAAAGGCTCAGAGTGATAAGCATTAATGCTTTTACATCAGCCTTTTCATACTTAGCCAATAGATCAGTGTCTGTGGGAGGAGCGTCCGTGCCAGAAATGATCCCCCAAAGGTCTTCAAATTGAAGAATCATCTACATCTTAGTTTTCCATGTGGCAAAATTTGGCCCTTTTAGCAACTGGGCATCTGACAACAAAATGCAAGGTGCAGACATTTCCAATGACTCAAAATTGTATTTTATTTATTTATTGATTGTTAAAAAATGGTTACAAATGCTTACTAAAGGAACCTATCATGAAGATGGGCTCTATAAGCTTGTGCAGTGAGACACGGACGCTCCTATGGGCGTTCTACTTCACGTTCATCATCTGCATCATAGCCACGTTCAAGTTCTGCATGAATCAGCATGCTTGACATCGAACATCGAACCAAAAATAATCCAATTGTCCTCGGTGCACAATATCATCAAAGAGAAGATTCCCAATGTTGTGGAGCTCATTGACCAAAGCAATGAATAGTCCAGCTGGTGTCTTCATTGTCGCTCAATGCCCAAACATTTGGTGCATTTCTCGCGGTGCTTTCTGCATCCGAAATTTGTGACATACGCGGGCTGGCCTCATTTCAAGATCATGTGCGTACCTGAGGTGAATGTGTACCTCAAGAGAATTTGTAGGCTTTGCTAGAGTTGACTACAGGTGTTGGCTTTATTTGGCTCCTGGGTGCTGGTGGCTGGTCTTTTGCCAACACTGGTCTATTGGTCACTGGTCCTCTACCAAAATTGGTCATTGGTCTTCAATGAAGGTTGTTTCTCTGGTTGCCATGCCAAAATAGGACTGATTCTTTGCTAGACATTAATGCAAGAGATTGCTTACACATATTTTTCAATTGATTTTCTTTTCCTTGGTGGAATCACTCCAATTACTATGCACCGTCCCGTCTATTCTCCATGCAGCAACATTGGCTACTACCAATTAAAATAGAAAATTCCAAAGCATTGGTCTTCATGTTTTGTGCACCAAAATCCAGAAAAAAATAAAAAACATCTTCAAGTTTCCCATGCTGCTAGTTTCCTCCAGATCGCTTTGCTCTGATACCAATTATGGTAGAGACAAAATGTTTTATTCAATGCGTATTGCAAACAAAATAGCAAAGCCATATAAATCTGTGGGTGGAGGGTGAAAGTTATAATTTTCCACCATAACAACAATGTATTAAATATTAAACTAATGCTAACAAGATGGGCCCAAATATTTTCGAGCCAATTATGCCTTCATAAATTAAGGCTCACACGAAATTTTAACTTATTCTAACAAGCAAAATAACAGTTATTAAAGTTCTAAGACCTAGTCAAAAGAAAAAAAAACATTTGGAGCCAATTTTAGGGTAGTGGAATAAGGAATCCAGGCCCAAAAATGTGCCAAAATGGCCACAACCTTATAAATACATTTAACCCTAACATAGTAATAATGTATATCTACCACCTTGTAAAATTTCAAGACGATTTAATGGTCGAATCGAAAGTTATGGTCTCCACGCAAGTTATGCACCCGCATCATTGTCCCTTGGTTGAAAAGAATTCAATTGAAAAAATTCATCTAATTTTGCACTTTCAATATTCTTCAATTCCCACTCAGGAATCCAAGTATTTTCATCTTTCTTCAAACCTTCCCATTGTACCAAATATCTCTTGTAGCTCCCATGTCTAGTAGTGACCGTTTTTTGGTCCAAGACACGCATTACCATTTCCTTTTTCTTCTTCGACATCTGTTGCTCCCATTTTATTTCTTCCTCCTCCAAAAATTTTCATCATGACTTGGAAACTTATATAATTCAAAAAAATTAAAAACTGGTAAGATAGAAAAATATTCAGGTACCTCCACCTTGTAGGCATTATCACTCATTTTTTTCAGAATCCTACACGACCCAATCTTCTTATGCTTGATTATATTATATGTCCCTTATAGAATCCTCTCCTTTTTAAGATGAACAATCACCATATCTCCTTATTTGAATACACTTACTCTCCTACTGGCATATGCAACTACTTTAAATTGTACATTACTACTTCCATCTTTTCCCTCACTTCATCCTGTAGTTGTAGAATGTGTTTGTAAATGCTTCTACATCATCACTAGTTTTATCTTCACTGGATAGCACAATCAGATGTAGGACCCCATTGGGATTCCTACCATATACAATCTAGAAAGGATACCTCCCTGTTGACTTGTTTACCGAGCTATTATAGGAAAAATCAGCTTGTGGTAAAGCCAAGTCCCATTGTTTTGGATTTTCTCCAACTATGCAATGTAGATGATTTCCCTTGCTTCTTTTCACTACTTATATTTTCCCATCAGTCTAGGGATGATATGCACTACTGAACTATAGTTATGTCCCCAATTTCCTCCATAGAGTCTTCCTAAAGTGACTGAAAAACTTTGTTTCCCAATCTAAGGTGATCGTTCTAGGAACTTCAAGCAATCTAACCACTTCTGAAAAAAAATATACAACTCTAGAAGCATCATTAGTTGTATTACATGAAATTAAATGTGCCATCTTATAAAATCTATCAACCACAAAAAGATAGAGTCATTCCCTCATTGTGTGTTAGGAAGTCCTAACACAAAATCCATACCCAAATCAACCCATGCCCCTATAGGGACTTGTAATGGCATATATAACCCACTATTCTATGCATGGCCCTTAGCCATTTGGCACACTCTACATCTTGTTATGATCCTACTTATGTCCCTCTTTACCTTTGGCCAATAATACTTTTCTATAACAAGAGCAATTATCTTAATTATACCAAAGTGTCGAGCCAATCCCCCACTATGTAATTCTCTTCTAATGTTATCTCATTGAACCAGCAGAGATGCACAATTGTTTCCCCTTGAAAAAATAACCATCATGCATCAAATAATGAAATGAACAATTACCTACTATAGGATCCTTAAGTTTTCTGATAACATCACCAAAATCTCTATCACCTTTATACAATTCCTTAACTACCTCAAACCCTACTACTTCATTTTCCATTGTTGTCAAAAGTGCTACACACCGACTTAAGGCATCAGCAACTTAATTCTTCTTACCCAACTTATCCTTTAAGACAATAGTATATTCTTACAAAAATGAAACCCATTTTGCATGCCTACTATTTAGTTTTTTCTATGTGTTTAAATTTCTCAATGTTTCATGGTCCATGAAGAGTACAAATTCCTTTGCTAACAGGTAATGTCTCAAGTGCCTTAATGCCTAAACAATAGCATAAAACTCCACATCATAAGTATACTATTTTCTCCTAACTTCATTTATCATTTCACTAAATAATACTAAAGGTCATCCTTCTTGGCTCATTATAGCTCCAATCCCAACATGTGAGGCATCACAGTCAACCTCGAAGATGTTGCTAAAATTTGGAAATACCAAAACATGTGCTTTTGACACTTTGTTCTTAAAAAATTAAAAACTATCAGTTTTTACCTTAGTACATACATACTCTCTCCCTTTTGTACACAATGTTATGGGTGTAACAATGCTACTAAAATTCTTGATGAACTTCCCACAAAAAGTTGCCAATCCATGAAAACTATGAACCTCTTTCACATTCCTTAGAATAGGCGATTCCAAAGTTTCCTTTACTTTTTCCTCATCCATCCTCTGATATGAAAACCCCTAGAAAAACAAGACTCTTCTGAAGAAATATACACTTCTTTAAATTTGGATGTAGACCTTGTTTAGGTAACAAGTTTAACACCAATTTCATATGTAACAAGTGTTCTTCCACTGTCTTACTGAATATCATAATATCATAAAAATAGAAAACAAAAATCTTACAATTGTACTCTTGGAGTACTTTTTTCATTAGCCTCATGAATGTATTCGGTGCATTAGATAGCCCAAATGTCATCACCATCCACTTGTACAACCCTTATTTTGTTTTGAAAGTCATTTTCCATTCATCCCCTTTGCGGATATGGATCTGGTAGTACCCACTCCATAGGTCAATCTTGCTAAAATATTGGGTTCCCACTAGCACATCCATCATATCATCCAATCTTGGAATTGGGAACCGATACTTAATTGTGATCTTATTTATGGCCCTAATGTTTACACACATAATCCAGTCTCTATCTTTTTTGGGATTCAATAGTGTGGGGTTGCATATGGACTCATGCTTTCTCTTACTTATCCTTTTTATATTAGATCTATAACTTGTCTGTTCAATTCTTCACTTTGTGTCGGAATCATGCAATAGGATTCTTGGTTTGGAAGGGCCGATCCTATGATCAAATCAATATGATGTTGAATATCTCACTTCTGAGGTAACCCATCTTGTAGCTCATCTGGTATGACATCTTTTTATTCTTTTAGTACCTTTTCCACAACAACAGGTATATTAAAGTCCTCTTTTTGCACCTTCTTTGACATCAAGGCATAACACCAGCCAACTTCTTCCATTTTAGTAACAAACTCTTTTGTATCCAATAAGCCTCACTCTTCTCTTCTTCCTTGAAGGGTAACAAGGCCACCTTTACACCATCCTTCCAAAAGTTATATGTATTTTTTCCTCTATCATGTGTAACCTTCTTATCATATTATTAAGGCCTCCCCAGTAATATATAGCATGCATCCATTGGGTTAAAATCACACCACACCTCATCCTTGTAGTTATTCCCAATCGAAAACATTATAAGGCTTATTTTATCTATAGTTACCTCATTCCCTTTCTTGAACCATGATATATAATAGGGATATGGGTGCTTCTCACATTTCAAATTGATTTTATCAACCATCATAGTTGAAACCATATTTTGACAACTACCACCATCAATAATAATTTTACATACATTTCCTCTAGAGTTGCATCTTGTTCGAAATATATTTTTTCACAACCATGAATCAACACCAACAACATCATGTTCTTTCTCCTTCCATGGTAAAATCACCATCATCGTTATCATGAGGGTTTCACCCAAGTTTGCAGTAACCTCCCTTTTCCTTCCTCTTCAAATTCAACCAGATTTACTTGTGGTTGTTCTCCTTTCCATATATCTTGTGTAGGATAGTGCAGAAACTCAAAGACTTTGTGACCCACTTCACCACATCTGTGACATGTATATTTCCTTTGGGGGCTATTCCAGCAATGTCCTCTATTATAACCTCTTCCCCTCTCAAACCCCCTACCTCTTTGGTAGTTACCATGACTTTGACTAGAATCTTCATGCCCTTCTATACTAGAGGATTGACCTTTTGCAGATTCAAATCTACCTCTACCTCTCAATGGAGATGATGATGGCCCTCTTTTAACACCTCTTTTAAAATTATTCCTCTTGTTATTTTCTTCTACCTTTAATGTAAGTTGATAAGCATCATCTAGGATATGGATCCGGAGCATACTCAGCTCATCTTGTATCCTGTAAATCAATCCATTTATATACCGTGTAGCCTTTTGTTCTTAAGACTCTCCCTATTCAACTTTGATTGATAACTTGTAAAATTCATTGGTATACTCCTCAATACTGCGATCCTTTTGTATTAGGTTTTGGAACCTTTAAAACAGTTTATGAGCATAATCTACAGGAAGAAATTTTTCTTTCAGCTTCTTTACCATTTTATTCTAGTTTCAGATCTTTTCCTTTCCATTTATTTATCTTTCATTTTCTAGGTGATCCAATAAGATCAATGCATTTCTGGCCATCTTAGTGCATGTAGACTTAACCTTCTTCTCCTCTAAAAGGTTTTCCACTCAAATAATTTTCTCCTACGATTCAAATAGTCAATCAACTCCTCTGGTCATAACACTCCACCATATTTAGGAACATTAATCTTGATGTCGTCATTCTTTCAATCTAAAGCCTTGATCAATCTCTCCAAAAATGGTCTCTCATTCAACTTTTCTTCATCTCTCTCATTTTATTCTTCATCTCCTCCTTCATTAATTAATGGAGGTACTTATTCAATATCACTATCTGGGTTTGCATCCCCATTTGCATGTCTCCTTCTAAAGCAGGTAACTTCTCCTGTGAGCTCAACAACCTATCTTTGTAGCTCCTGAATATGCCTATTAATCTAGGAAAAACCTCTCCTCTTGCATCTAGCCATGATTATATAAAATAGAGGAAAAATTACACAAAAAAAGTAATATGTTACCTTAACTATTTCCGCAAGATCAACATCCGGCTCTGATACCAATAGATGTGAATCCAGATGTAAGAGGTTGAAATACCTCCAAAACACATAGAAAAATTGCAAATAAAAACTAGGAGTTTCAAAATATCTTTCTTCTCATTTTGGAATCCACACTAATCTTTTACATCATTACAATCCTTCTTTTATTTCACTTCTACTCTAAAAACCCTAAAATTCCAAAAAACCCTAAAATGCCAAAAATTACCTACTAGCAAAACAACTTAGATGGGCCCAAAATTTTCATGCCAAATATTCATTCATAAATTCAGGCTCACATGAAATTTTGACTTATTCTAAAATGCAACAAAAAAGTTATTAAATTTCTAAGACCTAGTCAAAAGTAAAAAACACGGTTGGAGCAAATTTTAGGCAACTAGATAAAGGAATCATGGCTCAAAAATATGCCAAAATGGCCACAAAATTGCAGGTATATTATACCCTAGTATAGTGCTAATGTATATCTACTACCCTATAAAATTTCAAGATGATCCATCAATCAAATCAAAAGTTATGGTCTCCACAAGTTATGTTCCCGCATCATCTTTGACAAGAGTTTGGAAATTATCTCAAAGATCATCCAATTATACACATAGTCAAAGTGGAACATATGGCATCTCGTTTTTCTCAGATGGTCATTAACATCTTATTTTACCTCTCAACATTAGTTTTTGTGATACAATAAATATTTAATGTCCTTAATGAGGGATATAATTTTACAATCAATTGTTCAAGTAAATTTTTGGAAACATTTTCTTCCCAAATCCAATTTTTTTTTGCTATCGAGTAGTGACTTGGGTTTCGAAGATCTCATCTCATGATTTCTTAGAAAATACATTTCCTGATTATAGTGAAAACAACTTGTAAATTCTCATTAGACAAAGCAGAAATCTTATATATCCTGATTATGTCAGGGAGAAGTTTGTAACCCTTATTTTTAATGGAATCACTCCATGCCTTAGTCATGTTTCGCATCTTGTAAAAGAGGCTATACTTCCTAAACAAAATGTGGGTCAATATTACTCAAGGGAGTAATTGAATCAAAAGGGGTAAGATGAGGAGCCTCAATGTTCAATACATTTTAAACATATGAGGTCAATGCATGTACTTTAATTTCCAATTGTTCACAGGTTGTTTCACCCTCATTCCTTCGAGCGACCAACTTTGTAAATATTTTCCCAAATTTATGAATCTCACCTTTATAACCTAACTCTCCAAGAGGTTACATGGAAATCACATAATTAGATATGTGCATTTCATATTCATCTCTATCCACCCTTAGAAGTGAAAACTTAAAGAAATGATATCCCAAAGAATTAGTCATGAATCGAGAAGTCATTTTTTCCTTACGGGAGTGGGTTTGAGTTTCCAAATCTCAGGAGATATCTCAACCAAAGGGGAATTTGCTTTGGAAATGTAAAATTGATGATTTCTGTATGATATCTTGAACCCATGAGAAAATATGATGTGTAGAAGAAGATGAAATATGAACTTACAAAATTCCTACATGAGAAAAATATACCATTGCATAATTATGAATTGGAGATGGTTCAGAATTACTACACATGCAAGATTATATTCGAGGCATATGAAAATTTTCACGAGACTATCTGAGAGACTAGAAAGAGTTGAACTTGGTCCTTGTAGGGGAAATGATGAATTCTCTTGGTTCAAGAGAACATTGGTCAGTCCTTCTCACTCAAATATTTCTATGAGGAAACTCATATTGAGACTCTAGAGATATTTTTCATGTAATTTTCCTTGTTTTACGGGTTTTATCACTCTTAGGTCCCATTGATTCTCTAACATACACTTTTATCACTAGTTTCTTTAATTTTCTAAAAGAAGGTCAATGGTTATATCTAATTTTATGCAAACTCTTAAGGAACCTCTTTTTTAGTTTGAAGGATTTATGCAGTACAAGTCAAAATGTTACAAAGTTCTACAGTTGACTAGTCTATACGAGGGACAATTGTGAAAAATTAAAGGCAGTGAAGTGATATACAAGAGTGAAAATAACTCATAAATATAAGGTATTCATGAGATCACTTAGTGTAAAATCATGTTAAGGTGAAATCCAGAAGCAAATTTGAATGACAGTGATTTTTTTAGAAATAGAAGGTTGGTAAGAGTTTTGAGAACACCTATAAAATATATCCTTATTTTTTACCATTTATTTTTTCTATTATCAGTGATCAATAACGTGAATCAAATGATAGTGAATGAAACTCTTACTTCACAGGAGAGAAGGTCTTGGATGAAGGTTATGAGGGAGGAAATACAATCTCTATAGAAGAATGATACATGGGACTTAGTGAGTCTACCTCATGGAAGAAAACTTGTTGATTACAAAAGGGTTTTCAAGAAAAATTTCAAAATGGAAGGGAAATTGGATAAATACGAGACACACATAATTGCAAAAGGTTTCTCTCAAGTTGAACAAATAAAATTTGGCCATATATTATGTTCTTTAACAAATTTGAATTCCATCAAATTTATTTTATCTATTTTTATTTTGTATAATATAGAGATAGATCTTATGGATGTTAAAGTAGTATTTCACATGGACATATTGAGCAATAATTCTACATGAATAAAATTCATAGTTTTAGATTCAAGGGTAAAGAAGACTTGTTTTTTCACCAAGAGAATTCCTTATATAGCTTGAATCAATCACCAAAGATGTGGAATCAAAATCTTGATGGGTGTACTCATAAACTTATCCTTACAAGAAGAAAGAAATATTTGTTATCTCAGTTTTTCCCCTAGAAAAATTGATCAAACACGACCTTGCACAGAAAGAAATCCAAGGGATATTTCTGTCGAATGAGCCTACATTTCAAATCCGATAGTCAGGTTACAGGAAGGCTCTACAATGGAGTAACAGGGTTGGGGAAGGGCCAAATAGTGTCACAGAAAACTAGAGGCTCAAAGGAGAGAAACAGAGAAAGGCTCAAAGTCTTTGAGCTTTACAAATGATTCATAAAAATCCCAAATTGACTAAGTATGGAAGAATCAATGGAAGTTTCCACATGCCTCATTAGTGCTACTCCAAAGGTTAAAACAAAAAGCGGAGGCTCAAACAAGTGTGGAGCTTCCATGTGCTTTAGACTCAAAAATCAATAGAGTCAGCCATTGAAAAATACAAATGAGTGAAAGGAATCACGTGTCAACTCGATGCAATTTTAAGAATGAAAACCCAAGGCAGAGACTCAAACTAGCACCAACTCTCCACGTGGTCAGGGTCTAACATAATTCAAATGGCAGCGGGCCCAAATTGGTCAAGTATAGAGAATCAACAGAAGTCTCCACGTGTCTTAATGATGCACATTCAAAAGGTGCAACCCAAATCGGAGACTCAAATGAGCGTGAGGCTTCCACGTGTCTAGGGTTTGAGAAAAACATCGGCCCGAATTGGCTAAGTATCATAGACTTATGGAAGGAGCCACATGTCAGATCGACACATCTTCAAAAGTGGGTCTCCCAAATTAGTGCTAGCCTTCCACATATCCAAGGCTCGAAAAGGGACAGAGTCGACAGCTGAAAATTCAAGATGGGGTAGATTCAGCAGAAGGTGCCACATGCCTCAACAACGTAAAATCAAGAGGAGCGGCCAAGGGGCCAGTCTCAAGTGAGTGCGGAGCTTCCACATGTCTAAAAGTCAGAAAGGGGACAGGGTCAGCTGTTCAAATTGACTAAGTATAGAAGGGTTAGCGGAATACACCACTTGTCAACCCGACGCAACTCCAAAGGGTAAAACTCAAGGGGTAGACTCAAATGTGTGCTGAGCCTCAATGTGTCCTGGGTCAGGCATATGGCCCCGCCAAACAAAAAGACTTAACAAAAACATAAAGAAATAGAGAAAAGATGCGGAGGGTTCCACTTGTCTCTTCAGCATAACTTCAAAAACAAAATCCAAAAGTGGTCCCAAAATGCGCACTAGCTCTAAACGTGGCCATGTTCCAAGTCAAAATGAGAAGGCGGGTCACCAGAGGTAATTTGAAATTTTTGGATTTTAGTCCAAAAGGCCTAAAGTATAAAAATGAGCCACACCTCCGCCAATGTCTAGAGGAGCCACGTGACGAGCCTAAATTACATGTGGACCGGTGGGCCTGGTGAGGAATTTTCACCCAAAATGGTAAATGCGGACCAATAGGCCCAGGATGTTTTTGTTGACAAGAATGAATTGCAGGGCAACGGAGCATTTTTTGCATTTTTGTTATTTTTTACAAAAGTGCAAAGTGAATTTTGGGCCCGCAGATTCGTCCTGCTAATAGGTTTTCACCATTTTTGTATGGATCTGAATCAAACATTCAAATGGACATATCTTTCGATCTAGTACTCGAAATTCAACAAATTTTGGCACCATTAGAAAGGTATAGACCTCATTCATGCCATGGAAACCCGAGACTTTAATTTTGATGAGGTTAGGAGGGTAAAAAATGGGAAATTGTCTTCACACCATTAATATGCAATCCGATTGATCCCGACAACTAGATCAGATTTTATTTGATCCTTTATTCTTCCTTCTTCAATGCGCCGAGTAGACATAGAGCTGGGAACTTGACAGATTGTGGGTGGATTTGCAGCGGCATTGATGGCTAGTAGCTGATCTCCAAATCAGGTTTCCTACCTCTTTTCTTCTTCTCTCTTCACTGCATATATAAAGGAAAGAGCTTGGCTGAATATAAAGGGTTGGACAGTTTTGTTTTGCACCCTCCCTTCTTCCCTTGTTTGCAAGAGAAATTGTGGAGATTTCGAACCTCTCATTTAAGTTGTAATACAAGGTTTTTCCTCTTGGATATTGTAGTGTACTGTATCAACTCTGGAGCAATAATATATGTCTGTGGATGATTCCCAACCCTTTCATGTGTTCATTGTTGTCTTCTGATCTCTCGTTACAATTTGGTTATCTGTGCATGGTAGTTGTATTACATTTCTATGGTCTGTGTTAAATTACAAAATGGGTGTCTAACATTCCTTTGGTGCATCACCTCGCTATCTTAGGTTTATTTTCTCATATTTTCTCAACCCTGTCTCCTTGGTAAGATAGAGTAGGTTTTAGAATAGATCCTCTACAATTTATTTGTATACACCTGAACAGAGGAATAGGAATTTTCCTTCATTCGGAGAGCTCTCTCGATTTCAAATTCCCACACTTTGAGAGATGCTCCATGTTGTGCAATCACACTGAGAGTCTCAACTGATCTTGTTGTAGGAACTTAGGGGTTCTGTGATTTAACACTAACAATATCCTATTGTGTACTTTAATGAAGAAGGTGGTGAGTTTATCATCATATTACTCAATGTGTATGGTATGTATTTAATTGGAAATAATAAGTGATGATTAAAGAGATGAAAATTTAACTATAGGATTAGTATGACAAGAATAATCTTGATGTTGTGAATTTAATTTTAGCATGGAGATAAAAAGGGGTCATTTAACTAGAAATACTTGGATAAATCAAAGTATGTGAAGATGTTGTTGGAAAGGTTCAAGATGCATTATAGCTTGGGTGCAATGCACACCCTTTTTAGTTGGTCATAATATCTTTGTTCAACTTCATGTCTAAAGCATAAGAGGAACATCCTTATATATGTAATGGTCTACACAAGACTTGACATTTCACGTGTAGCTGTAGTAGTTAGTAGATATCTTGAAACTATGAGGTGGGAACATTGGAATAAAGTAAGGCATATTTTCATATATTTGCAAGGAATTAGTTTTTAACATTATTTATTATCAACGGAAGGAACTTGGTGACAAAAAATATTTGAGTCTTCATGGTTATGTGGATTATAAATAAGGTGACAGTTATGATCTACCAAGATTCATCAATGGTTACATTCTCAACTTGTTTGGTGGAGTTGTAAGTTGGATGAGAAAATATCAAATAAGTGTTTTTATATGCACCACTGAGGTTGAATAACTGGTAGTTACACATGCATGTGAGGAAGTAGGCTACCTTCAAAGACTATGTTCCTTAATTTGCCCATTGAGTTTTTAAAATAGGTAATTAGAATAAGTTATCATGACTCACATTTATTTTAATTACTTTGAACAATAACTCTAAGTATCATGGTCACACAACGTAAATTGATGTGAAATTTCATCCTGTTAGAGAAATGGTAGAAGAGAAGAGAGTGATGCTAGTAAAGTGGAGAGAGATGTGAATGCGGTAGATTCATTAAATAAAGCAGTAAGTGCTGAAAAGTTCACTTGGTGTAAGGAAGCAATGGGCTTAATAGACCAGATGTTTTGAAAAATTGTTTCATCTTTTCCCTTAGTGAGTATTTTTAGACCGGATGTTTTGAAAAATTGTTTCATCTATGTATGTGGCATGATTTATTTCAGCGGGCACATAAGATATTTTAGGTGCCTAACTTCTATCCAAAGAGTTGTGCCTATATTTAGCACAAACTTTAAATTATCTTTGTAACTTGAGTCAAAGTGCGACTCTGCTTTAAAGTGTTAGTTTTAAGCTTTATTTTTCTTTCAAAAAAAGGTCTATTACAAGATGTGCTTTGGTTATAAAAGTGTATTCTTTTATTGTGATAGGTAACACGCCAATATAGAAGAATCAGAGGTTAGAAACTTAAATGATGGTTATTAAATTTGTAAACTTTTTCATGTTAATACAAGATAAAATTCTTTTTGATTTTCTTAACTTAAAATAAATTTTCCTCTATAAACACTACTCCACTATTCTTTGTATGCTCTAATTTATTTTAGATCTATTTATTTTTGCTTCTTTAATATAATTTATTTCTTAGATGCGCTTAAAAACCCAATAAAACTTAAACCTTTGAATTTATTTCATACAAAAAGTTGCTTTTATGGTGTCACTAGCATTCATTGGGACTAATTTACTTTTAAATAATTTTTGTGACTCTCTTAGATTATTATTGTGTGTTGATCAATATGATTGAAATATAAATAGAAGTAGTGGAATGATTTCCCAAAAAACCAAGGAAACAATAAAATGTCGAGAGAATGCGGTAGCGTCATATTACAATTATACTTTCTGCATGGTTCACTGTTACTTGTTAATTCCTCAGTATAAATAGTGTTTTTTTTCCATTTATTTCATAGGTATTTAATAGACCTCCCTTCACACCATTTTTTTATTTGTAATGTAATTCCTTTAATATTAAATTGAGGGAATTTGTTACAGCAGTCCACACAAGCACGCATCCAACAAAGAACAACAGTGATGTGTGTAATTTAAATTTTTTCCTTACTTCTGTAGTCTCCTCACAATATGTGTCTAAGAAAATATCTTTATAAAATTATCTCTTTCGATAGAAAGAAATTACTCTTTCTTATATAAAATATTGTTCCTAAAAATAGAACACACAACTTTGAAACATAGCACTCTAAAAATAGAATTATTGTTTCTTAAAAATAACACATGTTGTGCATGCAAACAAACTTTAATTTTTTTGTTGATTTTATCCAAAAGCTACGGATTGTACGCAAGAAAAACTAGGGAGTACCTAAAAATATTAAAGTATGATCTTATGGATACATGTAACACTTTAACAAAAAATTTAATTTCTTAAAAATAGGAGGGTAAAAATTAAACTCCCAAACTTTTTCCAACACTTTGACTTAATTTTTACTTCAAATATTTTATTTTTGTAGAGCTGAGTGTGTAATTACGAAGTGGGAATATCCCTGATCAAAAAATCCCAAAAAAATCACAAATATTGAAAAACTTCCTTTGCTAATGATTTCATAAAAATATTAGCAAATTGATCTTCGAGATCTACCAAATTCAAGAAAAATTTCTTCATTGTGAACCAACTCCCTTATGAAGTGATACTTCATGTCTATATACTTTCTCCTATTGTGAAAAACATGATTTTTAGATAAAGATATTTTTGAATTCTTGTTACAAATTTTTTGTAGCATCCTCTTGATTTTGTCTCAAATCTATTATTATTCTCATCATCCAAACAAATTGTCATGATGCTCCTCTCACTACTACGTAATATTCCTCTATTAAATATAATGTGAGAATTTCCTTCTTCTTTTATGCCCATGAAACCACGTCATTACAAAATTCAAAAACATAGGTAGATGGTCAATTCCTAGGATTTATACTACCGAAACTATCACTGTCTAAATAACCTATGAGTTTGAACTCATCTGATGTTTAATATAAATTCCATGATTCTTCCTTCCACATACCTCAAAAAAATTTCTCCACCTTTCCAATGTGAATATTTTAGAGATTCCATGAACCTTGATATGAGGCTCACACCATACATAATATCAAGCCTTGTTTCCATCAAATACATGATACTTCAAAAGTTAAACTTCTGAACAATGTTGGATCCACTAATGATCTGATGTCCTATTCGGTTAACTTAAAACCTACTACAACTGGTGTTGGTGGTGGTTTGCAATTCAACATGTTGAATCTCTTCAAAAATCATTAGAATACTTTTCTTGTGAAATAAAAACTCCATCTTTTTATTGTTGAACTTCAATGCCCAAAAAGTGGTGCAAGAGGCCTACATCTGTCATCTAAACTTATTTCTTCATGGCTGATTTGAATGAATTTGTAGATATATTTCCAATAATTATTAAATCATCCACATATAAAAAAAAAATAAAAATTATACCTTGCTCAGTTATACCTTGTGATGCATGTCCTATATTTGTAGTATTTACAATTCCTTCTTATTTTATAGTTTCATCCACCATATCACCAAGAAAAATAGTTATTATATTGATTGTTTTTTTCACACCTCCATACCATGCTTCATTTTTAATAAACTAAACATATCTTTTGATTAAAATATTTCTAGTCAATAGATTACATAACTTGAGAGCTTTCTTATTCTCTAAATATCCAATAAATATGCACTTTTATTCTCTTTTATCTAGCTTTTTCCTTAGCTCATCAGACACATGTGCATATGACACATAACATAAAATTCTAAAATGAGAATCAATATGTTTTGTGTGTGTCCAAGCATGTTGAGGAACCATGTTTCAAATAATTATTGTTGTACATCTGTTTAAAATGAATTTTTTTCGCTATTGCTTATGCTCAGTATTCATTTGAAAGATTAGTTTCCTTCATCATAATTCTCTCCATCTCCATTATGGTTTTATTCTTTCTCTCTTCCATGCCATTCTGATTTGGTTTATACCTAGTAGTAAAATTCTTGTGTATACCATGATATTTATAAAATTTTAGAAAAGCATTGGAAACATACTCACCTCCTCTGTTTGTTCTCATAAATTTGATGTAGCAAACACTTGTCTTCTCCACTAAAGCCTTGTACCACTAAAACATAAATAAATATTTTGATTTGTGTCTTAGAAAATATACCCATGTCTTCCTCATATAGTCATTAATGAATGTCATAAAATAATAACAATATCTAATAAAAGTTGTTTTTATAGGTACACATAAATACGAGCGAACAATTTCAAGTGTTCCACTTGGTCTAGCTCTTTTACCAACTGGGAAGGACTCTGTGTTGCTTCCCCAAAATGCAATGTTCACAATCTCTCTCTCGATTTTGGATCAAAGGAAAACCATTTACCATATTTTTCTTGTGTAACAAATTTAAACATCTGAAATTTAAATTTTGAAATATGAGATGCAATAGCCACAAATCATCTTTCAAAACTAACTTAAAATTTGACTCACTTTCTTTAGCTCCAGACTGAACTCCGGACTTGGCTTGAGCTCAAGAATTATTTGTACTATCTCAAGATGTGGATCTAGACATTTTTCTAGATTTGGATGTGGACATGAAATGAGCTTTGGATTGATCTCTACACGATACTATAACTTGAGATTTGAATGTGGCTCCTGACTGATTGTGAGCTCCGAATGAGACTACAACTTTGAAATTAGCTATATAAAGAGCTCTGGACAAGGCTATTTTTTTAGCTACTAACATGGTTGTTCATATATTCAAAGAGAACATTCTATTGTTGCACATTTTCTCTCTTGCAATCAATTGATTCATAGGGGATTCGACCACTATCACAATTTTTTTGTATTCAATATATAAATTGTATCCTTTCTATACCAATTAAATAATACTCATAAGATTGTGCTTCAAACATAAAACATATTAAACATCATGCATAGATTTTTCTCCCCCTTTTAGTTATAATTTTTATTCCTCCTTTATAATTATTATTTCACTAAATATGGACTTATTCCAATTTGAGAAGCTAAAAAATATAGCTAATATTGGAATCAAATTTATTAATACTTTTTTATTCCAAAATATTAAATATTAGAACATATCATACTCCTAAATCATAAATATTGGAATCCTAAATCGTAAATATTGGAATCCAAAATCATAAATATTGGAATCTAAAATATCAAATATTGGAACCTAAAATCAAAATTATTGGAATCCAAAAGTATAGATATTGGAATTTACTATACCTAAAATCACATATATTGGAATCCAAAATCACACATGTTGGAATAAAAACTCACAGATGTTGGAATCTAAAATCACAGTTATTTGAATATGAAATAACAGATATTTGAATCCGAAATAACATATATTTGAATCTAAAATATTAAATATTTGAATCCAAAACACAAATTATTTGATCCCGCTATACCTCTTTCCAAAAACCAAATCGTTTAATGCTTTACTTTTTATAGATAGGGTAAAAATGGTTTGGTTTTAATAGGACCCAAAACCCCCAAATACAAAGGGAGAAAGTATGTAACATTGATGCTCAAAAGAAGAGGCCTCTACCAGCGGTTGAACCACAACTACAAACCACAACAAAGGAAGAGGACCATCAAAGGAATCCCAAATAAATAAAACACATACAACCAGGTCTAATCCCAAGAGGCCACCATAAGGTAAAACAAGAGATGCATCAAGAACCACCATCAGTATGGGAGACACGAACCACACACTCCGATCTCCCAAGTTTGGACTTCTTTGGTAGGACATTAGTCCACCCTCCCGCAATGGTCGGTCCTAAACCAAGATCCACCAAAAGTCCTTCAAATGGAAATTCCTCCATCCTACTTTGCATATAGTTTTCCACCATTGACATCAACAACATTGTCTCTTGATTCCGCATTGCCCTTGTTTCGATGGTTTACAAGAGATCATTCACCTAACGTATCATCCTACATCCTTTGAATACTCCCCAAAATTTCATCTGACACCTGTACAGGAGTGATCTTATGGGCATTTTATGATTTTTTTTAATTTGAACTAGGTGACCATTCTATCTTGCCATCTCGGTCTGACTCTTTTTCCACACATAGTGTCATGTAGGCTTGAAACCCCTCCTCCGCATCGACACCCCTCCATACCTTGTATACCGAATGAAGATCGAGCTAGGTGAAGGGAGAGGTATGTGGGTCTTCAAGGATGCAAACAACCACCTCACCATATTCTTTTTCCTCCATTTCTTCCTCGCTCATTTTTTCTTTAGACAACCCAACGTCTTCTTGGGAATTGCGTTAACTAGCATAGAGAATGTGCCGAGGCTTATAAGTGGAGAAAACATAACTCCTGGTAACACCATCTTCCCCTGATACAACATTCACTACAGATGTCCCCAATTATGCCATGACTAGAAAAATTCTTATTTTTTGTTGTAAAAAGTCTTTAATATTGAAATAAGGTGATTTAAATAATTAAAATTCCTAATGGATGATAGGATTTAATTATGATTTTAAATATGTTTCTTTTAAGTTGTTAAAATCCTACCTAAAGCTAGGTTTTAATTTCGATTTCAAATCTAGTTCTTTTAATTTATTAAAAGCCTAGTCATTGCAAAGCTTTAATTATTATTCTAAATATGTTTCTTTTAAGTTGTGAAAAAACTAGCGATTACTATGCTTCAATTACGATTTTAAATATGGTTCTTTTAAGTTGTTAAAATGGCCAAAATGTTAGGATTTAATTATGATTTCAAATATGATTCTTTTAAGTTATTAAAAAATCCTAGTGATCCCTAAGCTTTAATTATGATTGTAAATATGGTTCTTTTAAGTTATTAAAAATCCTAGCGGCCATTATGCTTTAGTTACGATTTCAAATATGGTTCTTTTAAGTATTTAAAAAGCCAAGCTGCCACTACACATTAATTATGATTTCAAATATGGTTCTTTTAAGTTAAAAATACTAGCAACCACTAGGATTTAATTACGATTACAAATATGGTTCTTTTAAATTACACAGAAGCATTGTGCAAGGATTTAATCACGCTTCATCATTCTTTTTCCCTGCGTGTGTGCACGTTATGAGAGAGGGCGAGGGAATGTTAGGGAAAAAGAGTAATAGAGAATATGTAATGAAAAGGAATGTGTTAGATGCTAGATTTGGATAGGATTTCATTCCATCAATGGACACTTCAAATAAGAAGCAAGAGATGTGAGATACCTCAAAATTCATTTATAATTTTTTATGGCAACAGAAATATAAAACTATTCAAAGGAATATTATTCACTATATATTTTGTATAAATACAGGAGGAATGTGGCTATGTAGGTAGGAGGTAACCACCTGTAATTGATAGTTCGGTTACAAAATAAAGAATTTATTAATTATGCCAACATTGCCCCCCTTAATAATTTCTTTTTACAAATGTATCCCCAAATCATCATCATATTTTTTAGATTCATCATCTTGATGTGTCGCGACGTGTCCTATCTACTTCCTGTTGCAAGGAATTTTTGTCGATTTCTTCAAATCTCTGCAATAGATGTGCTCTCGATTGTAAAAAGACACGGATGAAGAGGTAAGCTTGGATGATCGTGTGGTGTGACATGGATGTGTGAGAGGGAATTTGGTCTTGCATTTGTCATCTACATCATAACCTTCTATAAGCTTGACACAACTCTTCTTCGTCTAGATGTCAAATAAGACTCAGTCTATTATGTCCTTGAATTGCAAGTTTTGGAGACTGGAAAAGAGTAGATACCGGCGCTCTCGTGGGCTTGAATTTGGCTCTTTCAAATGTAGAACATCTCCATGGTTCCTTGTAATGTTTCTAACATCTCTAACATGACTTTAATGCTCTCAGATAGTTTCATGGGATCATAGGTTGGTTTTTCGCATTCATCTTTGATAGCTTTATAACAAATATTATGAATGAGTGAAGGGGCTTGATGTCGTTTTATTCCGATTTGATTAAAAAAATTCCACATGTCTCTTGATGTTTTGTATGCTGCACTCGCCAATTTATTCCTTGGTTTGCGAATGCTGTCTTCTATGGAAATGGCTTGATACTACTTGAAAATGGTAACGTAGAGGTATGTTCTCCAAAAATTAGTAGAGAACACGTTGGGGGAAGGAGTTTAGCAACACACGCGAGGGCTTTTGGTGGTCACATAGTGCTTCTAAGTTGGTCGGTGGTCGTTGCAACATGCTCTCTTCTCGCTCTTTGGTGGCGCGTTATCCTTTTAAATTCTTTGACTGTAGGTGCAAATGTTCTGTCTCACATCTGATTCACCAGTCACCACAAGAGCCACAAGGCGTTGACTTAAGACATAATCCTATGCTAAACAGATCTCCATTCTCCAAGTACTTGTTACTTCCTCTAAGCCAGTTTGCTAAATCTTGTTACAAAGCGATCCCCAACTTTTTCTATAGACAGTAAAATGCAAGACACACCCTTTTAGTTTTTCATATTATCTTTGTTCAACTTGATTTCTAAAGCACACGAAGAACATCCTTATATATGTAATTCTCTATACAAGACATGACATTTTACGTGTAGTTGGAGTAGTTAGTAGATATCTGGAATCTATGAGGTGGGGGTACTGGAATAAAGTAAGGCATATTTTGATATATTTTTAAGGAATTAATTTTGAACATTATGTCATATCAAAGGAAGGAACTTCGTGACAAAAAATAGTTGGGTCTACATGGTTTTGTGGATTATGACTAGGGTGATGGTTATGATCTACAAAGATTCATGAATTGTTACATTCTCAACTTGTTTGGTGGAGTTGTAAGTTGGATGAGAAAATATCAAATAAGTTTTGTTATATGCACCACATAGCTTGAATAACTGGTGGTTACACATGCGTGTGAGGAAGAAACCCCCCTTCAAAGGCTATGTTCCTCAATTGTCCCATTGAGTTTTTAAAATAGGTAATTAGAATAATTTATCCTGACTCACATTTATTTTAATTACTTTGAAAAATAAATCTAAGTATCATGATCACACAATGAACATTGATGTGAAATGTCATCTTGTTAGACAAATGGTAGAAGAGAATAGAGTGATGCTTGTAAAAGTGGAGATGAAGGTGAATGTGGTAGATTCATTGAATAAAGCAGTAAGTGCCGAGAAGTTCCCTTGGTGTAAGGAAGCAATGGCCTTAATAGCCAGTATTTTTGAAAAATCATTTCATCTTTGGCCTTAGTGAGTATTCGAAAAGAGGGATATTTTTGATATATTCCCTATCCATGTAAGTGGCACATGTTATTTAAAATTAACCTAGAATATATAGATGCTAGTAGCCACTAGTCTTCACTTCTATTAACAAATTGAAAACTTGAAGCAAACAATATTTAATAGCGAGTAATTATTTAAATTACTTACTACAACACACAACATAAAATTTTACTGATTATTTCTTGTATTTTATAGTTAAAGGAGGGTTGAAGGGTTCCTATCCCGTTACATTACAGATATAATGAGATGCAAGGGAAAATGCCAAAAATCACACGTGGTTGGGAATACAAAAAACACCATACCAGTAATCCAAACAGTATGAATAGATAACAATAGAAGTGGCCACCCTATATAACCATCAAAACAAAGATACATCGTGATGGATTTTAGATACACTTATTTATCTGAATTAGATGACATCTTCATAACCTCAAATTTAACGGGCATGAAAATAGTTTCCATTGGCGGTTCCGGAAAAAGATGCTCTTTTCCATTAGTAACCCAACTCTTTAACCAATCGTATGCATCATGACCTTTCCTACGAAGCACATCCCAATGTGTCGTTTTTATTATAGCGGGGCCAACATAGCGTCTAGACCTGGCAAGTGAAATAACCTACTTCCCATTGACGAGTTCTCACCACATTTGTCCACTTCAAACAAGAAATAATTTAGGATGTCAAACAGGTTGATCAACTTTGGAAAAACATATACATGCACCAAACCTTCCTGTTTGTAGAGAGAATTAGAAAGCAAGCACCACGACACACTCAAGGTTTTATCCACTTCAACATCCATGCCAACCCTATATGCTTTCTTGATCCAAGGATGACCTATCTCCAATTCCAATCCTTCACCGAATCAATGATAAGAAGATGAAAAAGGAACATCAAAGCAACTTCCGCATTAACCCTCGAACGTTGCTCAAGAGAAAGATAATCATCTCTAAGAAATCCCTCAATTGCAAGTTGGTCTTGATCAAATTCAAACAAAAATATGGATTTCAAATGGTGACATGATATTTTGGTATAAAATCCTATTTCACCCATAGCTGCAGAAAATTCCATGAAAGGAAACATTGGTCTAGCCATGAAAGAATACATGAAATCTCGTGAGAAAAATCCAAAAGGTGTTGAAATAAGAGGAATCGTTTAGATAAATATATGTAGTGAATATTCCATTGCATGCTTGAAATTAAGACAAGCTTTTCATTGGCTTTAATATCAACCTTTATTGGAAAAGGTGAGGAGTCTGGCCAATCAACATATTTATTGGAAATCTTATCAGAAAATAGTTGCTGAGTCACACAAGATTTATCATCCCTAACAAGGTCTTCTTTTAAATGATGATGTTAGGAAAAAAAAGGGAGGCACCTACAATAATTAATTTATCAGTATTCGAGTCATTAGCAAGGGAAAAATAACTTCTTTTATTATGATCTACTTGTGCTAGGGAAAAATACCCAATGACCGTTATCGGGTATGTGAAACAAAGTACCATTAGTTGTTTGTATTCAAGTTAAAATTTAAATAAAAACTAGGCAATAATGTAAGTCGCATCAAGTCTCATCAATAAATTATCTAATGAAATGCTCACACATAGACAACCCATAAAAGGTGATTTTATTATCAACTAATGTGTTGCCTTAAATTCCTTTATATTCAAAAGTACTTATATAAAATCCCTTAAAAATATATTCTCCATATAATTTAAATGTGTAAAAGAAAATATTAACTTACTAAACTATGTGTCTATATTTATTACTAGCCTTAACTAATGGCATTTACCGTTTGAAAGAATTTTTGTTTATATGAAAACATACATGGATTATGTTTTATACACAAAATATCAAATGAGAACTTCATAAGGCATCAACCTTATCGAAAGTATGTTTTCAAGGACTTGGCTCTACCATGGATAGTCCAACTAATATAAAATAATTACAAACAATGACAACAAAGTTTTTGATATTGTTTTTTACATTATTAAAATGGATTCCCCAATATTGTAGAGGCTAGTGGACACTAGCCTTCTCATCAACGAATAATTGGCAAACATAAAACAAGTATTTATCTTCACAGCCTTTGATTTTTTTTCTGTGCAAGGTTCGTGTACATCTTTGCATTCAATGTTTAGTAAATTGTTATAGAATATTTTGTTTAATGCGTAATTTCCTAAAATATGCAAGGCCAAGATGAACATAATATGTCTTCAGGTTTAAAATATGTACTTCTATTATTATGCTCCAACACTAATATTTGTAGATAATGTAGACTTAATTTCTCATTGATTCAATACTTAGTGGTTGCTAAAAATTTCATTGATACCTTAGCGATCACCAAGAATTTTCATTTCTTTGATGTTCCAAAACAAGAGAAGACAATTAATATTCAAAGAAAATATAGATATTTAACACTTTCCTCAATACGCGTAATTAAAAGTATTAACCACTTTTCTAAATACACCTAATTAACACAAGAATATCCAAGATAATACAATACACATAGTCAAACATGTAATCTTAATCCTAGCGCTTGTTAGGTAGTTTAGCCACCACAAGGATCATAGAAAATGTGAGGGTTTTCCATGATTTTTTTTTATTCAATCACTCATTCTAAAATAAGAAACTATTAAGGATTGATATCAGGAAACCATAACTTTCGATGACTAATTGAACCTAGCGGTTACTATAGATTTTCCTATATACTAGTCGATTTCAATTATGTGATATACACAATATATCATATGAAAACTATAAACGGAACCTAATTACAACATCTAAACTCATCGAGGACATGTAACCATTGTTAGTATTAAATATTCAATTCTCGACCCTTATCACCCATGTTGGTTTTAAGGTTTTCACAATGATGTAGTGTAACTCAAATATTTTTTTACAATGATGGGAATATATAGATGCTAGCGGCCGCTAGTCTACACTTCTAGCAAAAAATTCACTACTTGAAACAAACCAAATTTAATAGTGACTAATTGTTTAAATTGCTTAGTTCAATGCATAAAAAAATTATTAATGATTTTTTGTTTTTTATAACTAAAGGAGGGTTGAAGTTTTCCTAGTGACCACTATGTTATAAATATTTATTCCTATTGAATTTTACTCTAAAAATAATGACATTAATATACGGCATCTCGTTGCTATTACACTATTGAGAAACAATATTTTTCCTTTCCAATTACTTACAAAATATTAATTTGTTTAATTCCTTTTTTAGGGTAATATGTCTTCTATTCGCCTCACTTCGCTCATGCAAATTCCTTTGATTGAAGGAGAAGAGGATATGAAAAAGAGAGATGATGACTGGTTTGTAGAAATGCATTCCCTACAAAATTACCACGGTGATCTATGGTTATTTTTTTTAATGAGGGCGTTGTCAGTGAAGACGGTATGGTACTCAATTAAAAATTTATTGGTGAGCAAATATTGTGTAGTCAAGTTATATGCATTAACTTCAAAATGAATAAGTGCCTTACTCTTGACATGGAGTTAGAAATTTCATTGTTCAAGAAATTGGAAATGAAGGATTCTAGAGAAAATAAGGCATGCTCTTGTCTTAATTATGGTTGGAATTTGGAGAATTTCATGTAGTCAGACAAAATAGGCTATGGAAATGCCCTTGAATTTCATAACAACATGAATTTTTTATTCAATTTTTTTATAGAATTGGAGATACCTCTTCTATTTTTCATTATTTGAATAGAATTGATTTTCTTTCTCCCCCAAAACCTACGAAGCTATTTACCTCATTGAGGAGATATTATTTGTCTAAATTAGACATAGATCTATCTAATACAATGTTGCAAGGGTTTAAAAAGAATAAAAAATCAGATTTGATGTTGAAGAAAATGACCAATATATTTGAGAAAACAAAAATTTAAATGTTGAACAATTAAAATTGTTTTTGTTCAATGGTGATACTTTTCCAATTGAAGTTTCTAGGTACCATTTGACACCTCCACATTATCAATTACATATTGTTCATGATGATAATGTTGACCTTCTTATCTATTCAATGTTGATTAATGTTATTCCTACACCGAGGGATGCACTTCTTCTCCCCTTTTTACCTTCTACAAAAGAATTTTTACAACTCGAGGATCCAGATGACCTGAAAAGGGATGAAGTGTAGTTCTACAATCTTTACGGTCAACATACAATTTTTGCCCACAAAAAAATTGGCTGAAAGAAAATACAAGTCATAACATACTCAGATGCAATTTAGAAAGGCTCACATTATGTCTTCACATGTTCCTTGAGAAGACATTGTTAAAATTTACCAGTAGTAAAATGATGTAAACA
The DNA here is from genome assembly GCA_018340775.1 of Taxus wallichiana var. yunnanensis. Lineage (NCBI taxonomy): Eukaryota > Viridiplantae > Streptophyta > Pinopsida > Cupressales > Taxaceae > Taxus > Taxus wallichiana. The sequence goes on from CM031233.1 coordinate 261,350,138, forward strand.
AAATTTGGATTGATACCAATTTTATTGATGTACTCTGTAAGGTTTGAATTATTTGGAGATCCCTAGGATATCCTCAGAGGTTTGGAGCAGGAAACACAAAGTCACATAATTTGAAGGTAAAGAAACTTAATTTTAGCGGATTTGTTCATTACATTTATTTTTGTAATATACAATAAATAAATATACTATTTCATATTTCAATGTGGTGTTTGAAGATGACACATCTTGCTATTATCAAAGTGGCTAAAACATAGACCCTTCATGACAAAATAATATTTTTGTATTAACTTGAGGACATATGGATAAAATTGACAACAACCATTGAGTTATTTAAATCCGGTGGGCTGATTTGTTCTCATTTTAAGGATAACCAACCTAACTTTCAACATAATTCATTGGCAAGGTTCATCGTGAATTACTTCAGGCCTAATAGAGGAATGACGGATGACAAGATATCAATTCTACTAGATGAAGTGCAAGTAGAGAGAGTATGGCTAACCCACTTTATTGAACAAAGCATAATAGTGGAGACTTTAGATACTTACTAAAAGAGTAAAAGATGATAGAAAGATGACATTTTTTTTTATAAAATATGTTAAAATTAAATATCTAGGAAATCGTGCATTGGCAAAATGCACTGAAAAACATATTGTTGAAAAATACGGTGTGCATAATTCTCACTACCACCAATTGTGTGTACTATTGGGAGAAGATTCTAAAGGAAAAATAAAAGTTTGATTCAGGAAGTGAAAAATCGCCAAAAACAAATTTGATGATGGAGTGGCAAAGGTTCTCCTAGTGGCGGCTCAAAAAATTATAGACTACTACATCAATGCAATGGAAGAAAATATTCCAAAAAGGGTGGAAGACACCAAAGATTTTACCTATCAATGTGGATATCCCTTCCAGCTCTAGTCAGTAATATGTTCTATTTCGTCAACTAATCTATTCAATGCAGAATGTGTGATCATAGATTTCTGCAATTTGTCTAGTGTACTCACTTCTAATGCAATAATGGACCTACTTGTAGTTTTCAGATCTAGTATGATAAATTGTGTAATTATTATCCTCATACCTATTTATTCTTCAAAAATTTTAAGAGAGACATTAAAAAAATACATGCAAAAAGTCAAAAACAAGGGGGAATCACTAGTGGAAGGTTGTTAAAAAATTTATGATAGCATTAGAAAATTAAAGAGCTTGTTTCTTATGTACACAATAAACGATGTTCACAATGGGGATATAACAAAAATCACAATGGATTGGATGGATCATCTTTTAGCAGCCAATTGTGACTGCAAGTGACATTTTCCTATAAGGAAAGATGCCTTCTTTTATTTAAGAGAGATCTTATGGGTTACTGGTCTCATATGTTCACTCAATTCACTTCCGATAATTATCTAGTTATAGTGCTAAATGGTGGTAGTTTTGCAATGCATGATTTGGTTAACTTAGGTCTATTTGTGGTTTTTATTGTTGAATTGTATGATCAAGAATTTTTTTACAACATTACTATTGTCATTTGAAAAAGGTGTGTTGATTAAGATCACATAAAACAATTCTACTAGTTTAATGAACTTGAACTGATACATACAATATTTATGTAGGTAACCAAACAATAGAGGAAGACATTGTCTCTTCCTCTCCACATACAAATAGACGGGATGATGTCGATCTTAGTATGTCAAAACAAATTCAACTTTTTGCCATAGATGTCACTGACCAGCCATCCAATGAATCTATAAAAGATGAGTGGGAAAAACTTGTTTTATAAATTTATCTCTACAAGATGTTTTCGATTGTCATTGTTTACATATTTTTTAAGATAACTTGAATTTTTTTCAGATTTGATGCCAAATGGGGAGGTTTTTGGCACATCACGCATGAAGTCAAAGATGGAAAATGGTATGATAATCATATACAATTCTAAAGAAAACCATTTATAAGTCCCTCATAATTGAAGGAACCTATATCGAAGTAGTTTATTTGTAAGACTTATCACCCTAGCGGTCATTAACATGCATCTTTTAATTAGATTTATTTTTTATTGAGTAAATTTTTGGCTTAACGGTTAATATTTATTTGCCGACAATCAAAAAATACTTACTTTAGTATAGTTTTCTTATGCATACTAGTCATTAATATACAACTACATCTATGAAATATTCTATAAAAGTGACCTATTTCACGTATTATTTTTACATCAACTTAAAATTTATTTTGATTTGATCACAGTTTTAAAAATAGAATGAGCATCACAAGAACCTGCACAGGGATTGTAAGAAAATCCAAGACAGAGTCTCAATAAGTAAGTGTTAACATTTTGAAATTTTGATTATTTGAATTGGTTAATATCAAATTGTGGACAATTAACAAAAAATATTTTTGTGCAATTGTCCAAATGGATTATTTAATTATTTTAGATTCGGAGAGTTTTATCTATGAGAAAAAAAAATCCTACAAAGACATGATAATCAATTTCGGTAAGGAGACTCTCAATTTGCGAGGTGGGATCAAGAAATTTTTAAAGATATTGGCAGCAAAATATGAATTGGGATTTTGGTCTAGCTATCTCTCTTGCACCAAAGTTGAAAAAATGATTACGGATTTGAAAAAATAATTAGCATTTGAATTCAAACCATTTATTATTTTCGGTAAAGAACATTGTTGTGTAGAAGACGAAATTACATAAATATATCTCTAAAATATTTGGAGTAGATGTGGTTTTTTTTTTGGGCTAGAAACACAATGTTTAGTACAATGGGCCCAAAGGGAAACCCTCTGGAAAATTTTATGGTGGGGAAGAAATCCAATGAAAAAATTGTTTTAAATATATGTGGTTGATGAAAATTTGTACATAAACATATCACATATCCTATGTCAGGGTTTGAGTGTTGTGGAGGACATTCAAAATTTGCATTAAAAATAAAATATACAACTATTAATTATTTGAATATCTTTTTACAATGATATTCATTTGTATAGTCATATGGTTACTATTTATTTTACATGTTGAGATTATAAATTTATAAGTAGGGAGTATTTATCTCTTCACTATGATTGAGATGATATTATAGTTTTATAAGTTGTTTTTGAGTTATGATTATATACTTTAATGCCTTGTTTTTTAAACACTTTCGGAAGCTTACATTGATTCTCAGTTGTTTTTATAGATCCGATTGGGAAGCCTTGGAAATTACTATATTTGAGAGTTAAAGGTTTGATGTTAGGAATATCTGGTATTGGTGACAAAATACCTCGTAATATGGTTCGTGATTTTAGATCTAGGAATACCAAATACTTTGAATGAGATTTAGTGTTGACTTGATAAGTACTACATCAAAATATTTTGACACTTCCTTATGGTCTTCATTTATGGATTCAACAATGGTGAAATACAAGTTCATCAAAAAAATTTAGTTGGTTACGAGAAACCAACTTCAGGTTCATTTGGGGATGCCAAGGATGTAAGCTCAAATCATCAATAAGCCAAAAGATACTAGAAATTTATTGTAATGTCTATGGTGAAAAAAATATACGTTTGATTGATGATGCAAGATTCATGTCACACGAAGTCAAAGAACAAATTACTCTCAAAACCCCATCATATTGGAGATTTGATGGAAACTATAAAACTGATTCAAAAATCTATATTGAATTATGTACATGGTTGAAACTTGTAGGAGATCACAAAAACATGTTTACATCATTGAAAACATTCAAATGCACAATTGGCATTTGAATTATATACTTTGCTTCCAAATCCAAAAATTTATCACGCATTTTATGGAATAAATTAACTACCTTAAGGTTCTTAAACTTTTGTTTGGCACATCGATGTTGACTTCTCTTAAATAAATAAAATAAAATTTCCCTAGTTATGCATGGTTTAATATTAAAGATTTTGAAATTGATAGGAACCTTATTCACAATCAATAAATAATCCTAGCAGTCACTAGACAATATAAAATATAAACATGTTATGGTTATGGTTATGGTTATGATAATCTTATTCTCAATAAGCTCAATGGTTATAATTATGATAATCTCATTCTCAAAGTCGAATGGGCCACTCTTGTGGTATTTTTCTAGATGATTTTTATTTTGTTTTTACCCCTTAAGACAATGCAAGATGATGAAGTTCTCTATTATTTGATGTCTTCCACCAAATTTAATGTAAATGATGATACAAAGGATTTGAGTTGGTTTCTTTATTCTTATAAGAAGCATGTTCTCATAAGAGAGAGTATTGTGCTATCAAGTGTTATTCTATGTTGTTCACGATATGATGATTGCAAAGATGTGTGGGGAATAAACCAAATTTTAAAAAAACATTTATTTTTGATGTCTAGTGGCCGCTAGCCAGTATAAAATAGAAACAGTGATGGCATCTAAAAGAGTGTAATGGGGGGAGATTAAAGAGGAGGATAAAAAGACCTATATTTTCATCATCCCCCACTGAATATCATTGGGCCAGATGAAAATGACGTGAAGTATAACGTGGAATACAATTTCAATGAGCACGACATTACTCTAATTTTTTCTTTTACATATTTTCCCTTTACTTTCCCTCCCATTATGTATCACCTCTCTGATATCCTCCCTTATTGACATTTACATTCCACATGTTAGTGCTCAATTTAATCTCACCTGTTCATTAAAAAATGTCTCAGTCTGCATGGTTTGAAAGTTTTCTCTGTCTCCCTATATTGATGTGTGAAAGCTTATTCTTTCATTTGGTTGTCATGATCAGTCCTTTCCTTTGGTTGAGGATCACATTAAGTCCAAATATTGTCTTTCATTTCTCTATCCATGAGAAAGAACTCATAATTTGGGCATGAATTTGGGTTTTCCCCTTCTTTTTCCTTAGTCATGTTTTCCCTATCAAGTGTTGTCCCAAAATATGTGGAAACATGGTCCTTTCTGATTGGATGTGGCTCGGTGGGTCTTTTGGTGAAAATTTCCACTTTTGTAACATTTGTAAAAAATACCTAATTAGCCCCATGGCCCAGATAACATCTAATTGGTTATTCAACAAATATGAAGTGGCAGGGCAAAAGTCTTACTTTGACCCCAAAGAAGGACATGTTGCAATTTTTCAAGTTACAAGATGGGAAGTGGGTTGGCGGAACTTATTGAAACTCTAAGGCCCGCTTCAACTCAAAGCTAGGACACGTGGAGGGCTGACATTCATTTGAGGATCCACCTCTGGGTCCTACCTTACCAGTTGCGCCAAGGAGACACGTGAAGGCTTCCATGGATCCTCTCTATACTTCAACTTTTCAAGAAACTTTCTAAGGCCTCGAACACAGGAGTGCCTATGCTTTTTTGAGGACCTACCCCAATACTTTTCTTTTGAAGAAGTGCCAAAGGGACACATGGAGGTTTCCACTTGATCCTACCCATACTTAGACTTTTCAACGGATGAAGAAACTTTCTCGGACCCTAGGCATGTGGCACCTTCCATTGGTCCTACAACACTTTCAAAAAATTTACCAAGATGAGACACATGGTGAGCCCATGATTGTTTAGGGTCTCTTCTTTTGGGCACTATATCAAAAGTGCACCAAAGAGACACGTGGAGGATTTTACTAGCTCCTTTTTATACTGAGACTTTTTCAAAGGCTAAAAGGTAATTTTCTTGGGCCCAAGGCACGTGGAGAGCTTGTGCTTGTTTGAGTTCCTCCTCTAAACTTCATCTTTAAATTTGTGCCAAACAAACATGTGGAAGGCTTGTGTGAGTTTGGGAACTTGCCTCTATATGTCACCTTTGTAGTTGTGCCAAGGAAACATGTGAGGTTTCTGATGACTCCTCTTTGCACTTGGCCAACAGGGACTCACAGTGCAGGCATGTGGAATAACATGTGCACGGACATTCATTTCTAAGAGGCACGAATGCAGGCATCCATGTGAGGGCACTCATTTCTCAAGGTTTTTCTAGTGGGCAAAAAGGATTGCTTGTCAGATCCAGCTATATAGAGCCACCTAAAAATGATTAAAGAGGGATTTCTCACATGACAAAATAAAAGAATGATTAGAAGGATTGTCAAAAAGCTATGGCATGGCATCCTAGTCATGGTTGAGGGTCTGAGAAATGTGATTAGTTCATGATTTTTCCACCTAGTATCTTTGGGTGTAAATTTGTTAAACATCACTTTCCGAGACAAATTTGTACCAAACAAAGGATTCCTTGAATATTCTTATTTTTGGGGGAAATTTTGGATGAGTGACCAAGTGAAATGTATAAATGCAATGAGAATACTCTTACAAAAGGTCGGGGTTTAATTCTTATGAGAAAATTTGAGAAATCCCATCTTCGTGAGAGACCATATGAGAAACTTGTTAATCTCTTGTGTTTTAGATTTGATCATGTCAAGATGGTTGTGAGTATACAGCCATTGAAAACCTTTGAGATAGTTCAAGAAACTTTCCCCTGTTGATAAATCTAATAGATCACAAATTAATCTGTGTTGATCTTGGGTAAAATTGTGTCTGCTTTTATTTCACAATGTCTTTCAAATGGTTTTGATGTTCTGTTGCAATCTTATGTTAAAATCCCTCCGAATCACATAGGATCTTGTCCTTGTGATAGTTTAGTGGCATTAACAATTTCATTATGAGAAGAGCATTCATCCTATAATGACATAAACAATTTAAAATCACTTTACTGTCATTTTGTTGATAAATATTGTCTATAAGCCTTTGAGTGTATCTTAGGCATCAAGAACCAGGGGTTTTTAATGTTTAATTGAGCCTTTAGCTCGAGGCTTCATGTTGAATTTTCAAAGATTGTGTGAAACCGTGCAGATCTGGGGCTCCATTGATGCACACCTTGTAGTTGAAAGAATATTTTAGCTATTATGAAGCTTTCTATTGTTAAGTTGTCCAATTTTTGTAAAGGTTCTCAAAGATCTGATGAAATTAACTTCATCTTGTTTAATCTCCCACCAAATATTTCAAATAACTATGAATCCTACCTGAAGTACCCCTATTTGTGTGTATCCACAAATGAAACAATTCTACTACCAAAATATACAGAAAAGCAAGATTTAAGTGTCTTTAGTAACCTGAACCGTGTTCAGAAAATATCTCCACTCTTTAGATGTGAGAACTCATGAGAGTTAAATTGTGGTGAGTTGATCATATTTTCTCAAGGTTCCCTTAAAAATTGTGCAAAGAAGGATCTCTTCATGTCCTTCACCAACAGAGGTTACAAAATGGGTCCTCTCACCTTGGTCAAAAGGCACAACCTAAAGTAGTGAGGATAGATCAACTCCTTGATGAAGGTGTTATCCATTTCTCCAATGCTGGAGTGAAAAAGAGCCACCCGAATCCCTTCCCCAACTACAAAATTACTTATGATTTTTCTCTCTCTATGTGTCTTGTTAAATCTGTGATGTTGCTCAAGCTTCTAAGGGAGAATAAATTTGGATACCAACACCATTTTTGCATCCTTACTGGGGACTATTTGAACACCGGGACCTATTTATGGGAAAAAACACCATTTTGGCACCATTGTCGAGGACTATTTGAACAAATGTATACACATACTTGACCATGTAATGTTTCTTACATGATCTAAGTGCAAATATGTTGTTTAAACATCATCATGTGTTGATATTTGTAAGAATTGTGTAAAGTTACAAGTTTTGTGTGTAATATTTCCAGTTTCTAGTGGTTATTGCACTAAATTTATATCATCAGTGATAAATACTGGTAAAGGAAGGTCAGATCTGCTAAGATTTGTAGGAATTAAGTGTTGATAGATATTTGACAAGTCATTTATAGTGCATTTGCACAACTAAGGTGAAAATCCTTAGTGGCGACTCCATGTTGATTTAAATTTTGATAAATACCAGTGCCTTAACCTATATTAAGTGAAATATGTCACTAATCTTTGCAAAGATGGAAGGAAGAAGATCTTTCTTCACTAAAGACCCTACCAGAAAGTTGTTTCTAGAACTGGGAAAGACAAATTCAGAAGGAAAAAGAGTCTGGAAAATAGTTGGAGATCGGAATCAAGAAAAGAGTTATCCATTGTGGAAAGTGATCAACTCAGTGGTTGAGGATTACCATTCTTCTTCAAGTGATTTTGAATCAGGTAATATTTATATAGAATTGAATTCTCCAACTGGAGAGGGGCCTTCATTTGTGTCTAATAAGTGTGCTTCTCAGTCTATCCCTATATTTTCCAAAGTTGATAAGGTTTTCCATGAAATAGAGCCTTTAGAGGACATTCATTTTGAAAATTATACTCTTGTGTTCCAAAGACCTCTTGTCCCTCATCATTTTATTTCTCTTGTAAGATCACCCCCTCAAGGCAATATGGCCCAACCTCCACCTAGGCCTCCATTTGTTGTCAACACTTTTGGACCTATATATTTTAGAGGTATGGCTTTGGATATCCAAATGTAGTGCCACAAGATGTTAGAAATAGGCTGCCTAAATTTCAAGGGAATAATGCTATCACTGGTGATCAACATTTAAAACTTTTTGTCAATATGATGGAAGACTTTGAGATTGAACTTGAGGATGTGTATATAAAATTGTTTATTCATATTGTTGAGGAGGATGCACGTCACTGGTATAAGTGTTTTCCATATAACTCAATAGATTCATGGACATAAATGAAAAATGCTTTTAGATTGCAATATGGGGATAAGACAAATCCTAAGTTTATTTTGTCTGAATTTGAAACTATTAAGATGAAACCTAATGAATATGTTTATGACTTCAATACTCGGTTCAATAAGACCCTAAATAGGCTACGTGTAATCCTAAGGCCAAGCGATGTTTCTTGTTTAATAAAATACTCTGATGCTTTTGAAAAAAGGATGGCTATTATTTAAGGGACAAAAACCAGAACTTTGAGGCAGGCCTTCACCATGGCTTTACAGATTGAAAAAAATATCAAAGTAGTTGGTAAGCCTCCTAAGAGGGAAGGTATCAAGCTGATCAATCCAGAGAACCTTGAGTAAAGTAAGTCTGTGGATCTAGAAGAGGTTGTAAAAACATTAGCCAGAGTTGTTAAGGAAATATCCTATAATATGGCCAAATAAGAGAAAGGGATTAGACAAGGTTCCCAAGGTCAGCACAAGCCACAACGTCAAGAAATATTTACAAATCATCCCATAGGTGATCATAGATCAAGATAACAGGGGTAAACAGCACATGGGATCAGGAAATAGACAGCCCCAACCCTGAGAAAATAGATTGGTGCCTGATCCTTACCGCCAAAGTTGCTACTATGGAAGAGGTCCATGATATGGAGTGGCGTGATAGATGTTTCTTGCCCCATTCCCCATGTGATGAAGACAAAGAAGTTGAGGAAGTTGATGATGATGAGAAATATGGTGATGCATGCATGATGGATTGCTCTGCAAATTCACAACATGGAGAAACCTCAATTGAACTCATAAGTGCCAACTGCTACTATTTCTGGGGTTGCATTCACCGGGTATTACCTCTTCCTCCCACTCATACTTTTGAAATTGATATGGTACAAGATTTTGAGTTTCCTAATAATGATTTTGAGTACTTAAGGGAATTAATGATTAAAAAGTATGATGGAAGAGTTCCTTTAGAAGAGGACAGATAGTTGTTAATGAATGTAGTAGTTTCCTATGAAAAATAATATAATACTAGGAGTAAGGTTTTCAAAGGAGTAGGGCCACAGACCAAAATAAAAATTCTAGTTCTTACCAATATCCCTAAGGAAACCCCTAAAAAATATGCATCTGGCAAAGGCTTTGTCACCCGAAATAAAACTTGTGTTCCCCCATGCTCTAACTGTGAAAAATCTCATGCCATCAGATGAATTTGTAAACCTTCCTCCTAATAGTGCCTTACCCAAATATGTTCCTTGTGACATTTCCCAAATCTTGAGTCAATTGAGATTACTATTCCTATTGTTGAATTTCTTAGATTCCTTGAGCATAAGAAGAGGGTGTTTGAGTATTTGGGGCTTAAGGAAGAAAAGGTCACCCAAGGTAAAAATGTAAATAATGTAGAGGTTCCTCCTGCCATTGTAGAATTAGAAAAACCACAAGCATTGGAGGAATTGGGTGAACCAGCTGAGGTTTATTTGGGAACTTCTTTGGTTTAGTCTCAGTTGAATGTGAATCCATTTTTCACTACTCTAATTATTAAAGATAGGTTGTTACATAACTACATGTTTGACTCAAGAGCTTCATGTAATGTAATTCCTCTTGAGGTCATGAATGAGTTGAATTTCAAAGTAACAACAACTTATGGGAAATGTACTACGCCATGATTCAAGAGAGCTGCAAGTAGTTGGATGTGTCAAAGGATTAGTAGTGCAATTGGTAGCTTATCTAGGCAAGTACTTAACTTTGAATGTAGTAATTGTGGATTGTCCTACTAAGTGGGAATGTTGTTATCCAGAAAATGGGTAACTAGTGTGGGTGGAAATGTGCAAATGGACATTTCTTATACCACCATACCAATTGAAGGTAGCCTTGTGAATTTATATGGTGAAAAGAAAATGTTCCATCTCATGGAGGACCCCAACAATGCTTCTTATGAAGTATTGCACACAGACATTGATGTTGATAACTTTGTGCGCTATGTTGTTTTCAAGGAGTATGAAATTGATCAATGCAGATATCCTGAGAAGGTTGATTTTCCAGGACTTTTATGTTTGATGCAGCCTCGAGAGATGTTGAAAAACTTGATGTAGGCACAAAGGATAAGCCTAAAAAATGTGGTCAGATAGCAACTTGGATGGAAATGAGAAACAATCATATGACCAGTTGTTAAAAATGTATCAAAACTGCTTAGCATGGTCATATCGAGAATCGAAGGCACTTGAAATTTTTGTTAATTATTTTCTCTGAATTAGGGTGTCTATCAATGTATAGTGTATAGTTTTTTATTTTTGTTCTGCTTTTGTGTTTTTCAGTTTTGGTTTTTTGGTCCCTGGTGACCAGTTTTATTGGTTTCTCAGTTCATCTTGGGGATTTGGTTATTATCTTTCTACTCCACAAGTTTTTCTTTGAATCCATTGCCCAATGGATTTTTGGCACATGGTCTGATCTTTTTTTCTTGCAACACTTGCAGGGAGTGCCCATCCCCGAGTCGGAGCTGATGTTGGTGCCCAATTTTATCTCACCATGTTCGTTCAAAAATGTCTCAGTCCACATGGTTTGAAACTTTTCTCTATCTCTCTGTATTCATGCGTGAAAGCTTCTTCTTTCATTTGGTTGCCATGATCAGTCCTTTCCTTTGGTCGAGGATCACATTAAGTCTAGATATTGTCTTCTATTTCTCTATCCATGAGAAAGAATTTATAATTTGGGTGTGAATTCAAATTTTCCCCTTCCTTCGTTTTTCTCCACAATCATGTTTTCCATGTCAAGTTTTGTCCCAACATCTATGGAAACATGGTCCTTTCAGATTGGATGCGGCTTGGTAGGTCTTTTTGCTGAAAATTGCCACTTTTGTCACATTTGTAAAAAATACCAAATTGGCCCCATGGCCCCTGATAGCATATAATTGGTTATTCAACAAATATGAATCGACAGGGAAAAATTCTTACTATGGCCACAAAGAAGGACACGTGGCATTTTTTCAAATTACAAGAAGGGAAGCGGGTCAGCAGAACATTTTGAAACTCTAAGGCCCACTTCAACTCAAAGCTTGGACACATGGAGGGCGGTTCTCATTTGAGGATCCGCCTCTGGTCCTACCTTAGAAGTTGTGTCAAGGAGACACATGGAGGCTTCTTTTGGCTTGTCTCTATACTTAAACTTTTCAAGCAACTTTCTAAGGCCTGGGACACATGGAGGGCCCATGCCTGTTTAGGGACCTACCCATGTACTTTGTTTTTGAAGAAGCGTCGAAGGGACACGTGGTGGTTTCCATTGGATCCTTCCCATACTTAGACTTTTCAACGACCGAAGAAATTTTCTTGGACCCTAGGCACGTGGTACCTTCCACTCATCCTTAAACTCTTTCAACAAATTTGTTGGGCTGAGATGCGTGGTGAGCCCATGCTTGTTTAGGGTCTCCACTTTTGCGCACCATATCAAAAGTGTGCCAAAGAGACACATGGAGGATTTTGCTGGCTCCTTGTTATACTTGAGAATTTTTCAAAGGCCAAAAGGCAATTTTCTTGGGCCCAAGGAATGTGGAGAGCTTGCGCTCATTTGAGGTCCCACCTCTAAACTTCATCTTTGAAGTTGCACCAAACAAACACATGGAAGGCCCGCACTTGTTTGGGAACTTGCCTCTATACTTCACCTTTGCAGTTGCACCAAGGAAACACGTGGAGGTTTCCATTGACTCCTCTTTGCACTTGGCCAACTCGGACTCACAACGCGTAAGTATGTGGAATAATCCATGCACGAAAATTCATTTCTGAGAGGCATGAATGCAGGCATCCATGCGAGGGCACTCATTTCTCAAGGTGTTTTCTCAAGGGCGAAAAGGATTGCTTGTCAGATCCAGCTATACAGAGCCACCTAAAAATGATTAAAAAGGGGATTTCTCACATGATAGAATAAAATAATGATTAGAAGGAATGTCAAAAATCTATGGCGTGGCATCATAGTCATGGTTAAGAGTCTAAGAAATGTGATCAGTTCATGATTTTCCACTAGCGAGCTTTGGGTGTAAATTTGTTAAACATCACTTTCGAGACAAATTTGTAACAAGCAAAGGATTACTCAAATATTCTTCATTTTGGGGGGAAATTTTGGGATGAGTGAGGAAGTGTATTGTATAAATGCAATGAGAATACTCTTAGAAATGGTTAGGGGTTTAATTCTTACGAGAAATTTTGAGAAATCCCTTCTTCCTGAGAGACCATCTAAGAAACTGTTAATCTCTTGTGTTTTAGATTTGATCGTGTGAAGATGGTTGCGAGTGTAAAACCATTGACAAGCTCTGAGACTATTCAAGAAACTTTCCCCTACTGATAAATCTAATAGATCTCGAATTAATCTATGTTGATCTTGGGAAAAATTGTTTCTGCTTATATTTCGGAATGTCTTTCAAATGGTTTTGATGTTCCTATTGCAATCTTATGTTAAAATCCCTATAAATCACACAGATCTCATCCTTGTGATAGTTTAGTGGAATTATAAATTTCATTATGAGAAGAGCCTTCATCTTGTAATGAGATAAACAATTTAAAATCACTTTATTTTCATTTTGTTGATAAAGATTATTTGTAAGCCTTTGAGTGTATCTTAGGTGTGAGGAACTAGGGGTTGTTAATTTTAATTGAGTCTTTAGCTCAAGGCTTTGTTGAATTCTTAAAGATTGTATGAAACCGTGCAGATGAGGGGCTCCATTTATGCACACCTTCTGGTTGAAGGAATATTTTGGCTATTCTGAAGTTTTTGTTGTCAAGTTGTCCAATTGTTGTAAAGGTTCTAAAAGATCTGATGAAATCAACTTCATCTTGTTTAATATCCCACCAAAAATTTCAAATAACTATGAATCCTACCCAAAGTACCCCTGTTTGTGTTGTGTATCCACAAATGAAACAATTCTACTACCAAAATATACATAAGCAAGCAGGTTTTAAGTGTCTTTAGTAACCTAAACCGTTTTCAAAAATATCTCCACTCTTTAGACATGACAACTCGTGAGAGTTAAATTTTGGTGCATTGATCATATTTTCTCAAGGTTCCCCTAAAATTTGCAAAGAAGGATCTCTTCATGTCCTTCACTAACAGAGGTTACAAAATGGGTCCTCTCAACCTGGTCAAATGCACAACCTAAAGTAGTGAGGATAGATCAAATCCTTGATGAAGGTGTTATCCATTTCTCCAATGCTCGAGTGACAAAGAGCCAGCTAAATCCCTTTCCCGGCTACAAAATGAGTTATTATTCATCTGTCTCTGAGTGTCTTGTTAAATCTGTGATGTTTCTCGGCTTCTAAGGGAGAATCAATTTGGATACCAACACCACCCTTATGGTAGTAATAGTAATTTATAGTTTATGTTTATTTTCGATGTTTACGGTGGATGTTTACTTTCTAGCTGATTTGTATTTTGCTTTTGTTACCCCTTAAGAAAATGCAAGATGTTTGAGTTTTGTATTATTTGATGTCTTCCACCGACTTTAGCGTAAATGATGATACAAATGATTTGATTGAGTTTCTTTGTTCTTTGAAGATACTTGTTCTCATAAGAGAGTGTCTTTTGCTATAAAATGTTATTCTATGTTGTTTAGTACTTGATGATTTGGTAGATCTGTGGGAGATTAAACCAAATTAAAAACTAGTTTTTTTATTGGGAAAAAAACACCTTAATCTTAAATATGGTAGAGATGCATTTCCGCCTTAAAAAGGAGTTTACATGAGCTTAAGTGTTCCTATTTTTATTTGTAGGGTTTTATTGCGATAACCAACGATTTGAGTGTCTGTAAAGTAGTCATATATTTTCCCCAAACACATGAGGATTTCACTGTGTTTCCCTTTTCTCGTGCTACGGATGACATGATTGCGTCTATCAGAGTGAGATGCGGGAGCTTGAATAGGAAAATAATGATACACCCAATTTCCACACACACATGCTTGGATTATGATTAAGGATAATTAGACAAGAGTTACATAATGCACTCTTTACATGAATGGGTTATACATTTTAAAACATAATGTTAATGAAATTTGAAAAATGTTAGAAACATTATTCCAAAGAAATAAATAAAGCCTAGCGGTCGCTAGCCAATATAAAATAGAAATAGTGATGGCATATGATAGAGTTTGATGGGGGGAGCTTAAAGATGATGATAACAAAGACCTAGATTTTCATCAGCCACCACAAAATATCATTCGGCCAGATGAAAACGGTGTGAATAAGATCATGGAATACATGTTTAATGAGTGGGGCTAGAAGGTGGTTACACTAGTACCACGTGCATTCGTAAAGTGGTCAAAGTGCACGTTAACAATTGCTCTCTATAGTGCCAGAGTGGCACAAGTCCGGCACTACTACCAACCAAGAACCCTCACCAAACTTTACAGGCATATCCTTAGAAGAAATCATGTTGGAGTGAGATTTCCCACTGGGATCCAATGCCGATGATTGAAATTATTATGGATATGCGTTGTTCATCTTGGTTGGCTCCATGTGTGGTGCGATAGATTTAATTGATAACACTTCTTTGTATAATCTCTATGATTGTCTCTAGTAATGTGATTATTTATAATGTGTTTTTATCAATAAAGGGTAGCCTTTATTCATAATCTAGCCCTTGTTTTACGTGTTCCTCAGACCCCCTTATAGTTGTTGCTTTGTTGTTTTGTTAGGCTTGGCCTAGTGTGCTTGTGCATTTGGGGCTTGCTCTGATATTGCCCGTTTATTTTTTTGAGAGAATATTGTATCATGTTGCATTTAATATAATATAAGATCCTTTTGAATGAATAATCTAGCTAATGCATGGGAAATTGTTGATGACGCCATCCATTTTTTATTGTGTCGACCTTCCTCACACGAGTCGAGGGACTATTTAATTGGTTGTCCTTTTTCCTCCCCTCACTCATTTTATAATGTTTTTGTCTATTTTTTTCCTCTTCCCTCTTGTGGAATCTACCTATGTTCCTTTCATCTTCTTGTGCAGCAACAAGCGGGAAACAATTGTTATACTTTGGTATAGATTTACAATAAAATCAGCACATGCACATTGAAAATATTGAATTGTATTCATGTAGGATCATTTTATTCTTATAAGATATTACATTATATAAATGGATGATCTCCTTTATCCAAGGAGTCAACATCAATCACCAATCCCCTATATCTCTCAACCATTGCTAGAATCTCTCACCTATCCCACATATCTCTCTATCATCTCATATCTCTATTATAATGGTGAGATTAACTCACGTACATACAAATATGATATTAATATCACAATATTAATATCTCACACTCACCTAACAATTACAATATTAACCCATTAAAAATAATGTGAGCACTAACAATAACTATATATCTATAACATTCTCCCCCTTAGTGCAAACATGGTGGAAAAACATTCACACACTTATCTGCAATATGCTCACCCATGTGGCATGCCCAAGTTGGCTCATGACCTTGATCAAAAAAATGCTCTCTCCTTTCATGGTTTTAAACAAGTTTACCACAAACCTTGACGTCAATAGGAACCTGTCGATTGTCCACCTCATGTGGTTTCCTGGATCTCCCACAAACCTTTTCAAGATCCACGAACTTGACTTACATTTGTGCTTTTAATCTTTTGCAATGTTTTGACATCAAGGGAAAATGCAAGAAATTTCATTCACGTAGTAGCTCACTTATTACAATAGTTGAACAGGTATGATCCATTTGTTCTTATTTGTAGAAAGTAAACACACAACTGAAATAAAATGCCACAACACCATTGTGCGGCCCCATCGCTTGTGGCTGGCAAGAGGTCGTTGATTGACCTCCTTCCTCCGTTGCCTCTATCCTCCATCTATGATGCTACTTAGTTAGCAAATGTAGCTTTTAAGCTCATTGCAAAATTGTCTTGGGTGTCGGTTTTAACCGATAATGCACCCTCTCACTATAGACGTCGCGTAAAATAAAAAATGCATCAAAGTTTTGAAAAGTGAGAGACTTTTTTAAAATCTTTTAAAAAAAATAATTTTTCAAACGATAAATTTTAACGACAATGACTTTATGACAAGTAACATGAAATCCAATTAAAAATTAGATTAAATGCAATGATGTGAAAATACAAAATTACTAGACACAAGACAATATAAAAACACAATATTTATACTTTGATAGACTGACCTATGTTTTTATGAATAAAAGACTTTAAAATGTCACAATTTGACTACACATAATGACTTAACATTTTATACTCTTACATACACAACTTAAAAAAACAATATTGAAACACCTAGACAACGAATTTTAAATACTGAAATGAATGGTACCTAAGACGGACTCAAAAATTAAACAAGTTCCATGAATTTAAAACTAAACCACACATTTACTTGATATTGTAGGATCAAATAGAATATTAATACAATATTTGTTGAGTGCGTCCAAAGTAATAACTGAGCGATGTGGGTGCAGTGGTGTGAAAGGAACACATTAGAGTTGAGAAAACTGTGTATTTCATGCAGGTCAGTTCAATGCCGCATCTGATGTCTACCATCTAATACCCAATACAGACTGGAAGTTCGAATTGCTTTGAATGAGGTGTGAAGAGGACGAACTTTATCCTTCCCGCAAATGGAGGCCGACGAGTCAGATACAATATAAATATATGTCCAATGATTTATGATTCCATATCTACAAAATGCATACGTGATCCCAATGTAAATTGATGCACAATGTCGATAAAGAGAAGACAAGATGTCAAAATTTTCAAAATGATATCTCTTTTGACATACAGTAGGCTTATTCTTTACTAAACAGAAGCCTGTTTTGTATTCCCGATTTCTGCAAATCAACGATCTGGGTTTTGCTATAACTTCTACAGTTTTTAAATAATATATTTGTCTATAAACCCATTAAATTTCACAGCAACCCAGTTCGTAAAAACAGAAAAATGATCTTTTCTTTAGACGGGTTTTACCACAATTTTCAAACTGTTTTTATACATATAATGCCCAAAAAACGACCCAACACTAAATAAACTCTACTAGGAAGTGACAAGAACAACCTGCTCTGATACCACTTTTATACTTTGGTATCGATTTACAATAAAATCAGCACATGCACATTGAAAATATTGAATTGTATTCATGGGGGATCATTTTATTCTTGCAAGATATTACATTATATAAGAGGATGATCTCTTCTATCCAAGGAGTCAACATCAATCACCAATCCCTATATCTCTCAACCATTGCTAGAATCTCTCACATATCCCACATATCTCTCTATCATCTCATATCCCTATTCTAATGGTGAGATTAACTCACGTACATACAAATATGATATTAATATCACAATATTAATATCTCACACTCACCTAACTATTACAACATTAACCCATACAAAATAATGTGAGCACTAACAACAACTATATATCTGTAAAAACGAATTTCATCTCTACTATGTCTTGCAGTCATCTTTGCAATGTCTTCTGCATAGAATCCAAGGATGTTCTGACTGCAATTGTGAACGTCGTGGGTGTGGATTATCCCCAAAGCATTGGTAGAGCTCGTGTAAACTCCGAGATTGCAGGCTTCTTTGTGTTCAATTTCTTGGTGTTGTATGCAGATAAAGTAGTGGTCATGGCGCTCACGTCCTATTTCATTTACCCACACCATCATGTGGGTTTGGTCGAAGCTCTGGTAGAGGTATGCCTTCCTTGTCACTTTGTAAGGCCAAATCCTTGTTCATAACCTTTTTTGGTTAACAACATGATTTATGATTCCTTGGAATTCAAAATTTGGGTCTTACTTATATTTTTGGACTTTGTTCAAAGCATTTGTCGATCCGATGGGGCATCTTATCTCCAGTGTGCCATCCCTGGACCTGGTCATGCTCGCAAAACTTATCTCGTCTTTTCCTTATCACTTGGAGTACTTGAAGTTTGTTGTTGGCACGTCCTATTCCTTTCTCAAAATTATTGCAACGTTTGTCTTGGCAGAACCCTAGGGTTTCTTTATCATTCCCGCTCTTTTTTTTGTATTCATGAATCTATGATTTTTGCAGGCCTGATTATTCATGTTACATGTTGACCTCATTATCTTTTGTACTCATTTTTAGTTTTTGTATGTATCCTTTCATCTATAAAAATAAAGGATACCTCTATATAATTTGTCCATAAATTTATTTGACAACAAGTTTTAGTAAAATGTGTCGACTATCTTAATAATGTTTATATGTATAATATTTGTGATCATCTTTAGGAAATTTATAATACAATAAAAGATTTAAATGATAATAGATATATTAATATATAAAAAAGTGTACATATCTTTCTTATTTCTCATGAATTATTATTTGATTAATGGTAATGTACCTCAATAGGCTACACAAACATTACCTAGCGAGCGTTAAGTATAAACTCTCTTACTTCTATTTTTTAAGTCATATTATCCTCTTGACATCAAATAGTCCACTAAAAATATTGTTCAAATCAGTTTAAGGTATATATAGAATTGAAAAATTATTAGTTTCTTCAACAATCAATGTGTTCATAGATATCGTGAACATAATTTTTTTTTGCAATGAACTATTCTATGAATTTGGGATTCCAACATGATGAATAGTATTACAACGAAATTTAAATTATTCTTAAAATGATTTATCATAATTCTACCTTTAGAAAAGGAGTTTTAATTTATTTCATATCTATATTTAATTACGAAAAGATATCCTCGTGACAAGAGTAGTAGAGAATTTTAATTGTCATTTAAAGTGAAAGTGTGGGAGGAAAATGTTTGTAGTGATTTCATGTACCTTCTTTCGATGTAGGGAAGGATGGCGGAAGGTGGCGCGGGGTGTTAATGATGACTGATGTCGGAAAATTATAACTATTAAGGGGATGTTAATGTTTTTATAATCTGGATTTATTCCTCTATTGGAATCCGGGTTTATAACTATTAAAGGGATGTTAATGTTCTTGTAATGCGAGCGCCGCTGGGGTTTATATTTATTAAGGGGAGGTTAATGCTCTTGTAATGCGAGCACCGGCAAGGTTTATTCTTCTCTTAGAATTCGTTACAAGTGCATTGCGGTGCACATAGTTTATTAAGGGCATGTTAATGTTCTTATAATCTAGGTTTATTCCCCTCTTGGAATTCAAGTTTATTCCTCTATTAAGGTGAAAGGGATGTTAATGCACATTTAATCCCCTTTTGGGATCTAGGATTTATGTTTCTACTTGGTGTACTGGTTTTGCAATTTTATGGTTGGGTCTGTGTAATATTGAACAATGAGTTTTTCTTCGTGATACTCTGGCTGTTAATAGGAATATGGGGGAAGATTTGGTTTGCACTTGAGCCTTGGGATATCAATGATGTTAAATATGAGGCAATGGAGGTGTTCAACCAAATGGGATTTTACTCTTTCTTAAATATTTGTGATGGGTGCAACGAGAAGTTCAATAAGATTTTGGATTGGCATGGTAGTTGACCAGGAAATGGATGGGGGAAAATGTGGTGATGCGGTGAGTAAAGGTTGAATTATCAATCAACATGGTGGATTATGTTATAGCCATGCCCATGGAAGGACGCAAAGTCTACAAACCCAAAAAGGATCTAGCGGATGAAATGAAGCTATTTCTGTAAGGGAAGGAAAAACTCACCCCTCATTTTGTGGACTTTCTTAGGAATTTCTTACCTCCCCCATCCAACAAAGTGGCCCTTAACCTAATCCTTTTTGTCACTCTTGAGGGATGCCACAAATGTATCTATTCTTACCATCTTCCCATGCTCAATTTAATCAGACATGGGCATAGTTTTAGTTTTCCATACTATATACTTCATTCTCTTTGTGCTACCCTGGACCACTACAAAAAAGGAAAAATCATTATTCCCTAGAATTAGGGTTTTATTATAGCCATTGTGAAAATCTCAATCTTGGATATGGATAAAATGGTTAGTTGGGATTGTTTCCTATCAAAATCCCTTAAAGATAATGTTGTGGCAGATGAAACTAATTCTGAGAATGAAGAGTCTAATGAATACCCTGAGTTGAGTGTAGGGCATGATCAAAATGTAGTTGAATTAGAAGCAATACAGGGCCTATTAGACCTAAAACATAGCGATGTGAAGGTGGTGGATGTTAAAAAGGATGAAAAAGGAGAACCGAGTCAATAGAGGAGGTAGGTTTCATTTGACACCTAGGAAAAGACCCAAATGGAAATTCTTGGAAAAGGTGGTGTGGAAGAGGGAGTTGATCTTGCTAAATTGGTTGGAGACCTTGACAACATGAAATTTGACACTCAACATACTAAAAGCACTATCTAGTTTATCCTCAACGATTGACATGGAATGAAGATGAAAGTTGAGGATGAGGCTCAAGTACTAAAGGGTGGTGTAGTTTCTACAAGAAAATTGTAAGAATTTAAATAGTGGTGTAGATCAGCTTAAGGTTATGCTTTAGAACTTCACTAAGTATATTATTCTCACTATCAAGAATGCTTTGCATCATGTCCAAACTCTTGGACAAATGGATAATACGTACGAGAAAATGTGAAGAGCAGGAGACATCAAAGAAGTGGAAAATGGAACTATCTGAAGCTGATGTAACCACTCTAGGCACTAACATTGAATCACTGGGTAAGGAAATGGCCACTCTAGTGGTCAATTTGGAGAAAATGAAAAATTATTGGTTGATGTTAGCTTCTTGTTTAGTGTTGTTAGTTATGTGTTTTTATTGTTGTTAGTTTAATGTAATCGTTGTTTGTTTTACTTCTTTTCGATTTAGACTATATTTTTATATGGTTCAGTATGGAATATCTGCTCTATTTGGGAGCTTCATTATATACGGGGTAGGGTCCCCTCAACCCTCTTTAATATAATGTCAAAAAATAATCTTACTCTCTAAGTGGAATGGTCCACTCCGAGGCAAAAAAATTCTTATTTTTAAATTGAAGCAAAGCAAACTTAAAAGTAGGAATCTTTCCTTCTTTCCATGGAGTCTTTTATTTATTTCTACTTAACATAAAGATTTAATCTCACAATTAGTTCAATATTTATTTAATGTAGACCAAACTTGCTTTGGCTCTAACATGCTTATTATCAAACCATGTGAAAGCAACAAGTACTGTAAAGTCAATTATTACTCAATTTTCTCTCTATGGTGAGCAATGCAGGTTTTAGATATATGATTCTTAAAGGACTATGATGTGAAAATATATTTACCTATTCTATGAGTTATATTATGGTTCCCCCAACAATCATGATGCCATAATAAAATAACTGGCTTTTAAAATTAACTCATACCGAAATATGCAGCAAATAATAGATACACTATAAAATTAAGTCATACAAAATTATATAGTAGATACATACATTTAATTATATTCTCATAGTCTAGATCGATGCCCTCTTCTAGCTTCTTCATAATATCTTCAATCATTCTCTAGTTACATTGAGGTTCAATCACATCATAGTAAATCAACCTGAAGTGTCTCACATCTCTTGAAAGTTATTAATATAGCGGTTAGTAGCATGTATAAAAATAGTAAAATACGTGTAAACGAGTGTTAAATTTAACACTACATTGTGACCTTCATTGCAACCATTGAATGTAAATAGAATATGTTCGCTTTATCCCATATAAATCAGAAACATGTTTTGTACATAACATGTCATAAATAATGCCTAGCGTCAGCTAGACCATATGGCATAGCATAAATAATGGTGTGCAACCACTAGCCCTTATAAAAACATAACTAATGGTTAGCAGCCACTAGCCCTTATAACATAGCATAAATAATGCCTAGCGGATGCTAGCCGTTATAACATAGCATAAATAATGCCTAGTGAATGCTAGCCATTATAACACAACATAAATAATGCCCAACGGACGTTATCCCTTATAACATGGCATAAATAATGCCTAACAAATGATATCCCTTATAACATGGCATAAATAATACCCAATGGATGCTAGCCTGTATAATGGATTCCAATATTTGATTTTCTGGATTCCAATATTTTCTTTTCTAGATTTCGATATATGAGATTTTGGAGTATAGATAATTCTAATATAGGTGATTTTGGATTCCGATATATGTGATTTTGGATTCTAATATATGGGATATTAGAATCATATATGTGCGATTTTGGAATCTAATGTGTGTGATTTTGAAGTGTAGATAATTATGATATTTAACATTTTAGAATCTGAAAATAGCTATATCGGATTCTAATATTAGCTTTAGTTTTTAGCTATTAGGACTAGAATAAGCCCCAATTTAGTCAAATAACCATTGACCACATATCAATAAATCCCTTATTCTACTATTTAATGATCTCACACAAGAAACAATTCTAAAAGTGTAATATGTAACAGTTCTTGCACTATTATAAGATGTCTACATTATCCAACCTTTAGTCTAATCATTTATATTCTTGATAGTTTAAAGGATAAATAGAAGCATACCTATATAAATCAATTTTTTTCCATAGGATGTTATGTGTATGGAGATAATGATTGCTTTCCCTATTTTGTCAACTAAGGAGAAAAGTATATAAGGAGTGAACATATGGATAACATGTTAGTTTATCATGTAACTCAATTAATTTCTAGAAAGGACTATCATAGGTCTTTTATTATTGGATAATGTGATTCTAGAAAACCCTATTGAATTGATTTTTTTTACACCCTAACTAAATATAATCTCATAGGATGCATAATATTAATAGTGATGCAAGTTTTTCTAACATGGGACTATTCTAATCAAATAACTTGCAACATTAACCATTCACAATTAGAATAATGTGATTTTTTGGTTTCTGAGCATGCAGATCTTAAAGTCCAAGTTTGGTGGAATTTATAGGACTTGCCTCTCTCTCTCTTATCACATTTTGCACCTTATTTCTTCCTCTATAGGACGAGCCACAACCAAAGAACTTATTGGGTTTTATGTTTCCATATCACAACCATGATTTTTTGTTGAGGTCAACCTTTCTTAAGACTAAAAAATAAGCTATAGACATCTACGTGGGGGAATCTTAGTATAGTCAATGGATGGTCTACATTAACCTTCCAAACATCTATTTTCATTACTAATCTACAGATCCTAAGACATGGGATTTCCCTCTATTACTTAATTATAGAAAAATAAATTCAAATCCTAATGTCAAACCATCTCAGGTCTTTTCTAAATATTGTTGGACCACTATTGATCATAAAAGAAATCATGACATAACCTTCATTCTACACTTTACTCTTGGAACTTATAGGATCGTTAAACCGTAAGCTAGCTTATTATTAGTTGGAAAAACCATTCCTAATCCCATTTGAGCTTCTATCTCAATCGGTTTCTATGGATTGTGTCTTGCCCTCTTAAAGCAAAAATTTCCACAACGACTTGCTTTGACTCAACACGACACAACATGTCGTCACAAGGTTACAACCAACACTAGGAACCACTTGTTACGGGGGAGACCACAAGGTCAACACGGAAACGTTCACACCTATCAAGGACAATGTACTCTTCTTTTGACAAGACAACATGGAAGTCCAAACCACATGACACAATCACAAATTAGGGCATCCCATGAGGAATTTCTTGTTAAATTTTCTTGTTTACTAAAGTGTCTCTTAATTCTTAACTTACGTTCTTATAAAATTTCATGTAATGATTCACACAACTCTTTTCACAAGGGAGAACTTCTTTCTTTTCAACGGTTGACTAAATAGCTTAAGGCCAAGCTTTCTAAACTAGGATCATCAATTTGATGTCCAAATCTTGCTTATTCATTTGATTTTAGAACATTTTCCATTTCTTACAAGGTTAATTAATCTTATTCAAGCCACTAACACATGTTCCACACCTCTGTTGCACAGGTGAAGGCATAAGCTCCGATTAAGTGAAAAGTACCGCTTAGGGTTCATAACAATAGCCTTCTTGTTTAAGGATTAAATTTTGACCTTGCTTAAGAAATATCACCATGAATCAAGGCAAGGGTTAACAAAACAGGACAACAGAATTTAGCTTCAGGGTCACATTGTTTACTATCAATCTTTCATTGAGGTTAAGAGTTTATCGAGATTGGTTAAATGTTCCATCTAGACTTTACTTAATTAGGTTTGACAAAGGAGAGCATTTCAAACGATATAGAGATATTTAGGGTTTAAATAATCAATTTCCCTCCTACCTATTAAATCCTATCATCATCTAAAATCTAACCATTGATTTCACCATGAGATCATTTAAGATTTCACCATAAAAGGATAATGTTTATTAGCTTGGCTCAAATAAAAATAATAATAATAATAAGTTATCATATTTCGTTACAAAAGATAGTTCCCTCTTGATTGTTCCAGGTCTCAAAGGTTATCAAGTAGATCACATCTACATAATATGTTCATATATATAAATTTTTAGTTTAACTTTTATCAGGATTATCCAGCTCACTTTATAGTGCTCACAAACTCATTGCTACTAAGCCTTAGGGGGATTTACAACTCAACGTTTTAACTCAAGAGCAAAGTTTAACAGTACTTGTTTGCGGAAACAAAACAAGGTTATATCAATTCATTCCAACATGATGCACAAATCAAAGGGACATACCATTTCTATTGAACCATGACTAGGGAGCAAGAGAGTAATAACATGGGACATGCCCCACTACTATACTAAGGGTTAAAGTTCACTAGAATATCCCATAACCAAGCGGTAATCAAATTTCATCTTTCACATGATAACCAAACAAGCCAAAGTTTCAACAGTTACAACAACAATACTCTACAATACATTTACTAGGCACTGACCCTTCTTCTAAAATGTCCAAAGGCCCTTTCCAAATTTTATAACATAGTACACATTCGTACAAAGGAACATCATAACCAAGATTGATGCAATAATCTACAAGTCTTTCCATCATCTAACCACGTAAGCCATCTGCAACAAATTTTCTACAAGAGTCGGGTTCACGAGAACCGAGCAAGATAAGGCTACACAAAACCACCATAACTATTATCTAACAATATCACAAAAAGGAAACACTTTATTACAAGAATTGGTTCAAACCTCTAAACACTACTAACACATCAAGTCATATTAAAGTCTTCATCATGCCAATCAAGAAGGAGAAGACCTTGTACTTCAGCTTAGGAGCAAAACAACGAAAGTAATAATCGTATGAGAATGGCCCTTGGCCCTATAAGGAGATATAAACAATCTAGCAAAGAACAGAATTCCCATCAAGTAAGTAAATAACAATGATTACAAGATTGAGACTTGATATAAATAGACCAACCATCTAGAATTTTATCAAAGGTACCAACGCATAGGCTAAAATAATACATTTCTAAAAGAACAAAAGTTGATCGGCCCAAGAAAGGGGAAACACGGGTTTCAAAATTTAACACAAAAAGTCATGTACAAATGAATTTCAAACCGGAAATCAAATAGAGTTTACACACAATATAAGTTTCGAAGCGAAGGCATAGTATACTAGTTTTGACCATTAACTACAAATAGATTTACCAATCATCCAGGAAGGGTCAAAGTTTTACAGGCGAGTAGCAAGCATGCGAGAGAAGAAGGGGTTTCCGTCACACAAGGGTATACAATAATGTCATCAACAAATTTTATAACACTAAGGATTTGCAAACCTCCACTACAATACTAATGTTTGGTTAATTTAAAATAAATTACCCATATCCCAAAACAACCAAATTTTACGGCAACCCTTGTAACGCCACAACCGTCCGTCGCACAAATAGATACAAACATAATTTCTAAGTGACTTTATCAAAACAAAACCTTCCGCTATGAATTCATAAGATTATCACACGAAAGCTGAGTTTTTCCCGAAGGTCAATCACATTTAAGGAAATCTCCATCACAAACTATTACAATAATTACATGCATAAAAACTGACCAATATTAATTAATAGCGTTAACGTTACAAGGGAGAAAATAATGCCAGTTAGGAAAACTAGAAGAGCGCCATCAAAAATAAATTCACAGAGGGCGATTGGGCCAAAACTAATCTAGTGTCAACGAGGTACTGGATTCGCACAAGGAAACCTCGAGCTTAGCTGATTCGAAAAGCTAGTTATGATTCAAGTTGATAGGGATGGTCAAGGTACTCCTTGAGAATGGCCTTGCAAGCCTAGAAACGCGATGAAAGGTAAGATAAGAGTCTAAACACGCGATCAGGAAAACACATCGCACACAAATGTTTTCATTCTAAAAGTTTACTACCGAAACTCAAGCTGGCTAGCCCCAAGCATTGATCACACATTCTCACAACCTTTCCTTCTCGATGCCAAAAGGTTATCAAAGGGACTTGCGAAGGAGCTAACAAAACGTCAAAAGACAACTTGGGTGCTAGGGAGGAGCTTCACAGTTATCGTAACTTACTTCCATGATATCGAAAATACTAGATAATCAACATAACAACTTGCAACTCAATCGCAGAGAAGAATTAATACATAAACAAATAGATGAAGTTCTATCATTCGAGTAAGGGAACATAACATTCAAAGGAGAGGGCACACGCATCCTTTTGACCCACATACTATCAACAATAAAAGCTAAAATGAGGAGAAACAAGCAGAAAGGGAAATCTCTCATCACGACATCCAACTGACAAAACAATGCAAGGAAAAGTGGTTCGATTTCGCAATAATTGTAAATATAATAGCAGTAGAAAGGTGTAGAAATATCTTGCCTATTTCTCCAGCTTCAACAAGTCGTCTGAGACTCCGCACGGTCAACATAAGAACCGTAGGTACTGGAATCGGTGCACCCGGTTCTAAGCGATCCACATTCACGATCCGCGAGACCAAGCAATTGAGGAGGATTTTTTTTTGTCAAACAGTATGGGTGTCTTATGCTTGCTTCCCTTTTGCATAAGTATCTACCAACGCCCAACAAACAAAGCATTTGACACAGCCTTGTACCTTCTCCATTATGTTCCAAGTTTCCAAGGTGTCTCAACCCACCCAATTGTCCACAACCAACAATCATTGCTGTCCAAAAGACCACATTTCTTTCAAGTTTTGCCCAAACCATCCGAACACTTCGCTGAGCATCCAAAGATCGGGAGTAAAATCCATCTTAAGATAGTTATGTGCCCAGGACACTAGCAGACATACAACAAGCAACGAAAATCTCTTTTTCAAAAGCATTGGAGAACGTCCATGCCCTGCTCAAACAATCCCACTTTGGTATAGGCATGGAGATGCTATCAAAGGTTGTGGAGTTTGGCTTTACACCTGCTCTTTGCATTTGCTTGTAAGTTTATAAAGCCATTGCGAGATGAGTTTCTAGAATCTACACCATTACAAGACATCATTTCTTTGTCTCGCTTTGGTCTTGGATTGCTCAAAGAAAAACAACATATATACTTTTTTTTTGACAAGACAAACCTTTATGGTGATTGCGAGAAACATGGGCATCATTACAACAATAAATACCAGCGGGCATTTGCATCCTTGACATATGCATAATAATGCCCGAGTCCCGTGAATAGCCTTTGAATGGACAATGCTACCAAAATAGTGTATACTCCGGCCTTGGGTCTGACTATCTCTAGACATATGGCCGTAAGTCCCAAGTGTTCCTCGGAAATAATGTTGCGATCTATCTTGCCACCAAATACATCTTCAAATCTCTTCAAATGAATCACTAGAACATTTGGAGCTTGAATAATTGACAACCGCTTGTGGGCTCGACAACTTCTTGCACTTTTCACAAGTTGTACTTGTTATTCCCATCGAGCACCTCAACTTGAAGGAATCGCCAAGAGGTTCCTTTAAGGAGTTGGTGTGCAAAATCTCAAGGCTGATATCCATTATCTCATCCATCTTGTTTGACTCAGTCCCCCCACAAGAAAGGCACTTGACTTGGCTCTGCAATACACCTTTGCCAAAAATGTCCTTAACAATGGTATTGGGCTCCTGCTTTAATTGCTTGCCCCCCTCAATTAGTATGATCCTTGTACATCTTTATGCAGACATTGTTATAGGATTCTATCACAAAATGGAGAAATTCATGTGCATCTTCCTGTCTGCCAAAACAGTGACTCGTTGAAGATGCTCATATAATTTGCAAAGCAAAAAGTGCTTCATGAATATTCCGATATGAAACAGATCCATACTTATGAGGTCCTCTTTCATGGGTTACATCGTAGAACAAGCAAGAAATCAATAGAGAATCTTAGTAAATAAATTTCTTCAGGTCTGTTGGAAGCACTCTCACTGTCACATAGTTGATTAGAAGAAAAAGAACTCGCACTGCTTACAATCTGACAAATATCCTGCCACCTTCATCTCCCAAGACGTTCTCTCCAACACTGCATAGATCTCCTATGCCTGAGGGTGTGATCTGTCACCTACACAAAACGCATGCTCCAATAAAACAACAAAGCAAACGTGCTTCACAAATATTCTGATCTAAAACAGATCCGCGCCTATGGGATTCTCTCCCATGAGTTACATCGAACAAAGAAGAAGGTCTTAACAGAGAATCTCTGTAATAAATTTCATCGGGTCTCCTGGTAACAGTCACACTGTCACTTAATCGATTTTGATAAAAACTATCTTGAAGGAGAGTCCCGAACTTGAATTCTGTGTCAATGACACTTTGAATGGATAACATCATAGTTGGACAACCTTTGCTTGTTGGAGGCGCTCCCGAAGGCTTCCACTATATCTTGTAACGTGCTGCTGGCCAGTGAAAACAACGGCAGGTCTCTGCTATGGATCCCCAACAAGAACACATCCCCCAGCGCCCAGGAAGAGGAGGAAACACGCCCACTGCTCTTGCTGGTAGCTGTGTGCGGCCAGGAGAAGGGAAACAGGCCTCCATTTCACCCGAACGCCTCAGGAAACAACAAGAATAACCATGTCCAGGATTTGCGCACCAGTATAAGGCGTGAGGAGGTTTCATGCGGCCAGGGATGACAAAAAAGGACGCGCCCAGGAGGAACAGGAAGGAAACGTCTCATACACGCCTGCTTCACTGGCTTGAAGCTCCATCTAATCCATCACGTCAACCAACTGCGCCCATGCATTGAAGGAGAATCCTGAAGAGATCACGGAAAGAAAAAAAAAAATGACTCCGCCCCTTTCCTCACGCAAGGACGGACAAGACGGCCATAATCGTTGGCAGGTAGGTGGTTGGGGGGGAAAGCCAAGGTGGCAGGTAAAAAAAAAGAGAATCCGATGCCCAGCTGGGCATTACATTCTCCTCCCCTTAAGAAAGCATCGTCCTCGATGCGACATTACACAGAGGAAAGGAAATGGTTCACAACCAAGGACAGGTACAGGAGAAGGTACACTCTATGGTTTAAAATTTTAGTTGATTAAAGTGCGGTCACAAGGTAGCCTTAGGAACATTTGGTAGAAATTTTAACTTTCAATGTTCTGTGAAGATTGGCAGTTCTTTCTTGTTCATCATTTCATTAGTCTCTTTCCATTAGCATTATTCTTAGTTTAATTGCTTTTAAAATTTCATCATTGAAGAGTTTTGGTTTATTCCTTATTGTTGTTGCCCAACATGAACTGCTAACACAACACCCTATCAGGTTCACAAGACACTACAGATTCACAAGTACACAAGTATATACTTCAAGATTGTATTACACCACAAAAGGGTTACTCAAATACGGAATGGATTAGGCACAGTCCACATAGTACACGTCACACATCAATGACTGACATACCAAAATACTTAACCAAAACAGTACTACAATCCACTAGACATTTCCTCAATTTGCATCAATGAAAAACTCACATAACACCAAACAAATGCTACAGGTACATAGTGTCCACAAGGGGATCAATGACATGTCCACAACATCACAACACATAACCATCTGACATGAGTAACACATACATCAAAAGACCACTACCAAACATCACAATAACTCAACATATATCCCAAACATCAACCATACAGACAAATATCATAAGCCTCCCTCAAACTCTTATGCCTCCCTCAAGTCTCTTATGCCTCCCTCAAGTCTCTTATGCCTCCCTCAAACTCTTATGCCTCCCTCAAGTCTCTTATGCCTCCCTCAAACTCTTATGCCTCCCTCAAGTCTCTTATGCCTCCCTCAAACTCTTATGCCTCCCTCAAACTCTTATGCCTCCCTCAAGGAGGCCGGTTGTCCCTATGGTCCAAGACACATAGAGTTTGGACACTCCTAACCCAAGTGACATAATAACGCGTGGTTCAACAACCCGCTAGTTATATGTACCCCTTGGGGCGTACCCCCATACAACGAAGCGGGTCCATAGGTCCAACCAATCCATGGTGCATCCCATGACCCTATTCCACACATCACGACATTAGAACCAGCACAACAATCCAGTCAAAGTGCCAAGTGGCAAAGTACAAGCCTTGGGCAAGGCGGTAAAAATTTCAAATTTAAAAGAAGACCCAAAATCAAGCAAAAATAAATGACCAAATGGCCAAAGTTAGTATCGAAATCCCCATGTTAGTGCCACAAACCAAGGAAATGCCCAAAATTGTAAAGCATTGCAATCAAGAAAAGATGCTGGTCCTTGCAAAATAAAGTAAAAGCTCAATTTACGAATAAAATCAACTTATAATAATGTCACATTACGATAACTGTGTGGCCTTATCTAGCCACCAAAGGGGTACTCAATGAGTTTCTAGCACTCGGAACATCGAGCCTCAGCTCGTAAAATACATATCAATAATATCATCCCGCCACCCTTCGACAAGGCTAAACATAGTCATAGTTGCACTTAGGTTGTGTACATACAACCACATATGGAGAGAGGAAAGAATCACATGTAATCTACTAAACCGAGTTTTGACTCGAGTTATTGACCCATGGTACACCATTCCTCACTCTCAACATACACTTTTACCGATTTCCCTCAGGATCGGTTAGCGTAAGGTTCACAACATAACATATAACTACATTACTAACACCATGGTGGTACACACATAGCTACCATAACGTCTCACGTATGGTAGGTATACGGGGTAGATCACAATTATACATTCACAGGGCGCAATACATCACTTTACCACATTCTGCACCCAAGGTGCAATCACAATACGATAGGGTTCATACACTCACCGTATGACCCAAAATCACAACATGAAGCATTACCTGTTTGCACAGTCATACATACGATGAACATAGTACATCACAACATAACATACATTGCAACATAACAAGGTGGTACACACGTTTCTTCAGAACATGGTAAAAACATCATGATACAACTCGTTTCTTTTAACATCAACTAGTCATACAACACATTGATACACCCACATATCACAATATGCCACAATGCTCCAACACTACGTCATCCACATTAGAATTCTTTTCACACATCACAAACAATAATTTACACGTGAATTCTTCCTAGAATCCACAAGAAGGAGAGAGAATACTCTCATCCCCAACACATCAACATGATGACAAATACGCACTGAGTGACATACACATCACGTGCGTTCACAATATCACAATTACGACAATAATCACATCACACTTAAAGCACATTACTCTTCCAATATAAAGCATCATCATGCAACATCATCATCATCATCAGTATCATCATGTAACACCACCACCACCATGTAACATCATCATATAACACCAATCCGGCCCATAGGTTCGAGAGCATGAACCTACGCTCTGATACCAAATGTAACGACCCACAAATCACACACACGAACAACACAGTAAAATACAGGATAACTTTTTTTTTTGACTTGCTTTGACTCAACACGACACAACATGTCGTCACAAGGTTACAACCAACACTAGGAACCACTTGTTACGGGGGAGACCACAAGGTCAACACGGAAACGTTCACACCTATCAAGGACAATGTACTCTTCTTTTGACAAGACAACATGGAAGTCCAAACCACATGACACAATCACAGCTAGGGCATCCCATGAGGAATTTCTTGTTAAATTTTCTTGTTTACTAAAGTGTCTCTTAATTCTTAACTTACGTTCTTATAAAATTTCATGTAATGATTCACACAACTCTTTTCACAAGGGAGAAATTCTTTCTTTTCAACGGTTGACTAAATAGCTTAAGGCCAAGCTTTCTAAACTAGGATCATCAATTTGATGTCCAAATCTTGCTTATTCATTTGATTTTAGAACATTTTCCATTTCTTACAAGGTTAATTAATCTTATTCAAGCCACTAACACATGTTCCACACCTCTGTTGCACAGGTGAAGGCATAAGCTCCGATTAAGTGAAAAGTACCGCTTAGGGTTCATAACAATAGCCTTCTTGTTTAAGGATTAAATTTTGACCTTGCTTAAGAAATATCACCATGAATCAAGGCAAGGGTTAACAAAACAGACAACATGTAATTTAGCTTCAGGGTCACATTGTTTACTATCAATCTTTCATTGAGGTTAAGAGTTTATCGAGATTGGTTAAATGTTCCATCTAGACTTTACTTAATTAGGTTTGACAAAGGAGAGCATTTCAAACGATATAGAGATATTTAGGGTTTAAATAATCAATTTCCCTCCTACCTATTAAATCCTATCATCATCTAAAATCTAACCATTGATTTCACCATGAGATCATTTAAGATTTCACCATAAAAGGATAATGTTTATTAGCTTGGCTCAAATAAAAATAATAATAATAATAAGTTAT
This sequence comes from Taxus wallichiana var. yunnanensis, assembly GCA_018340775.1. NCBI lineage: Eukaryota > Viridiplantae > Streptophyta > Pinopsida > Cupressales > Taxaceae > Taxus > Taxus wallichiana. The sequence goes on from CM031233.1 coordinate 261,383,392, forward strand.
CATATTTCATTACAAAAGATAGTTTCCTCTTGATTGTTCCAGGTCTCAAAGGTTATCAAGTAGATCACATCTACATAATATGTTCATATATATAAATTTTTAGTTTAACTTTTATCAGGATTATCCAGCTCACTTTATAGTGCTCACAAACTCATTGCTACTAAGCCTTAGGGGGATTTACAACTCAACGTTTTAACTCAAGAGCAAAGTTTAACAGTACTTGTTTGCGGAAACAAAACAAGGTTATATCAATTCATTCCAACATGATGCACAAATCAAAGGGACATACCATTTCTATTGAACCATGACTAGGGAGCAAGAGAGTAATAACATGGGACATGCCCCGCTACTATACTAAGGGTTAAAGTTCACTAGAATATCCCATAACCAAGCGGTAATCAAATTTCATCTTTCACATGATAACCAAACAAGCCAAAGTTTCAACAGTTACAACAACAATACTCTACAATACATTTACTAGGCACTGACCCTTCTTCTAAAATGTCCAAAGGCCCTTTCCAAATTTTATAACATAGTACACATTCGTACAAAGGAACATCATAACCAAGATTGATGCAATAATCTACAAGTCTTTCCATCATCTAACCACGTAAGCCATCTGCAACAAATTTTCTACAAGAGTCAGTTCACGAGAACTGAGCAAGATAAGGCTACACAAAACCACCATAACTATTATCTAACAATATCACAAAAAGGAAACACTTTATTACAAGAATTGGTTCAAACCTCTAAACACTACTAACACATCAAGTCATATTAAAGTCTTCATCATGCCAATCAAGAAGGAGAAGACCTTGTACTTCAGTTAGGAGCAAAACAACGAAAGTAATAATCGTATGAGAATGGCCCTTGGCCCTATAAGGAGATATAAACAATCTAGCAAAGAACAGAATTCCCATCAAGTAAGTAAATAACAATGATTACAAGATTGAGACTTGATATAAATAGACCAACCATCTAGAATTTTATCAAAGGTACCAACGCATAGGCTAAAATAATACATTTCTAAAAGAACAAAAGTTGATCGGCCCAAGAAAGGGGAAACACGGGTTTCAAAATTTAACACAAAAAGTCATGTACAAATGAATTTCAAACCGGAAATCAAATAGAGTTTACACACAATATAAGTTTCGAAGCGAAGGCATAGTATACTAGTTTTGACCATTAACTACAAATAGATTTACCAATCATCCAGGAAGGGTCAAAGTTTTACAGGCGAGTAGCAAGCATGCGAGAGAAGAAGGGGTTTCCGTCACACAAGGGTATACAATAATGTCATCAACAAATTTTATAACACTAAGGATTTGCAAACCTCCACTACAATACTAATGTTTGGTTAATTTTAAATAAATTACCCATATCCCAAAACAACCAAATTTTACGGCAACCCTTGGTAACGCCGTCAACCGTCGCACAAATAGATACAAACTTAATTTCTAAGTGACTTTATCAAAACAAAACCTTCCGCTATGAATTCATAAGATTATCACACGAAAGCTGAGTTTTCCCGAAGGTCAATCACATTTAAGGAAATCTCCATCACAAACTATTACAGTAATTACATGCATAAAAACTGACCAATATTAATTAATAGCGTTAACGTTACAAGGGAGAAAATAATGCCAGTTAGGAAAACTAGAAGAGCGCCATCAGAAATAAATTCACAGAGGGCGATTGGGCCAAAACTAATCTAGTGTCAACGAGGTACTGGATTCGCACAAGGAAACCTCGAGCTTAGCTGATTCGAAAAGCTAGTTATGATTCAAGTTGATAGGGATGGTCAAGGTACTCCTTGAGAATGGCCTTGCAAGCCTAGAAACATGATGAAAGGTAAGATAAGAGTCTAAACACGCGATCAGGAAAACACATCACACACAAATGTTTTCATTCTAAAAGTTTACTACCGAAACTCAAGCTGGCTAGCCCCAAGCATTGATCACACATTCTCACAACCTTTCCTTCTCGATGCCAAAAAGGTTATCAAAGGGACTTGCGAAGGAGCTAAAAAAGCGTCAAAAGACAACTTGGGTGCTAGGGAGGAGCTTCACAGTTATCGTAACTTACTTCCATGATATCGAAAATACTAGATAATCAACATAACAACTTGCAACTCAATCGCAGAGAAGAATTAATACATAAACAAACAGATGAAGTTCTATCATTCGAGTAAGGGAACATAACATTCAAAGGAGAGGGCACACGCATCCTTTTGACCCACATACTATCAACAATAAAAGCTAAAATGAGGAGAAACAAGCAGAAAGGGAAATCTCTCATCACGACATCCAACTGACAAAACAATGCAAGGAAAAGTGGTTCGATTTCGCAATAATTGTAAATATAATAGCAGTAGAAAGGTGTAGAAATATCTTGCCTATTTCTCCAGCTTCAACAAGTCGTACAGACTCCGCACGGGTCAGCATAAGAACCGTAGGTACTGGAATCCGGGTGCACCAGTTCTAAGCAGTCCACATTCACGATCCGCGAGACCAAGCAATTGAGGAGGATTTTTTTTTGTCAAACAGTATGGGTGTCTTATGCTTGCTTCCCTTTTGCATAAGTATCTACCAACGCCCAACAAACAAAGCATTTGACACAGCCTTGTACCTTCTCCATTATGTTCCAAGTTTCCAAGGTGTCTCAACCCACCCAATTGTCCACAACCAACAATCATTGCTGTCCAAAAGACCACATTTCTTTCAAGTTTTGCCCAAACCATCCGAACACTTCGCTGAGCATCCAGTATCAGGAGTAAAATCCGTCTTAAGATAGTTATGTGCCCAGGACACTAGCAGATACAACAAGCAACGAAAATCTCTTTTTCAAAAGCATTGGAGAACGTCCATGCCCTGCTCAAACAATCCCACTTTGGTATAGGCATGGAGATGCTATCAAAGGTTGTGGAGTTTGGCTTTACACCTGCTCTTTGCATTTGCTTGTAAGTTTATAAAGCCATTGCCAGATGAGTTTCTAGAATCTACACCATTACAAGACATCATTTCTTTGTCTCGCTTTGGTCTTGGATTGCTCCGAAGAAAAACAACATATATACTTTTTTTTGACAAGACAGCCTGTATGGTGATTTCAGAAACATGGGCATCATTACAGCAATACCAAAGGGCATTTGCATCCTTGACATATGCATAATAATGCCCGAGTCCCGTGAATAGCCTTTGAATGGACAATGCTACCAAAATAGTGTATACTCCGGCCTTGGGTCCCGACTATCTCTAGACATATGGCCGTAAGTCCCAAGTGTTCCTCGGAAATAATGTTGCGATCTATCTTGCCACCAAATACATCTTCAAATCTCTTCAAATGAATCACTAGAACATTTGGAGCTTGAATAATTGACAACCGCTTGTGGGTCTGCTGCGACAACTTCTTGCACTTTTCACAGTTGTACTTGTTATTCCCATCGAGCACCTCAACTTGAAGGAATCGGCCAAGAGGTTCCTTTAAGGAGTTGGCGTGCAAAATCTCAAGGCTGATATCCATTATCTCATCCATCTTGTTTGACTCAGTCCCACAAGAAAGGCACTTGACTTGGCTCTGCAATACACTGCCAAAAATGTCCTTAACAATGGTATTGGGCTCCTGCTTTAATTGCTTGCCCCTCCCTCAATTAGTATGATCCTTGTACATCTTTATGCAGACATTGTTATAGGCTTCTATCACAAAACGGAGAAATTCATGTGCATCTTCATCTCTCACAAAATGTGACTCGTTGAAGATGCTCATATAATTTGCAAAGCAAAAAGTGCTTCATGAATATTCCGATATGAAACAGATCCATACTTATGAGGTCCTCTTTCATGGGTTACATCGTAGAACAAGCAAGAAATCAATAGAGAATCTTAGTAAATAAATTTCTTCAGGTCTGTTGGAAGCACTCTCACTGTCACATAGTCGATTAGAAGAAAAAAGAACTCGTACTTGCTCAATCGACAAATATCCTGCTACCTTCATCTCCCAAGACGTTCTCTCCAACACTGCATAGATCTCCTATGCCTGAGGGTGTGATCTGTCACCTACACAAAACGCATGCTCCAATAAAACAACAAAGCAAACGTGCTTCACAAATATTCTGATCTAAAACAGATCCGCGCCTATGGGATTCTCTCCCATGAGTTACATCGAACAGCAAGAAGGTCTTAACAGAGAATCTCTGTAATAAATTTCATCGGGTCTCCTGGTAACACTCACACTGTCACTTAATCGATTTTGATAAAAACTATCTTGAAGGAGAGTCCCGAACTTGAAGCTGCAGTCGACACTGAACGGATAACATCATAGTTGGACAACCTGCTTGTTGGAGGCGCTCCCGAAGGCTTCCACTATACTGTAACGTGCCTGCAGCCAGGCTGGAAACAACGGCAGGTCTCTGCTATGGATCCCCAACAAGAACACATCCCCCAGCGCCCAGGAAGAGGAGGAAACACGCCCACTGCTCTTGCTGGTAGCTGTGTGCGGCCAGGAGAAGGGAAACAGGCCTCCATTTCACCCGAACGCCTCAGGAAACAACAAGAATAACCATGTCCAGGATTTGCGCACACCAGTATAAGGCGTGAGGAGGTTTCATGCGGCCAGGGACAACAAAAAAGGACGCACCTAGAGGAAACAGGAAGGAAACGTCTCATACACGCCTGCTTCACTGGCTTGAAGCTCCATCTAATCCATCACGTCAACCAACTGCGCCCATGCATTGAAGGAGAATTCACTCAAAAGTACATTGTATGATATTTTAGGAAGTGATTTTCAAATATGGACATTTATTGTTTACAAGAAGTTAAACTCATAGGAGTTTTACTATCCATTGTCATGAAATTTATATTGCCATATAGTTTATCACTAACAATTCATCATGAGGCTAGCCGTTAAAGAAACATGAAATTTATCTTCCTTCAATGGTAAAATCACTATGTTAATCATGGATGTGACCCGATAAATCACATCTTGTCAATTTTATATAATAGCTATAATTGTTTTTTAGAGTAATTAACGTTTATTCATCCCATGTCGTGGCTGAATGGATAACATTTTGGAATTGCATTCCAGAAAAGATATATGATTCCCATTTGGTGATATGTGGTGAATTTAATATGGTCAAGATTCTTATTGACAATATTGGCCATCTACCCATGTGATGGATTGCTAGTAAAATTGGATTTGGATGTATATGCACAATAAATATGGGTTTTAATGACCCAATGTTTATTTAAATTCTAACTCCTTCATTTGGCATACTTCATGTAATTTATGTTGGGTATATGAGCACATATTTAAGTGCCTCTATCAGTAAAAGCAAGAAGAAAAACATCTTACCTCCTTCACCGATGGTTTTCAATTACTAGTAGAAGTCTTGCAAAATTTTATCTTTTCAAACCATTACCCTACACACTTTAGGTTTGAATGGAAATTCCAGTGGCCAACCATTCACATTACTTAATTTAATATTTCTATTTTTTGTTTAAATCACGAGCCCACCCATCACCATATTAAGAGGTTATGAAGCCTCGTGGTTCAACCAACTGGTAAAACATGATAGATTGTATGGTGGACAAATGTCATTCATTGGTTGATGTGTTATCTACACACTTTCTAAGGGCGTTAAATTGCCCATATTTGGTGTAAATATTACTCAACCACCATGTTCAAGTTTATACTCTTTGTAGCCTTTGAAAAAAATTATCATAGAGATTATACTATTTGTCGCTCCGAGGGGAGAAAGATTATATTGTTTTTTAATTTATTTTTGTCTTGGTTATTTTTTGTGTAATTTTAGTATGTGTCAGTGGGATGTTTTGTACATAGCACCTATAGTAATTTGTTTTTTTTTTTTTTTTTGATTGTTTGGTTTTTTAATAATGGTTTTGTAATTGAAGAATAGGGCACATATAATGTTGATGCACAAAATTATAAATTATTCTAATTAACAGGTATAGCATAGTAAATGTAGTGACATTGTATGTTGATTGTGGGTGGGAAAATGTAGTTTGTATATTTTTCAATAATTGTTACATGTATTGTATGGCTGAAACATATTTGAAGTAGTTAAAGAGAGCTTGGTACATGAGCTTTGGAGTTTGTGGTTTGTACATGTGGAGCTTCGTAGGGTTTTACATTGGTGGTTGGTTGTTATGGAGGGGTGGGTTTACAATATTATGTGTAGAATTTTTCCCTAAGGATGTGGATGGTGTTTTCACTGGCAATGGCTGCCTGTTGTAGGGCTATTTGTGCTTGTTCTAATCGTTGTTGTGTAAGAAACATTGCTATGGAGATTACATTGTTGTCTCTAGGTGTGCCTTCCATGTATTGTTCTTGTACGCATTCAGATAGTAGTTGTTGTATGCAAGTACAATCTGTTGCAATGCGGTCTGTTATGGCATTCAATGTGGACGTCATGCTTGAAGTTCCTGCAAGGAGGTAGGTAGACAATGTATTAGAGGCATAGATTAAAAAGACTGAAGGAAATGATCATGAATAGTTGGGTATTAAAAGGCAACATATATTTTAAAATGGCATAAGATGATTCTTTTTAGGAGGGAAGTATGTAACACCTGTGCAAAAAGTTAACTTTTCCTTTTTGCCTTACAAGCGTTGACATATGATTTGTCCTAAGAAGGTGTATTCTTTTGACTATTAGAAATCATGCTTGTCATGGATAATTTAATTTTGTTCTTAGATTCATTTTGCTGAAATGTTGTTGCTTGCAAGGAATCCATTTTGTTGAGATAAAAAAAATTATAAACAGGTAATGTTGTTTTCAAATTATCTCTTTATAATAACCAAACCTTGATCAGTTCCATTGATGTAAGGTATGTTTTAATTCTTATTACCTGATCTAGTATGGTAAACTGACATTTAGAGGTTGAAGGAAATAAAGGAATGAAATCTTGTATTTATACAATTTCATTGATCTTATTGGAAGTTCTTGATTTACATTCTGTTGTAAGTAGTGTGCTCAGATCTTCTTGCTAATTTCTCTAAGACATTGAATGAAGTAAAAAGGATGGAGGTCTACTTTAGGACTATTGAGGTAATAACCTAAGTCTTAGATCTTTAAGATCTATCCTAATGGGATTCTAACCTAAGGTAAACTAGACGTACCTTATGTCTATGTTTACACTAATCTTGTTACATCCTAACCTAATTTTTATGTGTACAAAGGTGGGGATTTGGAAACAACCTAAGGTAACTATAAGTTTATTTCTAACCTATTACCTAATGCTAAATTGGTATGGGGTATGGTCTATCCTAAGATGGAAAATTTACCTAAGGAAATGTTTATAAACCTAAGGTAAATACTTTCTAAACTAACCTAAGGTCGGATCCTAAGCTAATGATATCTATCCTAAACTAATGCAAGGATAGAAAGGGACCTAAGGGGAGTCGCATGGAAAGTATGAGATGTGGCGACAGTTTATAAGTCATTTATTTGATTTGATCTTGAATTTAAAACAATTTGGTACTGTCAATTGGACAGAGGCATGGAAACTAGAGGGAATCCTAGTTAGCACCTTTACTAAAGTTAAGAAATGCATGTTCTATTTGAATTTGGACTAGAAACTTTAGATGATGGTGGCATGGAGATATAGGTGGGAGATTGGAAATTAATGACATTTATGGTCATCATTTTTGCGAGCAAACTGCCTTAGAAACCATGCAAGTGGATTTGTTGGGATTTGTTTGGTCTTTCATGCATTCTGATTTTTGCTCTGCATGGAGCTATCTGGTTCTTCAAAATAGCAGTTTATTTTCATTTTGTTACTATTTTTAACTCCCTTAGACTTTTTTGGTTGCTGAATTTGATTGGAGAAGAAGGAGTTGTGAAGGCTTGGCTGGAAACCTTCTTCGAATCGATAGAAGCACTATTAGGAATGATAGGCTCTATCCATTAAGCTACTCTGCTTTTCTCTAAATGTCTTCATTAAAACAAATTTTCTCTCGTGAGATAAATGGGTTTTTATTTATGTGATGGTTATTCGGTTTCCTTTCTTGAATATTTTATGTATTCTTTGATTGAGGAACCTCTGCTTGGAAATGTAGTCATTGAGTTGTTTTCCTGTTTGGTTTATGTTGAATCACGTTGTGCAACTAATTATGATTTGAGTAATGTTGAATTTGTGTGGATTCGGATTGTCTAGCAAGTTTGGGTATTTGGGATTATGTTTTAGCTTTTATATTGAAATGGGTTGTCATTTTGGTTGGTAGAAGACATGAATATTATTTATATTTATTACTTCTCTAATTTTTTAAAGTAATGTAGCTTCTATGTAACTACCACTAAATGGATGCTTTGCTTCATGTTGGGTAAGTTGAGTTCGTATGGAAAATAGTAAATAAGTGTTTTCTTATTGAACTTACTGTATAATCTAATAGTTCTTTGAATTTGGTATTCAATGGGAGCTGAGCAGTTATTGGGTGTTTGGAATCTTTGTTTTTGTGGGTTCTTCTTGTATGGAAACAAGAGTGAATGTTTTATTATTCCTTTAAACTTTTTAGTTTAAAATTGAGTCACTCGAATTAAGTTCTTTTATGGAACTATGGGATAGTTGTTTCTTGGACCCTTGGATTTTGATGTTACCTTGTTGGGAATACTTGTGTGTGAATTCTTTCTTCTGATCTTATATTTATATTTTTTCTTCTTTAAGTTCTTGAGTACTGAACTAAAAGTTACATAGATGATTTCCTGTTTGGGTGAGGGCATGTTGAGATTGGCTTTGTCTAAGTTAACACTTGGGTTACTCTCATAGCTCTATGTGAGATTTCTAGAGGTCGATCATGTTGTCTACTACTCTGTTGAGTTAGATGTTGTTGATTCAGAATACCGTTCCTGATTTGGGTTAACCTCTTAGGTAACTTGATAGGGTAAACTTGTTTATCCCTTCCAAATTTTTGGTTTTCGTGAAGCTTTAAACATGTTATTCAAACTTTTGATGACATTTCTTTATCTGGAACTAACCAAATCGATTCTAATAAGGGATTTCTATACTCCCCATTCCTTTGATCTCTAGGTAAGATTGGAGGGAATATATTTTGTTGATAGCTTGTGTGCATGTAGCTAAGCTATGTCATTCTTGGGTTGCACCTTCTTTGGAATCGAATCGTGATAGAACCTTCTCTATCCCTTCATAAGATGTATTTCTCTCACCTTTTTGGGGATTCGATTGAGAGTTTGTCTCACTGATTGTTGTACTTTCTTGAAGGAATGGTCATTCTATGGATCCTCAACTAAAACTTTGATGTTTTAAATGACTGTTGGAGACTATAATTACCCTGTATGGTGATTAACATATTTTTCATCTCATCTCCTTTTGATATGGGTATAATATCACTGTCGTTGGATGTCCATGATGGGAAACCTTGCTTAAATCTATTTCAAACACAATAGTCACACATTTTGTTTAATCTCTTGTTATATGTGTTTTCTTTTATAAAGGAGTTGGGAATGTTGTGATTCATTCTGCATCCCCCTTTTGTGACCCTCTTCACGTGTGATAGAATGTAGGAATTCCCATATGATCATGACATTTGACTCCTTCTCTTTCATTCTATGAGGTAAAGTCTAATCACTGCCCCTTTGGAAATTATAGGAGGATATGTGTTGTGGTCTCTTTTCTGAAGTTGTGTATGGGGATATGGGTTAACTGAATTTTAAAGGAAGTTCTTAACTATTTTATCACATTCATTCTTCTTCTTTTGGGTAAATCTTGTCATAAGATTTATTTGGTTCAGTTGCACTACTTTCTTTAATGCCTTGAGTAGTCATCATTGCTACTTGCTTATTCACTTGACTTGTGTTAAAGGTTTTTAATATTTGTGATAGAAGACTAATGTGAGATGTTGTGCATTGAGTAAATACTATCCTAATGTTAATGTATGGCCTAACTTGAGAAATTAGGCTATGTCTTGGATTTGGGATTAGGATGTCACATCTGATGTGTGAGACTCTTATTTACTTATATTATTAGATGATACATCCTAAATCCTTTTTGAAGCTAGAATGAACTTGGCTATAGTTGTCTTTTAATGAAATTCTGTAAGTTGAGCTAGAAGATTCCTATTTTTGTAGGTAAATCTATTTTGGTTAAATAGTGAAGTTAATTTTTGTATTTCAATTTCAGATGAATTGTGAAGGAAATAACTAGAAAGTAATTTTATTTGATATGGATAAGTGTATTGGATGGAACATTATTTACTTGATATCAAGCTATAGATTGTTGATTACATCATGATATGTCCTTGAATTTTATTCAAATTGATTAATTGTTCTTCTTTTATGGTTGTTATTACTTATAATTTATTTGTCTTCTTGACCTCACTGTTTCATAAAATTAGAGTTGGTTTAATGAAATAGTTAGTTCAAAGCACATTGTTTTAATGCTTAGCGCTTATCATGCTCAGTTCAATGAACTGACCCATGCTAGCAATTTTTTGCAGATGGACTTTGTAAGTGATAAAAGAAGGCAATAAATTTTATGATGTATTGGTTGCTTGAAAGTCTAGACCATTTATAGAGAATTTTGATTTATTATCGATATGTATTGAAGGAAGAAAAGTTTTAATCTTAAATGATATTGATGTTGTTGACATGACATATGTCAATAATGCATAGTCTTGTAAAATGTGTATTTATCATGATGAAATGAAAATACTGAAGTTACTTAAGTTGATTATGTCAATTCTCTTATTCATAATATGAAGGAAATTTGTAATCATATCTTTGATGTTTTCATTCACATCTTATTGGATCCTTATTTATGTAATCATTAAATAGGATGGATAAATGGGAATTAGTACCATTTCCCTTACTTGAATGCAACTTACTAAGTTGCATGTATTGTTGTTCTTTACCTCATCCTGTATGGTTTAATATGATGTTATGAATGCATAGTTAAAACATCAGGATGTGTGAATTTGATAAGGGTATAATAAATCCTAATACTTAACCATAATGAGGAAGGTTCTCCTTCTCTCAAAAGGATACAAAATAAACAAATGGTATATGAGTTTGATAACCATTTAGACTTCATATCAATGAAGTCTTTCATATCAGAACCTATTTTGGTTCTTATACATTCCTTAAATGGTTGAGACACATTAATTAAATTTGTTGATCGATATTGTTTCTATTTTCGATTAATTACACGTTAAGAAAAGAGTTAATGAACATAAAAGCAATCAAAAGTTATGAGGTATCATATAATTTAATCAACTCTATTAAGGAGGGAAAACTTAAGGATTGTTGGGATTAGGGTTATGCAAGGTAGTTGTGATTTGAATCTTAATCCAATAGTTATTAAGTGGATATGACCTCTTGAGGTGTGTAAATCGTGATGAAGTAGTTCTATCGGATGTTGGCTCATGCCAACTACAGATTTGTACCTGTAAATAGGGACGGAAGCATGTATATTGTATTAATCAGAATCAACCAGGTTACAATCGATGGACTGTAATACTTATAGGTATTGTATAGTCATGTGTAGACAAAAGAGAGGTTGCATAGGTACAACCAAAAATACAACTTCCATAATACATTCGGGAAGAAACAATTAAATTAATACAAACAAATGATTAATTTGCAACTATGAAACAAATAATCCTATAACTATGGAGTAAGATAAATATGGTTTAAAAACCATATAACAACATTATTTAATTAATATAATTAATTAAATAATTAATATATACTATGCATAATTAATTAAACTAACATTCCCCCCTTAATTGTGCATTGTCTCAAGAGATGAGGAGAGGAACTCTCTGAACAACTCAAACATGTCACGTGTAAGTGACTTTGTGAAGATATATGCCCGTTGTTCAACTGTTGGACAATATTGAAGCTGGATGTTTTGATTCAACACATGTTCACGTATGAAATGAACTTGTACCTCAATGTGATTTTTTCTCTCATGAAAAATAGGATTGCAAACAAGTTTTTGAACACCTTCATTGTCAACATACATGGTGGTTGGTTTTTCCTATGGTATTCCAAGTCCTTCTAGTATGTGATGTAGCCAAATCACTTCACAAATAGCTTATCCTACAAACGATACTATTCTGGCTTCATGGAAGAGTGAGAAATGAATTTTTGTTTCTTGCTTCCCCATTATATTGGTCTAGATCCCATAAAGAATAAAAATCCAGAAGTGGATTTTCTGTCATAAATATTTCTTACATGATCTGAATCTAAATATCTAGTCAAGAAGAAGTTTTCATTCTTCTTGTATTCTAGACCAAGATCCACTGATCCTTTGAGATGTCTCAAAATATGCCTTGTTTCTTTCCAATGACAAACTTTGGGTTCCTGCATTAACCTCGATAGATAGCTTACTGCAAAGCTAATATCTGGTATAGTGTATGTCAAGTAAATGAGACTCGAATCAACTACCAATAGAGAGTGGCACTTACCTCAAGAGATGGATCTGAATGAGATAAATGTAATCTCTTCTCCATGGGTGTAGCACTTGGTGTGTATTCCATCATCCTAAATTTTTTGAGTTTTTTCTTCGTATATTTCATCTGAGAAACAAAAATGTGATTCTCTTTCTACCATACTTCCAATCCTAGACAATAATGCATCAACCCAAGATCTGTCATGTTGAATGATTGATTAAGATATTTATTCATTGCATCGATCATTCTCACTGAACTTCCAGTGATGACTAGATTGTTGATATAGAAAATGAAAATCACAATCTCCTGCCCTTGTTTTTTGAGGTAAAGATTGGGATCGTATGGATTTCTAACAAATCCATGTTGTACGAGATACTCATCAATCTTGATGTACCATTCCCAGGGTGCCTATTTGAAGCCATAAAGAGATTTCCTGAGTTTGCATACCTTTACTTCTTGACCAGGTACTACATATCCCTCATGTTGAGTCATGTAGACTTCTTCTTGTAAATATTCATTTAGGAAGGAAATTTTTACATCCATCTGGTGGACTTTCTAGCCAAACTCCCAGTAGCTAGCTAGAGAAAACATCATTCTGATTGTTTTGATCTTAGCTATGGGAGAAAATGTATCCTCATAGTTTATGCCTTATTTTTGTGCATACCCCTTTTCCTCTAGTCTTGGTTTATACTTGTCCAATGTCCCATTTATTCATTATTTATTTTAAATATCCATCTGCATCCAATGGGTTTATTTCTTAGTGTAATATCGACAAGTCCTGCCAAGTGTTATTCTTCATCACTGATTGATATTCAGAATCCATGGCATCTTTCCAAGATTTTGACTATAGTTCTTCTTGGACTGTAGAGGGATCATCAGATTCAATAACTCTACTCATCTAAGAAAAGTTAACTTCTTCTCTTGCATGGATGTATCTAGTGGAGCATCCATTCTTACATCTCGTAATGTGCTAGTACACCACTTAGGCATACGATGAATTGTTCCCATGGGTCATGGTTCTATCTGATCAACACCATCATCCCTATCGTCACTTTCATCTTTTGAGGGAACATCAACTTCAATTTTTAAAATTGGAGAAAAATATACATCTAGTGTGTCTAGAGGAGAAGTCTCTGATTCCTTCTTCTAAAAAACTAAACATCTCTACTGGTGTAGACTTTTCTAGTCTTAGGATCCATCAATAAGTACCCAAGAGTCTCTTCACTATACCCAATGAAGATGAGTTTCTGTGACTTCATGTCAAGTTTATTTCTATTTTTTTGGGTATGTGCATGCTTTCTTTACACTGAATACTCTAAGGTGTGCAATAGATGGTTTCCACTTTGACCATGCTTCTTGTGGTGTTACTCCATCAAGAGCAACTGTGGGCACTCTATTCAACAAATACATTGTTGTCTTTGCTACTTCTACCTAGAATGTCTTTGCAAGTCCAGAGTCATCAATCATGCATCACACCATTTCCATGATAGTACAATTTCTTCTCTCAACAACACCATTCTTCTGCGGTGTGTGTGGAGGAGGCATTTGTCGACAAATCTGTGAGTTTTTAGGTAGTATTTGAACTCATTACTAGTGAATTCCACCCCTCGATCTGAGTGGAGAGTTTTGATGTGACGACCATTTTCATTCTCAATCTACTTTGAACTTCTTAAAAGTTTCAAAATCTTCACTTTTCTTGCGAAGATAAGAAATCCACATTTTTCTTGAGTAGTCGTCAACACAAAGCATGAAGAACTGGAACCCAGAATGACTTGGTTGCATCAGACCACAAATATCGGTATGAACTAGGTCAAGTTTTCCATGAGCTCAAAATTTACTCTTCTAGAATGAAGCTCTGTGTTGTTTTTCCTGTTAGGCAGTGAGGACACTTGTCTATATCCTTATGAAGAGATGGTATCCCATGTACCATATTACGCTGGTGAAGTGTCTCGAGATACTTGAAACTTACATGACCAAGTCTCTCGATGCCACAACTATACTAAGGTGGAGTTCTTAGCCACAAGTTCTTGATCGTCTCTATGAACAAAATCAAGTTGGAACATGTGTCCCACATCGGAGGCTTTTGCAACTATTTTCAAGCCTCATGATTTATCTCGAATTAAACATGTTTTCTTGCCGGAATGACTATCAAAGTAAATTTTTAGGTTGTGATCAAGGAGTTGATTGACTGAAAGTAGATTCTTTGTCAACCCAGGGACATATAATACATCTGAAAGTGTAAAGTTGCATGAACCAAGGGGTAGAGAAATGTTCCCAATCCCCTGAATTGTATATGAAGAATCATCTCCCAACGAAACATGATTTTTCAATGGCATGTCCCTCATTGAAATAAAATAGTCTCTATGGGTGGTCATGTGTCGAGTTTCCCCCGAATCAACATACCAAACATCACTAGATGACATGGATGGTTCACTTGATCGAGCAATGAACAAGTAGTCTTCATTGTCTGACTGTTCTTGTTGCTTAGCAATATTTCCTTGTTGATGGGGTCTTCTTTTCCAGTTCCCCTTTTTATGCCCTTGATTGTAGTTAGAATGTCCCTTGTGAGATTGTTGTGGAGGTCCAAAGTTGCTTGATGAACCTTTCTTGTAAGTATTATACCAACAATCTTGTAGGTTATGTCCTCTTTTGCAGATTGGACATTACTTCTTCTTTTGGCTATCCCCTTGATACTTATTTTGATTTTGGGATTTTTGATAGGAATTTGGTTTTCTCTTACCTTTTACTTTCCATTTTTTATGTGAAGAAAGTTCCTGCTCCTCTTCATCATCCTTATTATGTATGGCTTCTTCTTGTTATAGTAAGTTTAACAATTTGTCAAAACTAACGGTCCTATCTCACACGTTTAGTGTTGTTACAAAAATGTGGTAAGAAGAGGGGAGTGCTCTCGAAACAATGGGAATGAGAACATCATCTGAGACCACTTCTCCTAGGACTAGAAGTGAAGCCCTCAATTTTGTAACTCTTCTTAAGAAAGCTTCTATTTTTTCATTCTTCTTGAACTTCAATGTGTGTAACTGACTCTGTAAATTCAATATAAAATTCTTGTTCTTGGCCTCATATACTGTTCTCAACTTATCCCATGCTTCTTTAGCAGTTTTGGCATCTTGAATGTGGGGTTGCACATCATCGAAACTCCAAACAAGATGATGAGTTTGGTCTTCTGATCTGCTTTATCAAACTATCATTGTTGTGTTGTATTAGTAGTTGATCTGGTCAGATTACCATTCATAGTAGGCCAGATCTCTTCAAACTCTAGTTGTGTCTTGATTTTTTCTTCAATGTAGCATAGTTGTTTCCTCTGAGTAGTTATGAATCTAGAAGAAAAAAATTTAGGGGCATTGGTGCCCATTTTACAGATATCACTAATAGGGTTTGGTTGTTATCACTCTAGGTATAAGGTCTCCTAATCTATAAACCGTCAATCCATATACCAAACCTTTCTATATACGTGTCCTTCCGATATACCTGGCGGTACGTGGAAGAAGCTTTCCCTTTCTATATACCTAGTGGTACATGAAAGAGGCATTAACGTATGTGAAAGAATTAAATACGTGGTACCAAGATAGTACTGAAAGGGGTATGTGTCATTATTGACACCGACTCAAAGAAATATCCTCATACGTGCGTGTAACTTCACATATACTTGGATAAATTTTCAGTCTAGATTTTGTCTTGCAAATCATTCACAGATGGATGGGATGGCTTATAGTGTGTGCATTGTTACCTTATTACTCCCCGTCGATTTAAAGGGTTGATGGTTGATGCCCACATGACGTTGTTGCAGCTATATTAGGCATTAAGTGCAGTAGTAGTCACGACGGCTTTACCCGTAAGTGCTTCCCAAAGGCACTGTATATACCGAATGCTGCGAATGAGATCTAGGATCTCGCGAGTGTTGCAGAACCATTTTTTATTGGTTTTTATTATAATTTTTCAGCCAGTTTCTGAGTAGTTACAAATTTTGTAGTTAACTTATGGCAACCTACAAATTAGTACAATATATTGCAGCATGTAATTACATTGAAATATGGAAAAATATTTAATGGAAGGATTTTTTTGTTTTGTGGGCTAAATATTTAAATGACCCACTACGCTAAAAAAATGCAAAAATATAGCTTAAAATGTAATTTCTGGATAGGCCTCCTTTAGTAAAAATGTCCAGAATGAAAAAATAGGGTAGTGGAGAAAACAAAAATTTACCCTAAATTAGGAATTTTCTCACTAAATATTTGGTAGGGTGTTTACTTATGACTAAGTGGTTTAGCAGTGGTTTTCATGCTAAATCTACCTCTAAATGTGGTGGTTTCTCCAACTATGCCGCCAAAGTCAAAAATTTATGTTGGGAGTGTGATTTGAACTCCACACCTCTCATTTCTAAGCCATTCCTCTTAACTGCTCAACCTCTATGAGTGCTTGTGATATAAAATGAAGGAAAGTAAGTTTATATTAAAATAATATAGACTAACCTTTTAAAAATGAAAACGTGGCTAAGGAATCCACGTGGACCTTGCATGAAGGAGGGCGGTTAGGGCTCATGCATGCACAAAAGCTGGATCTGAAGCATTTTTAACTCCGCATTATATTGTTTTCCACCGATATTTTCTTTAGCCACTTCTTATTGATTTCACCACCTTGTTTTGATCTCCATCACTTTTACTTTTTCTTTTAATCATGCCCTTTTTTTAATTTCTCTACCTGTGCATGGAATGTTGACCACCTTGTATTGTTTGTGCAGGTCTTGCGTTGGAGATTGAAGCCACATTTTTGGATTTATGCAGGTTTAGATTTGTTTGCTTGTTGTAGGTTATGTAGGGGTCAATGCATGGAGGGAGGAGAATGGCTGGACAGGAGATGGTTGCTACTTTTTCTCCCCTCTCTTTTTAATTGCTTGTTACTGGTTGCAGGTGAAACGAGACGGCTCGATAGACAAAGATCTATGTTGAATGACTCGACCACAATGTTGAATGGGCTCAAATTTTGATTTCAACTCGCCAAGGGCAATAAAACTCAGTTCTTAATAAAGAACAAGCTCCAAACAACTCGATTGCTTAATGAAGTAGTTCGGTCAACCTTGAAATAGCTCATCTCGCCTATGGAAGAGACCTCCAATATAACTCTGTAAAGTAGTTTACAGGCCTCCAAATTTGATAACAAACATATAATATTATCTGTACAAAACCCCTGAATGGGGATTTTTTTATTTTTTAAAATCCTATTCTTATAGCAACATATGCCCTAGTGCACCAAACACTAGTGCAAAAAAAATTGCATTCCAAACACCTAGAATATGAGAGGGGGATGTGGAGATGCAGGGATGTCTGGGAAGTTGCTTGAGGCATCACAGGATCTCTTGGAAAGAAAATTATTCTCCAAAACACTTCTCTTCCTACTGCAATCTCTCTTCAACCCTTTACTGCTTCAGAGGCCAGATTCTCACTCTTGTACCAAATGTAAATAGGGAGGAAAGCCTATAGATTATATTAATCGGAATCAACTAGGGTACAATAGATGGACTATAATACTTATAGGTATTGTATAGTCATGTGCAAACAAAAGAGAGGTTACACAGGTACAACCAAAAATACAACAGCTTCCATAATACATTTGGGAAGTAACAATTAAATTAATAGAAACAAATGATTAAGTTGCAACTATGCAACAAATAATCCTATAACTATGGAATAAGAAAATATAGTTTAAAAACCATATAACAACATTATTTAATTAATATAATTAATATATACTATGCATAATTAATTAATCTAACAATACCTTTGTGAAGACTTGGGTATTCACAAGGATACAATGTTGTAGTTGACATGTTGCAACACCCTTCAGCATTGGTTCATCTAGATCTACTCAAACCTGGAATTGAACTTAGTTTCTCTCTAGATCAGGCTACGGATATGATTTAGCATAGGAAGTGACTCTCAATTACTTAGGATAACTTGGCACATTCAATTGACTTAGGTCGAATGAGTTTTCCCATATACCCTACGTCATCGTGATTGGTTCCCTATACCAAATTATGTCAATAACCTGGGATAGGGTCAAACCTTGTACAAGTGGATTGATAGAAGTTAGTAAAGACCATTCTAGATAACATATGAGTGGGGTGAAGGACGTATTTTGATTAGACTAGTATCTCATCTAAGAATAGTAACATGAACAATATGTGGGAAATCTTTGGCTAAAGTATCGCAAGATGATGCTTACATTGTCCTATGTCACCTAGTTTGAGAAATGTGATTTCAGATGAATACGGTAAAAAATATACAGATAGATTTCTTAAATATAACACTCAATACCCTATTTTTGCTCTCAAAATTCCCCTCTTTTGAAGACAAGTTTTGAAAAAATTTAGTCGGTAACTTGGAGTATTGGATTGCATCGAGCCTAGTATTGTTTGTAGTTTTTCATTCCATAGAGAACAATTTGAAATTTGGGCATAATGGTGGAGTTTTCCCCTTCTTTTTATTTCTTCACTTAGTCAAGAATGACAGGCGTATCTTCCCATTAATTTTTTTCCCCAATATCCACGGTTAGTACATGGACATCTCTAATTTAATGTGGCATGTTCATGTTTCAAGCCACAATGGAAGCCTCCACACGTCCAAACAACACAACTCCAAGGGTAGGGACCCAAGGAAAAGTCCTCAAATAAGCATAGGCTTTCTACGTGTCCCAGGTCTAAAATGAAAACAAAATAATATAAAATCAGCTAAGTATGGAAGGTTCAAGCAGATGGTGCCATGTCCCTCATCGGCGCAACTTCAAGGGTCAAAGCCAGGGATAGTTCTCAAACTTCCACCATTCTTCCACGTGTCCCAGGTTCTAAAAGGGACAAAGACAATTATTTAAATTGACTAAGTATGAGTGGGTCAGTGGAAGCCTCCACGTGCCTCAACTGCATGCAATTTTACAAGTTAAACCAAAAGGCTTGTTTTCAAATGAGCACCACTCTCCACGTGTCTAGGGATCAAAATAAGTCAAATAGGAAATAGGCCTGAATCGGCTAAGTATAAAAGAACCGGTGAAGCTCTCCACTTGTCAGCCTGGCAAAACTTTAAAAGCAAAAATGTAAAAGGCATTCACAGGCCTGTTTTAGTTAATTTTCTCTCATGTGGACGACTTGAATTTAGAGTTTGTAAAGGTAGGGTGGATGGCTGGGATTCAATGTGTCTGGTTTTACCGTCAAGCATGGAAATGACCAGGGCATTTGAGAGGCTCAGAGAACTATTTCTTGAATTAGTTTCTTCAATTTTCTATAACCAATTGTAACCATTCTTGAAAACTATTTATCAGATTTTCCATGCCATTGTTGGGGTTGTACCATGAGACTCTATAAAACTAATAGATTTGAAGTAATCAATATAAAAATTTTCCTCTCTCTTCTTCTCCTCTTCTTCTTTCCGTGTCTGAAATTTGGGAATCATTCATTTTTTATGATAGGGAACTTTGTGTCCTTGTTTATATAATTTATGGAACTTTGTGTATGCAGAATTATATTGGTTATGAAAGTAAGTGATTCTATTTTGCAACTCTTTGGTTTAATACGTATAAGGTGATACTCTACCATCTATTTTTCCTAAAAGTATTGTTATGTTCTTCCTACCTCATATCCTTAACTCTTCTATCCTTTCGTATTGATGATCTTTGAGCATTAAACATTTCAAAGTATCAGAACTCCACACTTTGAAAGTTGTACATTTCCATATAAGTTTAGCCACTTGCTTTCATTAAGGGAACCTATCCCATTAAAGAGGAGGGACTTTCTATCCCCTGACTGTGGTTGTTAAAATGCAATTTTAAAACCCAATAGTTTTTGGTGACTATGCTGGGGATTTGTTCAACAAATTTCATTTCTAAATAGAACAACTAATTTGATAATTTGTTTGATCTAGAACTCTAAGATACACTCATGGTAGAAGGGATCTTGGAATTGAAGATCCCCAATTTCAACTCCAAGATCAATAAGGTTTTCAAATTACTCCAATAAGAAGAAATAGAAGATCCCGTTCCACAAGCACACCTCCTGTTGAATACAAAGCTTCTAGTAATAACATTCCTCAACCAAAACTTAGCCCTAATTCTTGTTGGTGTCTCAGTTCACTTTAAGCAATCTTTCCAAGGATGGTAGCACTTCTTCCCTAGGGACAAAGAGTTGGGCCTCTGGCTCTTCCTCAACCATTGCATGAGTTACCTAGGGGTAACAGGAAGAATTTTCCCAAATTTAGAGGTGATGGAAAATTACACCCTAATGAACACATTGTAGCCTCCATTATTGCATGTGGGGTCCTTAGGGTTGAGCATGATGATGTCTCTATTAGGCTATTTGTTGAGACCTTGCAAGACAATGTTGCAGATTGGTTTTACCATCTTCATGTTGGGACCATCATCAATTTGAATACCATGAAAACTCATTTTGAGTAGCGTTTCAAACCTGCTGAGGATGTGCATTCTTTGCTAGCTCATATTTCTCAAATCAAGAAGGAGCCACATGAGCCTATGAGAGAATTTGTAGCCAAGTTCAACAAGTTGATTAACAAGATTCCACAAAATACTAGTCTTGTTGATTAGATTCAAAATTGCTTCTTGAATGATCAATTGCTTGAAGTTAGATATGTCCTAAGGAGATAAAACATTCCAAATTTGGATGTTGATCAGAGATTAGGTGTCATTGTGGAAGATGACTTGATCATGTCCAAAAGATAAAAATGGTTCCTTTCAAATCCAAAACATCTTCTTCTTCCTCTTTTCCTAGAGGTAATGCAGATTAGTTGGTGAAAAAAATTGCTAATGACCTCATTGCCGTCAAGAAACAATTGGCTCAGCATGCTCCATATCAAGATGTTCTAAGGAAGAACTTTCAGTCTAGGAACTACTTTCCCTCTTCTCAAACCAGGTTGGCCATTGAAGTTCCACCCTTCAAGGTTCCTGTCAATGCTACTGGTGAAGTTCTTGAGCTTGATGATGAGGAAGAGAATGGGATATATGATGAACAAGAAGAGGAAGCTTATGAAGAACTAAAGGAGGCTAGTGGTTCTTGAGTTCATTTCCTCACCACTGAAGGTGTGGATGATGAAAATGACTATGATGATGTAGTGGCTAAGATGAACAATGAGTCATATGTTGTTATGACCTGGGAGTAGACCAACACAAAGGAAAAAGTCGTGCAAATTTAAAAATTATCCAAGGAGTACCCCATCACCATCCCGGTGATCGCAAGAAGAGGAGCTCCTATTCCTACTACTTCCATGCAAAAGGTAAGCCCTGATAGTCTTTCTCCCTCCACTTCTACTTCTGAGAATTATTTTCCAACAAATGATAAAGCTGATCGATCAAAATCTCCTCTTACTCATAGTATTTATTCCCCATCCACTTCTTGATCTTTTGACATTATAGACCATCTTAAAAATATGAAGATTCAGATTTCTGAGGCAGAGTTCTATCAAACCCATCCTAAATCCTTTGCCAAAATGGTTAACTTTGTAAATTATAAGTCTAAAACCCCAACCCATTCTTCTAAAGGCCTTTTGTCCACTCCTTCTTCTCCACCTCAACCCAGTCTTGTGGCTCCAATCACTTCACCTAATGAGAAGATCAAGCCCTTCTATGTGACTCTCCTCATAGTTGGACACAAGCTTAGAAATTGTGTCATTGATTTTGGTGCATCTAGATAATGTAATGCCTACAAAAGTGGCTCATGCTTTGGTTCTAACCCTAACCTACACTAATGGCTCTTGCTATTCCATGGAAAGTAGAGAAGGGCCTTTGGTTGGGAGAATCAAGGATGCACAAGTAGCTTTTGCTCCTTTACTAGAAAAGAAGGTCTTGGCTACCATCTTGGTTGCTAATATCCATCCTTCCTATGGCATGCCACTAAGTAGGAACTTTTTCAAAGATGTTGGATGTGAGATCCAAATGGATTGGTCACATGCCTTGATCCCTGACAATGGGAAGATGAAGAAGCTGCTACCTAAGAAAAAAGTAGAGTATATTGTGCAAAAGATAGATGATCCTAAAGAAAAAATACTATATGAAGACATTGGGCATGGGAACTACATGATCATGTCACAAGAGGAGACAATTCTATCAAATGCAGTGTTGTTTGATCCTAATGGTGTGTAGACTTTGGATTTTGATGGAAGCTACTCTTCACTTGTTCTGGAGCTGGTGTAGTGCTCATTTATCCTGGGGGTAAGGTTAATCCTTTCTCCTTAAAGTTATAGTTTGAAAATACCAACAATACTGCTGAGTATGAGGCCCTCATTCTTGGGTTGATCTTGGTGAAGGATATGGGAGTGAAGAACCTTATTTCCCATGGAGATGCAGAGCTAATTGTAAAACAAGTTAGATACGTTTATCAGGTAAAGAATAGAAGGTTGAAGCACTATAGGAATATGTTCTGGGATTGCATTGAATTCCTTGATGCTTTTTCCATTGAAGTTGTGACAAGGGAAAGGAACACTAGGGCTGACTCTCTAGCTATTTCGGGGTCCTTGTTGATTCCTCATCCTGATTTCCCTTAAGATAAATTCACCATTGAGATGATCCATAGACCCAGTGTGCTTGAAAATGAAAATAATTGGTAAGTGTTCAATGATGACCAACATTTTGTTTCTTTCTTAGAGCTCATAGACAACTTTGATCGATGTAATTTAAAAGAAGTGAAACTATTCCTAAAGAGTGTGTGTCATCCGTTGAAGAGAGTGTCAAAGAAGAGATGGATCAAGATGGATGCATCAAACTAAATGTAAACAAAATCCCTAAAGGGCTGGTGAATTTGGAGGATCTTTTTGATAAACATGATAGGTACATGAAGTCTAAAGTTTCCCAACGAGCCCAACAATTTTCTTTGAGACCGAGATAGTGAATATTGGGTGTCTTGATGATCCCAAAATCATCAACATTGGAAAATGTTGCACTTAGGAAGAGAAAAAGAAGGTGGTGAATCTATTGAAGAGGTATGTTGATGTTTTGGCTTACTCTTATGATGATCTTAAGGATTTTCAGCCTAAAGAAATGTAACATTTCATTCCTTTAAAGCCTGGGATCAAACCCTTCAAAAAAAGTAAAGGAAATATAATCCAAAGATAGCTGATACAATTTTCCAAGAAATACAAAATCTTTTGAAGGCTAAGATCATCTTCCCCATCCACCATTCAACATGGATTGCTAATATAGTATCTATTAGGAAGAAGAATGGTGAGATCTGGATCTGTGTGGACTTTAGAAATCTAAATCAGGGTTCTTTAAAGGACAACTACCCTCTCCCCATGATGGACCAAGTATTGCAAGATGTCACAGGCTTAGAGATGCTATCTATTTTAGATGGATTCTCGGGGTACAATCAAGTAGAGGTGAATACTTTAGATAAAAAAATTCATTTACTACTCCTTGGGGTACCTTTGCATACTAGAGGATGCCATTTGGTCTCATCAATGGTGGTGCTACTTTCCAGAGGGCCATGGACTTGGATTTTGGTAGTTTGAAAGGGAAATCCATTATTGTGTTTTTGGATTCAACTTGATAGTGTTTTCTAAAGAAATAACATATCACTTCCAACACCTTGAAACAATACTTATAGAAGTGTTGAGAGCATGGAATTTTTGTAAACCCTAAGAATTTTGTGTTTTGTGTCACAAAAGGAAAGATTTTGGGACACATTTTTTCAAAAGAAGGGATCAATATTGATCCGGAGAGAGTTCATGCCATCTAGAAAATTCCTCTTCCATCAAGTAAAAAAGGTGTCCATTCTTTCTTTGGTAAGATCAATTTCCTAAGAATATTCATCCCTGATTTTGTAGAACTTACTATGAGAATTGCTCATAATATACAAGGGAAGCAAAATTTTTGGTCAGTCCTCTGAAGGGAAGAAATCATTTAAGGACATTAAACAGGTTATTGCAAAGACTCCAATCTTGGCGTGCCATAACTTTAGCAAAGATTTCATTATCTATTGTTATGCCACTAAAAATACCCTAGCTATTGTGTTAACTCAAAATAATGTTGAACATCATGAAATCCAAATTGAATTCATGAGTTATGTCTTGAAAACTAATTACTTGAAGTACACCATGATCGAGAAACATGCTTTTACATTTGTCGAAGCTAGTCAGGTAGTTTAGGTTTTACATCATTAATTCTCATTCTGTGGAGCTGGTGCCTGATATAACAATCAAATCCATTCTTACTCAACAATAATTTGGAACGAAGAGTGGTAATTAGGTAGCAAAGGTGGAAGAGTATGATCTTGACATCAGGCCAACAAATCTGGTTTGGGGTAAGGGTCTGTGTGAACTCATTGCTGAGGGAGCTGCCAATGTGTTGTCCAAAGATGTATGATATGCTCACATTTCTCACTTTCTGACCTATGGAGAATTTCTATCTCACTTGAGTGCCAAAGAGAAGAGATCCATAAACTGAGGTCTGCACAATATGTGTTATGGGAGAATGCTTTGTTCAACGAGGCATAGATGGAAGGTTTTTGAAGTGTGTACACAAGGAACAACAAAGGAAGTTGTTCTCTACTTTTCATGACCAGGATTGTGGAGGTCATTTCTCATCTACTATAACAGCTCATAAAATACTTTTCTTGGTTATTATTTACCCACTCTGTTCAGAAATGCATCAAAATGGGTTGGTAAATGTGAAGCGTGCTAAACATGTGCTCGAAGACCTAAGTTGGTTGTTTTTCATCTTAAGCTTATAGTGATTAAAGAGCCATTTCAACAATGGGGTTTAGACGTCATTGGAGCATTCAATCCATCTTCTAGTAGTGTACATACCCATGTGTTAACTACCACATATTACTTCACCAAGTGGGTGGAAGCCATCCCAATCAAGAACACTACTTTCGAGGAAGTTTGCAACTTCATTAAGGAGAACATTTGATCAGGTTTGGGACCCCCAAAAAAATTGTTACTGACAATGCTTCCAACTTTTCTTCTACTAAGATGATGGACTTCTGTAATTGGTATGGGATCTTCATTTATCATTCTTCAGATTACTACCCCTAAGGGAATAGACAGGTAGAATCAACAAACAAGTACTTGGTGAACATAGTTAGAAAGCTTGTAAATTATTCTCAAAGGAATTGGCATAAGAAGCTATATGATGCACTTTGGGCTGATAGAATTACACCCAAGAGAGAAATTGGAATGTCTCCTTTCTAAGTGGTGTATGGTGTGGAAGCTCAACTACCAGTCATGGTGGAATTTCAATCCTTGCATCTGATGAAAACCACTGAGGATTCATGTTTCAATAGCTCTTTGGACAAGAGGATCATGTACCTTCAAAATATTGATGAGGATAGATTGCAAAGTGGTCGACAGGATAGCAGCTCATCAGTTGAAAGTGAAATATTTGTTTGATAAGAAAGCCAAACCCAAATTTTTCCAAGTAGGAGACATTGTGTTGCTTTGGGAAAAAAGACTTGAGCCATGAGGAAGCCATGGTAAGTTTGATTCTCTTTGGCTTGGTCCTTTTAGAATCAGAAATTTTGTTGGAGAGAACTCTTTTTATCTAGATTACATGGATGGATATCCTCTCCCACTTCCTTATAGTGGGAAGTACCTAAAGTTGTTCAAGTCCTAGGTGACTAGGCGGTCCTTCTCTATATTCTATATAGTGTTTTGGTTTTGGGTCATTCCTTTTTGTTTTGTTTCTATTTTTCCTTTTTGGTTTGTTTCTTTTTCGTGTGTTTTGTATTTTGTGTTGGTTTTCCTTTGACTCTATTTTCACAATGGATAAGGCACTAGTCTGATTTCCCTGAGTTTTTCTGTGGTTCTTAATCTTTCCTCGTTCCTCTATCAAGTCATCCCCAAAAATACCCAGTTGTTGTCGCTCCCCAAACTCCCCTCTTTTGAAGTCAAGTTTCAAAATTTTGAGTGGGTACCTTGGAGTATTGGATAGCATCAGCCTAGTATTGTTTAAAAATTTAATTCCATGGAGAATAGTTTGAAATTCAAGCGTAATGGTGGAGTTTTTCCCCTTCTTTTTATTTCTTCCCGCAGTCGGGAATGACAGACGTATCTTCCCTGTTAATTTTTCCCCATCATCCATGGGTAGTACGTGGCCATCTCTCGATTGGATGGAGGCATGGCCATGTTTTACGCAACAAGGGAAGCCTCCACGTATCCAAATGATGCAACTCCAAGGGCAGGGCCTAGGGGACTACCCTCAAATAAGCGCAGGCTTTCCATGTGTCCCAAGTCCAAAATGAAAACAAAACAAGCTGAAATCAGCTAAGTATGGAGGGTTCGAGGGATGGCACCATGTGCCTCATTGGCAAAACTTCAAGGGTCAAAGCCAGGGGTGGTTCTAAAACTTGCACCAGTATTCCACGTGTCCCAAGTCCAAAAAGGGATAAAGCAAATTATTTAAATTGACTAGGTACTAGCGGGCCATGGATGCCTCCATGTGCCTCAACGGCACGATGATTTCAAAAGTGAAACCAAAAGGCTAGTTTTCAAATGAGTTTCATCTCTCCATGTGTCTATAGATCAACATAAGTCAAGAAATAAATAGGCCCAAATCAGCTAAGTATAAAAGAACTGGTGGAGCTCTCCACATGTCAACCTGGCAAAACTTCAAAAGAAAAAATGGAAAAGGAATTCATAGACCTATTTCCATTAATTCTCTGTCACATGGATGACTTGAATTTAAAGTTTGTAAAGGCAGGGTGGATGGTTGGGATTTGTTGCATCTAGATTTTCCACTAGGCATGGAAATAGTAAGAGCATTTGAGAGGTTCAGACAACTATTTCTTGAATCAGTTTCATCATTTTTCTGTAACCGATTGTAACCATTCTTGAAAACTATTTATTGAATTTTCCACGCCATTGTTGGGTTGGACCCTGAGACTCTATAAAACTAATAGATTCAAGTAATAAATACATAATTTTTCCTCTCTCTTCTTCTAGCTCTTCTTCTTTCCATGTCTGAAATTTGGGAATCATTCACTTTTTATGATAGGGAACTTTGTGTCCTTGTTTATATAATTTCTGTAACTTTACGTCTGCAAAATTATATTGGTTATGAAATTAAGTGATTCAATTCTGTAACTCTTTGGTTCAATATGTATAAGGTGATACTCTGCCAACTATTTTTCTTGAAAGTATTGTTATTTTCTTCCTTCCACATCTCCCTAACTCTTCTATCAATTCATATTGATGATATTTGAGCATTAAACATTTCAAAGTATCATGACTCCACACTTTTAAAGATGTACATTTGTATATAAGTTTAGCCACTTGCTTTCAATAAGGGAACCTCTCCCATTAAAGATGAGGGAATTTTTGTCCCCTGACTATGGTTGTTAAAATGTAATTTTAAAACCCAACATACCCAAAACAGGGTAAGAGAACCAAGTATACATAGTATACCCATAGTATTCAATACTTAACATGAGAGATCGGTTGGTAACCGAGTCATGAAATGAGAGATCAGTAGCTCACCGAGTCATTTAAAACTACATATGGTTATCTATTATGAGATTGATTGTCATGGAATGTGTGTTATAAATTATGATTATTTATAACAAAGAACATTATGTAAAAAAAATTCCCTTGTTTCTATATCTTAAAATGGGAATATTACAGTAATCTTTTTAAAGTCAAATGTTATTCAAGTGTCAAAATTATTTTAATTTTTTGTTTAGTATATAACATCTTGTCAATGTCAGTATTGATTCATCAAAAGTTCTAAAAATAAAAACAATTGCCTCATGGACACATTTTCAGTTTTACCCGATGTCCATTTTTGGGAGAATAAGATGAATAATATTACAGTACTGATAATATTTTTGATGATACAATTTCTTGCACCTTTATTTCTGGATTGAGCTGGAATTCCATTGGTGGAAAAATCCATGTTTATTTTTAAAAATGATGCTCTTCATTTCCTAAATGAGGGGCGTGAATTTCATGTAATTTTCCAATTTCCTATGAAAGATTGAATGTATGTTTAGAGTTTACTCTCCTACCTTGTACCATGTATTTAACATGATCATAGTCTACCTAGTTATGCTTCATATGTGTTCGTGAAATATTTTTTCAAGAAGAAAAGGGTATTTTTTCAATTCTCATGGGCCTACATCTATGCACTTAAATATGGGGTGACACCCATTTATTGAAATCTAGAAAAATTATACATTAAGATATCTCTCAAGGTGGTCATATAATGGGTAATATCTAGAAACTCCTTTTCGAACTACAAACAACATATAAGAGAGAGATAGAGGAAAAATACAGGTGAATGAGTGAAGAAGAATGATGAGGTGAATTATATTTGTGAGATGAACCAATATTTTAGTAACTAAAATCGAGAGAGATTTCCATTTCCATTAGAAGACCCAAGAAAACACATATAACTTATATAAATAACATGAAAAAAAAAAAAAGATTGAAAAAAAGTTCAAATGCTGATTTTCAATCCATTATCAATAGGCATGAAGGTGTTTTTTCCCTACAAAATTGGCATACATCTTGTTGAGTAAAAGAGGGAGAATGGAAGAAAACTACTAGTTGAGAATGGAATAATTACATTTTCTATACAGAAAGAAAAAAAAATCCTTTACAATTGAGAGGAGGCTCAAATATATAGACCAAGAAAGATGAATTTTCATATTCCTACATGAATGTTCATATTCCTTTCCATAATAAGTAACTTTTCCTTATTTTAATAAAATTTCTTTTAAAAAAGTGGAAAGGAAGTTACTTAGGTTACTTTTCCTATGAGGGATGATGGTATTTGTGATAATATCAAGAAAATGATCAAATTCTGCTTATAGTATTTTGTAATGCTTAAGATATTTTGGGATCTCTCAAGATATGTATGAAATGGCTTCTCATATATGATCTAGAGTGCCCATGAGTTCATCACCATAGGACTATGGGTCAAAAATTTATCCTATCACAATAGTCCATAAATGATCTCAAAGCTCATCCAAGTGTACAAATTCAGAGTACAATTTTCTTAGATATTTGTCAACATATTTTGTGATCTCTCGACCTCGGTTCTAGTGATATGAGCAATCCTTAATTACCTAAATGAAGGATATAATTTACCACTCAACTATTCTAATCCCTATTTGGGAACACTATATTTTTCAATCGAAAACACTTTCTTGTCGAGTATTAACTTGGGGTTTAAAGATCTCATCCACAATTTCTTAGAAAATATAGTTCTAAAGGTCAACTTCCTTCCTCACTCTAGAGAAAATATATTATAGTTTCTCAGTCGACAAAAGAGTGATCTTGTATATCCTAATTACTTCAAGGAGAAGCTCACAACCCTTTTTTATGTTTGGAATAAGTGCATGCCTCGGTCATTTTTCCCATCTTGCCAATACACTAGAATTATTGAACAACATGTGAGTCAATCTTACTCAGTGGAGTAATTGACTTAGAAGGGTTAAGACAAGGAACATCAATGTATAAGAATTTTTTGATTATGGAAAATAATAAATATTATGCCTAGTCTGATGTTACACTAGCACTAAATAAATACAACAATGAAATACACAAATATACCCAATAAAACTAAGAAATAAATAATGAAACCATAATTGAAAAGAGAGGGGGAAAAGCCTAGTTTATTCGTAGTGTTTCTAAAGGTTCATAAGACTGTAAACTAGAGAATGATGAAGTTTTGACCATTGGAAAAGAAATCAAAAAATTGGAGAACTAGAGGATCATGTTGAACTAGGGCGCTTGGAGAGGGACAAGGCACTGCGGGTGCCCTGGACCTTTTTCTAAGTGCCTAGGTCTATGGAAATGCTTAGAAACCTGAATTCTTAGGGTAGCAAGATTTTTTTTTATGTTCACCTTTTATTACTATAGATTCACACAATGATCGTTCGAGTCACTAGAAACATGCAATGAAACATATACCTGTAAAACCCTAAAATAGAAATCAAATCTCGAAAAGAAAGATGTAAAATGAGGGTTCAGACTACCCTTAGCCACCACAATGGTGGATTTACAATTGAGCACTGCACTACATCTCATATCCAATATAGTTTTTGTGTGTGTGTGGAATTGTTCCCTAGGTGTCTTGTATGTCAGTCACACATGGATAACGACAAAGTAGCTAGATGTAGAATGTAATAAATGTGTGCATGGAATAGAATGAACTTTCCTCCTATCAAGTGTGATGCATAAAACCATCCCTTTTGTTGTTTTTGATGGATCTAGATGGATGCAACCTTAGGTCGTCATAGCTAATACTTAGTTCTTACTCCCTTATTATGATCACATAACTTTATATTTATATGATACCCTTTCTTGAATTTCATAATTAACGCCAAAAGGGTTGACTATGAAAAATATAAGATGCTCAAATAGCTAGAGAAGACCCAAAAAAGTGTGATTAAAGTAAAAAGAGAACATCAATGCCCAGAGGGGACGACGACGGTGCCTGGCATTGGCGTCTTGCTTGGGCACTAGTGTCTAGGATGAGCAATAGTGAAGACTAGAAAGGAAGGCTGAGAAAGTAAGGGTGAAAGACTGAAAGTAGCAATAGAAGCAAAAGAAAAGTAGCCAAATACATGGGCTAATTACTACAGTTCTTACTTAGGAGTCATATGAATGGTAGTATGTAATCAGGACTAGATAATAACCCAAACTGTGTGATTTTGTGTCTAAATTTTTCCCTACTTTATGTTAGTGAGCGGAAAAATTAGTAACATAAAGTAGATAGAAATGCATACTGTTAGCATTATTTATTACATTGTTAATAAATTAGGTACAAGATGTTAGTTAATAGTTTCTAGTAAGCTTTTAGGTTGTCAATTATACTTTGATTAGTTTTATAATTGTTCTTTTATGTATTTATTCTTGAGCCAATCTCAACATTAAGTGAATCGAATACATTTCAATCAATATTCTTCTGCTTTGGTCATTTACTCTCTCATTTTGGTATCAGAGCTTTCTCATCCTTTTCATGTAATGGAGATCTAAGATTAAATTAGGGGCAATCATTTTAATCCATCAACCCCATACGATGTCTTGAATTTTTGTCTCTAAAAGTCTTAATAATATTTGTTGCAGACATATACTTGTGGAAAGCATGTTTTAACAACCTTCTTATCCCTCACATTTTCATTATCATTTTATTTGCCACTTGTTTTATTTTTAATCATCTCAAGTCAAGGATTCTATCTATAACGCCCACTAAAATCTGCCCACACCAAACCCAAGAACAACCTAGGACAAGCTAGAAAATTATAGAATATTTTTTTATAAAAATTGTTCCCATAAAAAGATTTGAAAACAACAGTTGTCACATTAATGTTTCTAAGTCAGTTATATATAATAATAATTTTTTCCCAAATAAATTAAATATTAAAAACACACATTATACTTTAATGAACTTAATTTGTCCAAGCATGGTTAATTTCTCCCTAAGTGTTCTTTTAATAAACAATTTAATTCCTACTATAGTTAAATATCCCACAATTAAGCCTCAAGGGTAAAGGGGCTAATTTATATAAATACTAAAGTTAATTAATCCCACAAGGTTTAATAACAATTAAAAAGGTACCCATTTGACATGGGGTTAGAATTAATAAACATACCCTTACCCCATAAAGTGACCCCTTAGAAGTCAACCCATGCATTTTGGAATTAAACATTTAAATTTAAATTCAAATCCTACTCACCCACTTCCCACCTACTTTTTGTAGGGATGAATCTAATCCCTTGATGGGTTCATTTAGGACCTTTGATGAGGGAAAAGACAACTAACCCTAAAACATGCTTAAGAAAACTACTTTCTCTTTTCCTTTTGGCTCATTATTTCCCTTTTTGTTTTGTAGGTTGTTGGAGGAGGATGGGAAGCCATTGGAGGCCCTTTAATCTTTTGGGGAGGCATATAAGCTCCATTATTTTTCTTATTTGTTTATACCCTCATTAGGGTTTTAAATGTATTTATATATTTCATTTCAATATTATTTTTTCAAGTAGACAAATGGAGTTGTCCCATTTTGTGATTTAAATATTTATTTGGGTAAGAGAGTATACACAAATATGTGTGTGTGTGTGTGTGTGTGTGTGTGTGTGTGTGTGTATGTATGTATGTATGTATGTATGTATGCATATACACTTGTATACATATATAGATATATATGTATACAAGTGTATATACATAAATACATACGTACATACGTACATATATACACACACCTTTGTGTGTGTGTGGGTTTCATTATGCATGTATACACACTTTACATACATATATAGATATATATTTGTGTGTAATAAATAATACATATGTATATATATTTGTAATGTATGTATGTATACACATATGTATACATACATACATATATATATATATATATATATATATATATATATTTACAAAAATTAATGGATTTAAACTCGTAAAAATAAAATAAAAATACAATAGTATTTCAGAATATATATATATATATATATATATATATATATAGAAACCGATTTAGAAGGGGGTTCGCCATGGCTTGGCACACATTGTGCAAGGATTAGGACAATGTTGGGTCGCGCCCCCTTTTGGTACATTTTTTTTGCATTGTTTAATGTTTAAGGTAAGTGCATTGGGGGTTGGCGGGAGGGTCGCCGACCCCACCCCCATCCCATTAGAAAATGGGGTGGGGGTGGAATCAAACCCTCCCCCCAACCCTACTCCCATTCAAATAAAACAAAGATCATGATATAAGTTGCACAACCCGTAGGGGTTAACAAATTTCAATTATTATTATTTTTCTATAAAACTTAATATATATAATATATGATATATAATATATAGAGATATAATATGTGTGTGTGTGTGTGTGTGTGTGTGTGTATAAGAAGACTCCTTTTTTTGTTACATATATATTACTAACATTTTAATATTAAAATAACTTAATATTATTAATATTATAGTATTAACAATATTTGAGTTTTTTTGAACTACTATCAAACATGACCCCACTTTGAAGACAATTGGAAGGGTTGGCTCAGTATTGCGAGGCCACAATTCAAATCCAATAGTTAGGTTACAGACAAGAGTCTACAATGGAGGAGCAAGGTCGGCAAAGGATAAAAGAATGATGGAGGCCAAAGGATCTGGAGGAGGAAAATGGGGAAAGTCTCAAAGTTTTTGGACTTAGCTGCATATGAGTCAACTCGGGGCCAAACATGTAATGCTCAAAATTACAAGAACTGGAAAATGAGGATATTTTTTTAAAACATACATAAAAATAGATTACACAGCTGCAATCATACAGATTTATTTAATCAAATTCTCTAAATCAATTTTTTTCTTTTGATCTATCTGATAACATCCGTGTAATCCATATGCGGCTCAGAAGGGTGTATCCAGATCTCCATGATCTCCCTTCACCAGTACTTCGAGTGACAATGCTTACTAGCATTTTAGCTCAACCTTTTTCAAGTCATGGGAACAACGGGAAAGTCCTTAGGTCTACCACGAAACTAGATTTCCAAATTTGTATTCGGTATACAACCATTACCTACCTCATGTTCAATGTTCAACTTCCCATGATCAGGATACAAGCAATTTTAATTTAATTGGAGGACTAGGTGATTAGATAATGCACAACCATCAATGCATTACTTTGGCCAAAGTTTTTCGCTTTGCAAGTTACGGCTAAACTCAAGACAACACACTAGTCTTATGAGTTTAAGTCTTCCACCACCTCACAACTATCCCTTTCACAGTTATCTATATCTTATAGTTTGTATTTACTTTATTTCCCATTTAACCTATCTTTCAAGATTTATATCGAGATAAATGCCAAAGGCCAACTAGGATCATCATGAGATAAGTACATTTGTTATGCTGAAATGTATCTATTTCAACATTTCTCATGTACTTATCCCTTAATATGCTTAATGGATCTTTTCATCTATTTATCTTCACATTTAGTTTCTCTTTTCCTGATGCTTGGTTTTTTTAACCTTAAATGACCTTTTACAACAATACTCTTCCATTCTCTATACAACAGATTTACAATCTTGTCATATTAATACCAAGTTTATCGAAAGGAAAAATTAAATATATATTAAAACATGTATATTTAATTATTCATTAGATTAGCTAAGATACTAAATAGCTTATTTAATTTAGAAATTAAAGACAATTTATTGTTATAATAATTTCCCAATTATCGGCTTTATATATTGAAAAATATCAAATAAATAAATTTAACAATTTATGATAAGTAAGATTTCTTACTTCTAGTATTTATCATTTACTCATATTGAGATATTATTACATGTATGGTAATCATCTCTTTATTAAAATCATAAATTACATATGTTGTTAAGGTGAAATATATAACTATTACGGTAACATTCCAATAGTGAGGTTGAATATTAACAATGGGTCCAAGATCGCAATAAATATAGTCAAAATTCTAGGATATCATCCTTCTACAAATTCAAATCCAAGTATCTCATTTAGATCCATGCTACGATAAAACTTCACAAGACATGAGTTTCCGCATATCCGAACGTGATGGCTAATTGTCCTACAAGACTAGAGTAGTGGTATGTTGTCAGTTCAAAATGAACTAGCATGAATATTGCCTCCATTTTCTGATGGGATTATTTAATAAAATATGAAACGATATACATGTTATTTTATCAACAAACGTATGGTAATACAATGGAGGATGTATTATTACATGTTTTTCATCAAGATACAACTATGAATGTACACAAATAGAACAACCAATTTTTATTTCAGCAATCATGTTTCACTCTAATCACAAGGATCAAGACATAATCAAACCACAATCATTCAACATCTGAATTTTGATTAAACCACAAGAAAATCATGCTTCATATGGCATGATTCAACTATTATTTTTCTTACCTTCCAATCAACAAACAACATAACAAAACCTGCATCTCGAAATCATCATTTCCAAATACCAATTACATATTCCCTCTAGGTAAAGAGAATCTCTATAAAACATACAATAACTTTATTTCAAAAAATCAAAATACATTTATATATATTTATATGGAATAGTCCAACTAAACAGGTGTAAAAACACCTCTATTAAATCATTTTAACATGTTCTTTCGTAATCGACATATCAACAAAAAAATTGACCCACATACCACAAGATGATAATTTTGAAGTCTATTTGCATAGAATAACAAAAATAAGTTCCTAACACTTCCAGTAACGAAATCCTTTGGAAAAACTAAGTCATCTTACATAGACTATTAACACTAATTTATTTTTTAGTCAGGTAATAAAATTATACCTACATGAAAATCAACTTGTAAAAATCGAAATCAGTTCATTCCAGCATTAATTTCTTTTTTTTATAAATTATTAGAATCCGGAAGCAAATATATCAGGAAAAATGATGAAATACCTAATAAAAACAATTTTCACACTACCCAAAAATTGCTTTGGTCATACAAATAAATTAGTATTTGAATATAATAAAACTTGGAGGTAGGAATCGATTTGGTTTTCCAAAAATCAAATTTAAATAGAAAATAAACTAAAATAAAAATTGATTAGGAACACCCATCTATGTTTTTTTCTAGGTTTAACTAAAACCACACCAAGGAAACTTAAGAGAATAGAGAATCCATAAATTTCCTTTTATATTTCATTTCCAAGAAATTAAATTAGAAGCTAGATCAAAATTGATTTAATTGCCATTTAAAACAAAATGTGTATTTCCTCATTATTTACAAATAATGTTGCAAAACAAATCATCTTGGGCTCAAGTACATCTTTACACATCCAATCTAAATGCAAGGCAATGAAGATAGATGGAGTTCCTAGAAAATTATGACTTTGATATAAATTACATTAAAGGAAAACAAATCGGGTGGTCTATGCCTTAATTTTTAGAAAGTATATTGCTACTATAGTTACATTAAGAACCTAGTTCAAAGATGAAGCCAAAAATGAGTTAACCAATGAAACCTACTAACAATCATGTTAAAACAACTCTAGAAAAAGATCCAAGAGACAAAAGGTATGATGGTTTCAAGTTGGAAACAAATGGGATTCTACATTATAACAAAAAATATATGTACCAGAGGGTAAAGAGCTCAGAAATAAAGTTATGAGAGAATTTCATGATGTTCCCTAC
Source organism: Taxus wallichiana var. yunnanensis (assembly GCA_018340775.1). Lineage (NCBI taxonomy): Eukaryota > Viridiplantae > Streptophyta > Pinopsida > Cupressales > Taxaceae > Taxus > Taxus wallichiana. The sequence continues at coordinate 261,419,954 of CM031233.1, forward strand.
TCAGGACATCCAGGAGTAAAAAAATGATGGCAAACATAAAAAGAAATACTTCTTGAAAAAGATGAAAAGTGATGTGATTCTTTACGTTGCACAATGCCTAGAATGTCAACAAGTAAATCTTGAACATTCACATCCAACAGGATTATTATATCCTCACAACGTGCCAAAATATAAGTGGTAAGTTATAAGTATGGATTTTTTCCAAGGTCTACCTATGTCCCAAAATAAAGATGATCTTATACTTGTAGTTGTAGAAAAGTTAACTAAAGTGGCACATTTTATAACAAGTAATTTAAAGGATAATTCACCCATACAGGAAAAAAGGTTTTTGCAAGAAGTTTTCCGATTACATGGAGTTCTAGAAATAATAATTTTAGATAGGGACTCAAGAAGGAATTCAAGATTTTGGTAGAATTTGTATGTTGCCTTAGGGAAAAAACTAAACATAAGTTCTGCCTACCATCCTGAAAGAGTAAATCAACTGTTGGAATATTTACTAAGAATGTATTGCATGGATCAGCAATACAAATGGGAAGAGTATCTTACCTTGATTGAACTTGCCTATAATAACACCTACCATTCTTCCATTCAGATGGCTCCTTTTGATGCCTTATATGGTCGTAGGTGTAGAACACCAATAAGTTGGGATAATCCTGAAGATAGAGTACTAATTGGACTTGAAATGCTGTCGAAAATGGAAAAACATGTTAAATTAATCCAAGAAAGATTGAAAGAGGCCATAAATAGACAAAAATGTTATGTAAATTCAAAAAGAATTGATAGAAAATTTAACATGGGAGATAAAGTTTTTCTTAGATTCAAACCTAAAAAGAGTTCCATTTCATCTGGTAGGTCAACAAAATTATCTCCTAGGTTTGTGGGACCATTTGAAGTCCTAGAGGTCGTTGGACTAGTAGCCTATAAGATAACACTACCTCCTGCTCTATCCAAGATGCACAATGTATTTCATGTTTCCTTGCTTAAGAAATATGTACCTAATTTAACACATGTACTTAATTAGGATTCATTGCAGGTTGTGGATCTAGGGGTAATCGTGGTTGAGCCTATAAGGATACTAGAAATCTGCAAGTTGCACTTGAAAAACCATGAGGTTTCACAATGTAAGGTCCACTGGGACCAATATTCTGAAGAAAGTGCCACTAGGGAGAATCTTGAAGATATCCAGACTACTTTTCCACATTTGTTTGACTAATTTTTTAGAATATATTTTTGTTATAGTGCAAAATTCAATTTTTCTATAAAGAGATAGATAAGAAAATTCTGTAGATAAGATTATAAATGAATATTGGAACTAAGGTACTTTTTGATGAGTAGTTACTGTTGAAGATTTTATAATGAACCTGAAAATATGTCGTTTAAGCAGTAATGTGTTATGTCTACAGATTATGTGACTGATTTTCTATATATATAAGGAATGTTGTGACCTTTATGATTCAGCTAAAATGATATTGATACAAATTTTAAGATGATTTGAAATATATTAATGCAAAAAGTGAAAGATGGGTTTAGTTTATCTATTTATCCTGAAATCATCAAGATGATGATTATTCTAAGGGGTGGAGTATGTAACATCCCAAAATTTCTTGTAATTTAAATAATTACAGTTAAGTCTAAATAGGATTAGATGAGATCATCATTGGGTGTAAAATTCATTTGGTTCGTCTTATCATGACCCACAGCTTCTGCTCGCGGGGCATGACATTGCAGAATGAATAACCCCACACCCACCTTGATGATCCTTCATAAAACATGATTAGGCCTTAATCATAGGTAAAACGGTTCATAAATGATAGTGAATCTTTCGGTTATTTTTATTCCGGTTACTTTATTTTAATTGGTTTGGTCGTCTTTTGTTTTTTTTGAATTTTGCAATAACTATTATGAATATTGCCTCTGTTTTATTTAATAGTGCCTCCATACCTGCAGTGCATGAACAATCGTAGAAATATCAAGATCATGTGGTGCATAATTTACTTCATGCACCCTCAACTTCCTACTTTCAAAAGCTACGATGTGGCCATCTTGTAGTAGTACTCCACCCAAACCTTCCCCGACGACGCATCGGTTACCACCGAGAAGTTCATTTGGATCCAAAATCTTCAACACTTGAGCACTTGTGAGTCTACCTTTTAACTCCTTAAAGGCTTCTTCACACTTAATGTCCCAAAAAATTTCTTACCCTTATTTTACAAAGAAGTGATAGTCCCGCTAACTTAGAAAAGTCCTTTATGAACTTCCAATAGTAGCCTGTTAGACCCATAAAACTTCTCACTTCATGCACATCCTTCGGTGTTGGCCATTCCATGATGGCACTAATACTTGAAGGGTCCACCGAGATTCCCTCTTTATTTATTATGTGGCCTAAGTATTGTACTTCGTATTGATAGAAAGCACACTTAGATAATGTCCATATAATTTATGTTTTCTGAGAATTCCTAGAAAAATATTTAAATGGTCGTCATGTTCTTCCTCATTCTTGGAGTATATTAATATATCATCGAGAAAAATAAGTATAAATTGGTCTAAGTATTCCCTAACCACATTGTTCATCAAGTTCATGAAAGCGGCAGGTGCATTTGTTAGACCAAAGGAAAAACTATAAACTCGTAATGCCCATACCTTGTTCTAAAAGTAGTTTTATGGATATCTTCATCCTTGATTTGTAGTTGATGATAACTGGATCTGAGATCTATCTTGGAAAACACTTTTTGTGCCCCCATTTGATCAAATAGATCATCAATTCGGGTAGTGGTACCGATTCTTCACTGTTATCTTGTTGAGCATTCGGTAATCAATACAAAGTCTGAGGGTCCCATCCTTCTTTTTCACGAAGATAACTAGTGCACCCCATGGTGATATACTTGGTCTAATCAGACCCAAGGACAACAACTCATGTAATTGAGCTTTCAATTCAACTAATTCGGTTGTTGTCATTTTGTACGATGCCTTGAAATTGGTTCCATTGTTGTTTTGACCTCTATTGTGAAGTCAAATTCATGCTTAGGTGGAATTCTGGGAAACTCATTTGGAAACACATCTCTAAATTCCCTGAGGATGGGAAATGCTTCAATTTTAGGCTCAATTTCTTGTCCCAAATTTGATATTTTTACAGCATATAGATGGCAGCTCTTTCACTTTTCCTTTTTTAGCTACATGGTGGAAATCTACCTAGTGACAAACTCTCTTTTAACACCCTGAACACTCACTCTTTTCTATTGATCATCGCAAGAAGGTTACACATTTTCCTAAGAAATTCAAGGTTGCATTATGTTGACTTAGCCAATTTATACCTATGAAAACATCATAGGATCCAAGAGGTGCCACATCGAAATTTAATCTTGTTGTGAACTCAAGTAATTCTAGTGGTGCCTCAAACAAACACTTCTTCACTTTATGTACAACATTATTTCCATACTATACAGTCCAAGTGTGTTCCATATACCCAGCTCTTATTTTGAGTTTATCAGCTACTTTAGATGAAACAAAAAATTATATTGAATCAGAATCAAATAAAACAGAAACATGTTCTCCAAAAAGCTTACCTGAGGTTTCAATGGGAGTCACTTGCTTTTATGATTTCTTATTGTGGACTACAGTATAAATCTTATTTTCTTGCCCCTTTTTATTTACTATAGTAGATCCCTTCTAATGGTTATTCTGTTGTCCTCTTTGTGGACAGTTGTTAGCGAAATGATCTCCACCGCACTTAAAACATCCACCCAAAGGTCCTTTTCTCTAATCTTATTCTGGTTGAAACGTGTTCCTTGTTGCCCATTATTTCTATTATTCACAATAGTTCTACCCACTATTCCTCTTTTATTGACAGGCTGAACTTGTTGTTTCCCTTTTTCCATCCTGGTTTACTTGCGGTTGGTGTTTGAAAACTACTATTTTTCCTTATATTTTCCTCTTTAGAGGCATAAATACTTTGCAACTTTTGTTCTTCTTGATAGCTTTTTCAAACATTGTTTCCATCGAGGTAGGTCCATGAACATCTACATCACCACCAATGCTAGGATTCAATCCATTATAAATTTTCTCACTCTAAACTTCTCATCCATTTGATACATAGGAATATATTTCAGCAATCGAGTGAAACGTACCTAATATTCTATAAGTAAGTACTTTCCTTGAGTCGATTTTGGAATTATACCATCTTTGATGGAAGTAGGCCTTGAACTACTCCCATGTGATCATACAAGAATCAATTCCTAGTTCCATTTCTTGTTATCCCATCAGGAAGATGCTTCATGGGATAATTTGTAGGCTCCTCATACTACTTTTGTCTCCTCTGAATAGTCCCTAATCTCAAAATACTTTTCCATTTTGGATAGCCAATTTTCCTCGCTAAAATCACTAACTCAAGATGTAGACTTGCTTTCTTATTTTCCCTTTCATTCAGGTTCTCTGGTTGATCATCATGTTGCTCATCATCCCTATGATCTTCATCTTCTTCACCACCCTGACCTTGTTGTTCTATGGCAGCAACTTAGTTTCAGGTGTCATTCAAAAGGTTGAGGATTTCTTCTAACTTAGCAGTTGTATTATCTAGCACATCATCATTATTTATCCCACTGTCACTCACCATATTAGCTGTTGTTGCCAGCCTAGCCAAAGTTTCCTGTTTTTATAAAATAGGATACTTTTTATTAGAATGTGTGTCCCATTAATGTCTACGTATCTGAGCCACTGGCTCTGATACCAAAATGTAATGCTCAAAATTACTAGAACTGGAAAATGAGGAATTTTTTTTAACATATAGAAAAATAGATTAGACAGCTGTAATCGTATAGATTTATTTAGTCAAATTCTTTAAATCAAATTTGTTCTTTTGATATATCTGATAACATCCATGAAATCCATGTGTGGCTGAGAAGGGTGTATCTAGATCTCCATGATCTCCCTTCACCACTACTTCGAGTGACAATGCTTACTAGCATTTTGGCTCAACCTTTTTCAGGTCATGGAAACCATGTGAAAGTCCTTGGGTCTACCACGAAGCTAGTTTTCTGACTTTATATTCCAGTATCCAACCATTTCCTACCTCATGTTCAGTGTTCAACTTCCCATGATTAGGTTATTGGAAATTTTAATTTAATTGGAGGACTAGGCGATCAAACAATGCACAACCATCAATGCATTACTTTGGCCAAAGTTTTTCGTCATGCAGGTTACGGCTAATCTCAAGACAACACACTAGTCTTATGAGTTTAAGTCTTCCTCCTCCTCACAACTATCGCTTTCACAGTTATCTAGATCTTATAGTTTGTATTTACTTTATTTCCCATTTAACCTATCTTGCAAGATTTTATATCCACATAAATTGCAGAGGCCAACTAGGATCATCATGTGATAAGTACATTTGTTATACTGAAATGTATCTATTTCAGCATTTTACATGTACTTATCCCTTAATATGCCTAATGGATCTTTTCATCTATTTATCTTCCCATTTAGTTTCTCTTTTCGTGATACTTGGTTTTTTTAAACCTTAAATTGCCTTTTACAACAATACTCTTCCATTCTCTATACAACAGGATTTACAATCTTTTCATATTAATACTAAGTTTACTGAAAGGCCGAATTAAATATATATTAAAACATGTATATTTAATTATTCCTTTGATTAGCTACGTCACTAAATAGCTTATTTAATTTAGAAATTAAAGACAATTGATTGATACAATAATTGCCCAATTATCGGCTTCATACATTGACAAATATCAAATAAATAAATTTAACAATTTACGATAAGTAATATTTCTTACTTCTAGTATTTATCATTTACTCATATTGATATATTATTACATACAAGCTAATCATCTCTTTATTAAAATCATAAATTTCATATGCCGTTAAGGTAAAATATATAACTATTACGGTAACTTTCACATAGTGAGATTTGAATATTAACAAGGGGTCCAAGATCCCAATAAATTTAGTCAAAATTCAAGGATATCATCCTTCTACAAATTCAAATCCAAGTATCACATTTAGATCCATGCTCTGATAAAACTTCACATGACATGACTTTCCGCATATCCGAACGAGATGGCTAATTGTCCTGCAAGACTGGAGTAGTCGTATGTTGTCAGTTCAAAATGAACTGGCATAAATATTGCCTCCATTTTCTGATGTAATTATTTAATAAAATATGAAACGATATACATGTTATTTTATCAACAAAATTATGGTAATACAATGGAGGATGTATTATTACATGTTTTTCATCAAAATACAACTATGAATGTACACAAATAGAACAACCAATATATATTTCAGCAATCATGTTTCACTCTAATCACAAGGATCAAGACATAATCAAACCATAATCATTCAACATCTGAATTTTTATTAAACCACAAGAAAATCATGCTTCACATGGTATAGATTCAACTATTATTTTTCTTACCTTCCAATCAACAAACAACTTAACAAAACTATCTAAAATCATCATTTCCAAATACCAATTAGACATACTCCTTTGGGTAATGAGTAGCTCTATAAAACGTACAATAACTTTATTTCAAACAATCAAAACTACATTTATATATATTTATGGGAACAATCCAACTAAATACTGTAAAAACACCTCTATTAAATCATTTTAACATGTTCTTTCAGTAATCGACGATCAAAAAAACAAATTGACCCACATACCATAGGATGATAATTTTGAAGTCTATTTGCATAGAATAACAACAATAAGTTTCTAACACTTCCAGTAACGAAATCCTTTGAGAAAAACTAAGTCATCTTACATAGATTGTTAACACTAGATTTATTTTTCAATCAGGTAATAAAATTATACCTATAGGCAAATCAACTTGTACATATCCAAATCAATTCGTTCCAACATTAATTTCTTTTCTGTTTACAAATTATTAGAATCCGGAAGCAAATATATTAGGCAAAATGATGAAATACCTAGTAAAAACATTTTTCACACTACCCAAAAATCACTTTGCTCATACAAATAAATTATTGTTTGACTGTAATAAAACCCAGAGGAAGGAATCGATTTAGGTTTCTAGAAATCAAATTTAAATAGAAAATAAAATAAAATAAAAATTATTAGGAACAACCATCTGCATTTTTTTCTAGGTTTAGCTAAAACCACACAAAGGAAACTTAAGAGAATACAAAATCCATCAATTTCCTTTTTATATTTCATTTCCAAACAATTAAATCAGAAGCTATCCATAAATTCATTTAATTTCCATTTAAAATAGAATGTGTATTTCCTCATTATTTACAAATAATGTTGCAGAGAGGGGAGAAGATATTCATGCCTAAAGTAAACCCAGAATCAGCAACCTCTTACTCTTCCAACTTTAACAAGTTGAATCCTTCCTTCCTCCAAAACTCACGTAGGTATCCCAGAAGAGAAGAATTAAAATAGACAAAGGAGAAATAAAAGAAAATATAATGAAGAAACTATACTATAATGGAGAATTTTTGGGCTTCCCAATGTTGCTTCTTGCGTCAATGCATGCCATATACTTGGTGTCAAATGAAGGTGTGTCCCTTTCAAAACTCTCAGATTTTAAATAGTAAAATAATATTATTATTATTGTTTTTAACTTTTTATTTACATGCAAATCCTTGTAGGATTTAAATATATAATTTCACAAATTAATAATGCATTTTTTTAATTTTTATTTTAATTGATACCTAACTTTAATGGTAAAATTTATCATCATAATATAAGTCCACATATTGCCAACAATATGTTATTGTAACAATTTTCAAATTCCCATGTTCCATATAAAACATTCAAACAAATGAAAATCACCAAGTCTGTAAATAATAATTTGAATATTCTCATAAAGCTGGTTTGATATAGCATTGTCAAATAAAACATAGGCAATATTCATCACGGTCATTGCAAAAGTTGAACAAAACAAAAGATGACCAAACCAATTAAAATAAAGTAACCAGAATACAAATAGCCAAAAGATTCACTATCATTTATGAACCGTTTTACCTATGATTAAGGCCTAATCATTGTTTATTAAGGATCATCAAGGTGGGTGTGGGGTTATTCATTCTACAATGTCATGCCCCGCAGCATAGAAGTGGGTCATGATACGATGAACCAAATGAATTTTACACCCAATGATGATCTCGTCTAATCCTGTTTAGACTTAATCGTAGTTAGTTTAACTTATAAGAAATTATGGGATGTTACAGAACAACAGACTCATGGAAGGTGCCACGTGTTAGCCCGACACAATTCCAAAAGGCACATAAAAAATAGGGTGTCCAAATGAGCATCACCCCTTTATGTGGTCAGAGCCTAAAAAGGTTTAATCAACCATTGAAAAGTCTAAGGCCGATAGAAAGATCCACGTGCCTCAACGGCTCAAATTCAGGGGCAAGACCCAAAATGTAGTCCCCCAGATGAGCGCGGAGCTTCCACGTGTCCCAGGTCTGAAGAGGAGATAAATTCGGTAGTTTAAAGGTCTAAACAGGTAGAGCCGACATAATTATTCTTGCATCAACTCGGCGCAACTTCAAAGATCAACTCCAAAGGGTAGTCTCCAAACAAGCACAGGATCTCCACATATTTAGGGTCCAACAGAAGTCAAAGAGGTAGAGCGGGCCCAAATTAGTTAAGTATAAAAGGACCGATGGAAGCCTCCACATGTCTCAATGGCACAACTTCAAAGGCATGGCCCAAGGAGTGACCCCAAATGACCGCCAGCCCTCCACGTGTCCCATGGTTTGAAAGGTAGAGCCAGCCATTAAATCAGCTAAGTATAGAAGGGCCAATAGAAACCTCCACATGTCTCATCAGCATAACTTCAAAGGAAGAATCAAGAGCAGGTTCCCAATAAACTATGGGTTTTCCACGTGGTCAGAGTCAAAGAATAGGGTAGAATAGGCCTAAATCAGTTGAGTATCAAAGGATCAACAAAATCCTCCATGCGTCAGCTTAGCACAACTTCAAAGAGAAAACTTGAGGCATGTCCCAAATACGCGTTGAGTCTCCACATTTCTAGGGTCAGACATATGGCCCCGCCAAACAAAAGGGAGCAAAGTGAGGAAGGAGCCATGTGTCTCTTCAGCACAACTTCAAAGGAAAAATTAGAAAGTGGTCCCCAAATGTGCACCAGTTATACACGTGGCCATGTTTCAGATCAAAGCATAGAAGGCACCACATGTCAGGCCTTAATTACATGTGGAGAGGTGGGCCTTTGAACATTTTTTTACCAAAAGTGGGTCGGCGGGCCTGGGGAATACTTTTAGCCCAAGTGGAAAATGCGGGCCAGTGGGCCCAAAGATGACTTTTGGGAAATTAAAAGTTACGGGGCCATGGGATTTTTTTACATTTTTGTAATTTTCATAAAAGCACAATTTGTAAGTGTGGAACCGAGGAGGTTTTTCACCAAATGGAAAATGAGAAGGTTGCAGGCTCGAGGATGCTTTTGGGAAAAAGTGAATTTTGGGATTGCGGCGCTACAGGAGTTTTTGCTAGGGTTATGTGGGAACTATCTCCAATGATTTCCAACAATGCCACAACCATAACAACTTCCTGGTCCTCTCTAATGCGATGTAACACCATCCGGTACTCTAGAGGTCTTTGTTGTTGATCTCGATGATCCGGGTATGGAATGTTGAGGTTTCGTGCAACGAGATCCTATTGACTGATCTCTCGGCACACCCTATGTGCTAATGGGACCCCTAGGAGGAGGCTCCATACTTCACCCCTCTCGTGCGTTGAATCTCTCTCGCGAGGCATGTAAGGTGTGCGGGTCTGTTGATGTTGTTGCTGCTGCTTAAGGTGGATGCTATGGTTGCGTAGAAGAAGATTGTATTGAACCATGTCCACCACGAGGAGGAGGATCTGACCCTTCAATCTGATATCCTGCGCATCTATTAGATGTGGATCCGACTTGGTCCCTTTCATGTTACATCTTTCCCCATGTCTCACATGTAATATAGGCCTTCTCCAAAACCTCTACTAAGGTCTGTGGGTAGTGAATGTGTACCGCACCACCAAAATCCAAATTCAAGCATCTAATGAACCAATGAATCCCTACCTTCTCATCCTACATATAGTCGACATACTAGAGTAGGCCCATAAATTGAATCTCATACTCAGCTACATTCATAGATTCTGACGGAGGTCATAGAACTTGTCTATCTCGTCGCTGCTTGAATAAACCTCTCGGGATAAGTACTTGCTCTCGAACCACTCCTCAATGAGATTCCAGTAACCATCTATGAATCAACATGGTGCTTCTACACTCCTCGGTCCTCCACCACACACCTTCTCCATCCCTTAGAATATGGATCATAACATGAGATTTCATGTTGTTAGTACAAGGGTAGAGCTTGAAGCACCCACTCAAGCTCACCAACCAAGCCTCTACCTAAAATCCACCTCTATCTCTAGAATACTGATATGGTCATAGCTTTAGGATTTCCCTAACATGGTTTTCAGCTATTGACCGGTGACCCCTAGGCCTCTCTACATGTTCATCTCTAGGTTTAGGGCTCCGAGACCTATCCTTGTGTCCTAAAATCTTGTCTCCTTGTCCCCTCTACGGTGACTCTGATCTAGCCAACTCCACATGGGATTTTTCTTCCCTATGCTCCTCGCTATGTTGAGGATATGCACGAGCCTCCACTAATGGCTCCCTATCATGTCTATCAAGTCATCCTCCTAAGGACCTCTCACATATAACATCATTGACATCCTTAAGCCTCATGTAAAATTTGGGATAGAATGCCCTCTATCGTAAGATCTTGAGGTGGAAAGTTTACATCTACATGCAATAAACCCTCTTTTGGTCTACACCTCCTACATAAACCAAGGCGTGAGTTAGTTCATCATGCTAGGTTTTATTCCGCTTTTCTATGTTTACTAAATAATACATTTTCAAGTTCTTTTCTCGCTTTAATATTGTGCAGAGGTTTAATGTTCATGTCTCATGTTTTCTAGTGTGCCCAAGGGTACATGTTTTGAACCCATAGCTATGATACCAAGTGTAACACCCACTAAAATTTGCATGCATGAAACCCAATAACAATATAGAACAAGCTAGAAAATTATGGAATAATTTTTTTTGAAAAATTTTCCCACAAAAAGTTTTGGAAATGAAAATAGTCACATTATTGTTTCTAAGTCATTTATATATAATAATAAAAGTTTCACAATAAAATAAAATATTAAAAACCTACATTATAATTTAATGAACTTAATTAGTCCAAGCATGGTTAATTTCTTTGTAAGTGTTATTTTAATAAACAATTTAAGTCCTACTATAGTTAAATATCCCACAATTAAGCCTCAAGGTTAAAGGGGCTAATATCTATAAATACAAAAGTTAATTAATCCCACAAGGTTTAATAACAATTATAAAAGTTACCCATTTGAAATGGGATTATAATTAATAAACGTAATCTTATCCCATAAAGCGACCCCTTAGAATTCAACCCGTGCATTTTTGAATTAAACATTTATATTTAAATTCAAATCCCACTCACCCACTCCTCACCTACTTTTTGTACGGATGAATCTCATCCTTTGGATGGATTCATTTAGGACCTTTGATGTGGGAAAAGACAACTAACCCTAAAGCATGCTTAAGAAAACTACTTTCTCTCTTTCTTTTGGCTCATTATTTCCCTTTTTGTTTTGCAGGTTGTTGGAGGAGGATGGGAAGCCATTGGAGGCCCTTTAAGATTTTGGGGAGGCATACATGCTACATTATTTTTTTATTTGTTTATACCCTCATTAGGGTTTTAAATGTATTTAGATATTTCATTTCAATATTATTTGTTCAAGTAGACAAATGAGTTTGTCCAAATTTGTGATTTAGTTAAGTTTGATATATATATTTATTTGGGTAAGAGAGCACACACACACACACATATATATATATGTGTGTGTGTGTGTGTGTGTGTGTGTGTGTGTGTGTGTGTGTGTTAAAACCCTTAAAAATAAAATGTAAAAATACATGTGTGTATATTTTAAAACCCTTAAAAATAAAATAAAATACAGTGGTATTTCAGAAATGCATATATAAAACCGATTACCACACCCCTTTTAGTACACCATGCAGTTAGTCCACACCCCCTTTGTACTTTTTTTTTTTTGCATTGTTTATTGTTTAAGGTAAGTGTATTGGGGGTTGGGGGAGGGTCGCTGACCCAACCCCCATCCCATTAGAGAATGGGGTGGGGTCGACGACCCTCCCCCAACCCTACTCCAATTCAAATGAAACAAAGACCATGATAAAGGTTGCGCAGCCACAGTAGGGTTAACAAATTTCAATTGTTATTATTTTTCTATATAATATATGATATATAATATATAGATATAGTATATAATATAATATATATATATATATATATATATATATATATATATATATATATAACACTTTTTTGTTACATATATATTACTAACATTTTAATATTAAAATAAATTAATATTATTAATATTTTAATATTAACAATATTAGTTTTTTTTTTAACTACTATCAATAATAACATTTATACTATTAATTTCAAGGTAACTAATTTTAGTTACATACTTAAGATTTTCTTTGTGACAATTTCATAGGATAGGAGTAAGAGGTTTTAGAATAGGCCGAGTCAAATTTCACTTACTAGTATATCAAACTGCAATGGGTTTTACAAAATTTCACATTAACTTAGCAATTAATTTGCACATTCAAAGGAGGTTAAAGCCTAAGTTGCAATGTGAGACTTCCTTTCTCTACTAGTGTTAAGAATTACTATATTTTCATTAACCAAGTAAAGACAAGTAAAACTAAGTTCTTACCATCTATTTGAATATAGTTTAACTTTCTTTCAACTACTATAAGAGAATGAACAAACATAACTTTTTCACAACCTTATAATTTTCATGGAATACAATATTTTTTTAACTACAATTTTCATCCATTCTCACAACCAATTTTAACAAGTTTTTCAATAAGTTCTAAAATGAGAACTACTATCTTTCCAATGATATCTACACACTTTTGTGGGAAATAAATTAGCTACAATGGAATAAGATATTCCTTTTATAACTTCTTTCCTATTACAACCAAACTAGCTTTACAAAGAAAAATCTTTATTTCCCTTTTCACATACAATACAACTTTAATATCTAATAATCAAAGTAACTTTTCTTCATAATTATTAATACAATATCTTCCACTTAAAGTGGGAATACTTACAAGGATGAAAGCTAAAAAGAATACAATATTACAAGTCTTCCACCCTAAGTGGGAATAAAAAAGAGGTTTTCTCACAAGGAATGATTTCTTGAGGCCACCAAAAATGCTCCATGTGTCACATTACTAACAAGAGATATCCAACATTCTTTATTTTCACAACAAAAAAAAGGGGGAGAGGCAATAGTTTTTCCCAACCAAGAATTCCAATGAGGAGAAGAAGCCATCCTCCTCATTGGCCCTTGAGCCCCAACCACTTTGCAATGAAAAGTGGATTCCACTCATGGTAACAAATCAAGCTTCCACATCACAATACAATAATTTACAACCATACCAAAACACAAATAATACAACTACAATCACAAGAAGGAAAGCACCAAAATAGACAAGGATTCAACATGAAAAAGACAAAGTAGCAATATCCATGGGGAGGTCACTTATGCCTCCGAATGGGAAATGGGTTCCCACCTTAAAACCTCCAATATACATCTCAAAACCCCTACACGCTCTTATGCCTCCAACCTTCTCCTATGCCTCCCTACAATCTCTTATGGCTACCTCATAAAATAGACCAAGTAAGAAATGCAAGTGATTTCTTGTCCAAGGTGGGGCACCCAACCCAACTCCCTCCAAAAAAAAAATGAACTCTTATTCCTCCCCACATGTAAGATCCCCATAGTCCCCTCCTACACCACACTTAAACAATCTACCCAAGCACCCAACAAGCATACCAAAACACTCAAAAACATGCACATATACACAATATACAAGAAAATATTTTACAAGAGTATAGCTCCTACCTTTCCATGGTATAGCCTTATATAAGAGTCCCACACCAAGCTTATTCAAGCCCAAACAATCAGTAAGAAGCTCCAAAAATCCACAAACACTCCAAAATCCTATAACTCCCAAAAATTCAAGGGCACAAAGAAATGAAGTAACCCCCAAACAAGCAAAAGAACTTGAATAAATAGAAAAGGGAGAGAGGAGGGTGAGCTAGATCCATGTAGGATTCCACATCACTCATCCTCAACTCCAACTCACAAGTCAAATGTCAACCCCAATGCACCATAAATTGGCGGGTGAGAGGAATGATAATTTACTTACACACACAAACAAAGCCCACACCCCATAAGGACAAAATTTAATTACATTAAAGAAAATGCAATAACTTTTACCTTTTTTTCTTCCCAAAACACATAATGGGGTCTATTTTTGACCCCCTAACCCATAGGTAGGGTTGGTATAGCAAATTAAGAGGTGTGGAACAAGTTTGACTTGTCCCACAAGCCTCCAAAATTTGACCTTAAGGCCAAATTCGAATTTCCATGAAGGGGTAGAGTGTTCAACACTAAAGATCACAAGCACTCAACTTAGCACACATAATCCAAGAGCCATCTAATCTAATAAATGAATTATTTTCACACATTCATAATTTAGTTTGGTAAAATAATTAATTTACTAATATAGACACAAAATAAGTAATTCATAAAAGAGAATACATCACTACAAAATCAAATACACAAATTAAATCAAGGAAACTAAATTAAATAATTACACATAACCCCTTGGTAACAATTGAGGTGATCCCCACCATGGGAACCCCTTAATCAACAATACAAACACACACACACACACACACATAAAAATACATGTTATGACCCTTGTTAAATTCATCTACCATTCCAATGCGGTCGGTCTCTGATCCCCTCATCGTTTGTTGTGATAGGTTTACCTAAAAACACATAATAACTCCTTCGGCCTCATGGCCACATCAAAACATCTAAAATAAAATATACAATATAAATCCACAATCATCTATATATGAATCAAATCACCATCTAGGTAACTAACAATATCATTTACAATTTCTAACAACATATCGATCTTATATTTCATCAATAACAATAGGATCACAAGATTAATTCCATTGTTAATATCTACTCAAAAAGACACAAATATCACATGTTAGAAATATGTAACCATGTCAAAAGTGTATCATCATCAATATAAGATGTCTCTAATAATCCACACACAACATACTATGAATCAAAACTAACAATAGACCGAGTATCTCTATTATCTACCATCCTGCTAAGTCAAAATACTACTATAATGTCCATAAGTATAGTCAATAGTATCGAAATAAAAAGTAAAAGTGTCAAAGGGAAGTGGGCACTACATCCCCCTCCCCTTAGACTCAACTTCCTCCTGGAAGTCATTGGAACATGTGTGGAAACTAGACTTGTAGCAATGTAGTGTCCTCCCATGTAGCAGTAATCTCATCATACCTATACCACTGAACTCGGACTTGGTCAATCTCTCTACCTCAAAGTTCCAACATCTTGCACTCTAGAATATGGATGGGCTCTACCATCACCTGACCATTATCCTGCACCTGCAATGAGGTCCAATCTAACACATGAGAAGGATCTATAATATATCTCCTAAGTACATAAACATGAAATAGATCATGGATGCAAGACAAGCTAGGTGGCAACACTAGACGATAGGCCAAAGGGCCGATACGCTCCAAGCTATCAAATGGACACAAAATCTAGGAAAAATCTTAGAACCTTTTCATAATGGATAGGGCTCTTATGTGGTCTAACACAAAGAAACACCTTTGTGCCCATCTCATAACTACGATCTGTCCTATGCTGATCCGCATACTTCTTCTACTATCTCCGTGCATTTTTCAATCATGTGCCTCGATCATAAAAACCTACTGCTCCATGTCCTGTAGTAAAGCTGGCCCAAGAGAAACCTTGTCCTCTAACTTGTCCCAACTAAGAGGTGTCCTGCACTCTCTACCATAAATTTCTTGAAAAGGAGCCATGCCTATCGAACTCTAAAAAATTTTATTGTAGGAAAACTCCACCAAGTATAGATACTCCTCCCATCTTGACTAATGATCCATAATGTACATACTAAGAATGTCCTCCAAAATCTAATTCACCCACTCATCTTTTCATCTGTCTTAGGGTGATAAGTTGTGTTGAAATTGATCTTCGTCTCAGGGCATACTGCATGGTACTCCAAAAGTTAGAAGTATACGAAGGATCTTCGTCACAAATGATCTTCCACAAATCCCATGCAATCTAATGATCTCATCTACATATACTCATTCCACTGCACTAAATGTGTAGGTGGTCTTCACCGGAGAAAAATGAGCCACTTTTTTCAATTTATCCACCATGACCATGATAGCATCGTGGTGGTATCTCAACGTCGGTAACCCAATTATGAAGTCCATGGAAATGGTGTCCCATTTCCACTCCAGTGTAGCATGTGGAAAGAGAAGGCTAGGTGGATGATGATGCTGGAACTTCACCTTCTGACACTCTAAATAGTGTGACACAAACTACGCCACGTCTCTCTAAAGTCCCCTACAATAGTACAATTGTCTCAAGGTGGCGTGCATCTTATTCACCCCGGGATGGGCTGAATAAGGTGTAGGATGAGGCTTTGCCAAAATTTCTTTTCTCAAGCCTCCATCTCTAAGAACATATATCTAGAATTTTTACTGAGAAGGTCATCTGCCTCTAATGAAAATCCATCAAACTTCCCCTCAAAGGGTCTTTGAGACTAAATATCTTCTCTGGCTGCAAGGTAGAAGCTGTCATGAGGAAGCTTCTACAATATCCTGCTCTGTAAATATGTACCCACTGAAGTGGCCATAACCACATGTCTCCTTCTATTTAGTGCATCAGAAATCATGTTCTCCTTCCCCTTCACATGATCTACCTCCATGTCCTACTCACAAATAAACTTCATCCAACGCCACTAATGAGCATTGAGATTGGGTTGCATGAAGAGGTGGAAAAGACTCAAGTGATCAATCATGAGTGTAAATCTCCGGTCAAGAAAGAAGTGTCTCCACCGAACCAAGTCATGCACAACTACTACAAGCTAAAGGTCATGAGTTGGATAATTGAGCTCATATTCCTTAAACTTGCAAGATTCAAAAGCAACTACTCTACCCTCCTTGCACTAACACACATCCAAGTCTTTCCAAAGAATCATTCATACAAATGAAGAACTCACCCTGAGGATCTGGCACTGCAAGAATAGGTGTTGTCGTGATGCATTCCTTTAGTTTCCTCAAGGCTTGCTCACATCTATCTAACCATAAAAACTTCTTCCTTTTCCATTGAAGAGAAGTGATGGGGTACACAACCCGAGAGAAGTCCTGCACAAATCCCCTGTAATATCCTACTAAACCCATGAAGTTGTGCACCTCTGTCACACTAGTGGGTGTTGGCCAATCCATAATATCTTGAATCTTGGAAGGATCGATTGTGATACCTTCCCCAAAAATGATGTGGCCCAAATACTACACCTCTATCTAGAAAGAACACACACTTCTCCAGGTTCCCATAAAGATGCTGCTCATGAAGACACTAAAGAACCTAGCGAAGGTGCTCCTCATGCTCCTCACACGTACGTGAGTAAATAAAAATGTCATCAAGGAAAATGAGCACGAAGTGATCCAAGAATGTCCTGAAAACCCCATTCATCAAGCTCATGAACACTATGGGGCATTTGTAAAACCAAAAGGCACTACTGTGAACTCATAGTGGCCATATCTCATACGGAAGGTGGTCTTATGAATATCTTCCTCTGTGATCCTTAGCTGATGATATCCCGACTTAAGATATATCTTAGAGAAAATTTTGGCCCCTTCATCTAATCAAATAAATCATCGATGCACGGAAGGGGTAACAATTCTTGATCATTACTTTGTTTAGTTGGCAATAATCAATACACAACCACAGATATATGTCCTTATTCTTTACAAAAATCATCGATGCACCCCAAGGCGATACACTAGGATGGATTAGGCCTTTCTCTTGAAGGCCCTCCTGCTGCAACTTGAGCTCATAGAGCTCAGGGGTAGTCATTCGAGATAAGATCTCGCCAAGAACCAAATCTATTTGAAAATCTATCTCACATGGGGAGGTAACCCCGGTAGCTCCCCTGGAAAGACATAAGAAAACTCTTTCAAGATGAGATTGTCATCAAGGGATGGCCCACTTGACTCATCCTCCGATCGGTCACTAACTATAACAACATGCATCTGGAAATATCATCACACATTTCTTAAGCTACATAAGAGATGGTTTGAATGGAAATAGACCTCCTAACTCCTGCTATCACTGACTCAACTCCTAGATCAACAGTACATGATATAGTCTTATGGTAATAGTACACTCTAGCTATGTGTGCAGACAACCACCATGTCAAAGATGACTCCATACAAACCCAATGGAAGGATACGAAGATCCGAGGTAGTGGTGAAGGGTCCCAGATCCACTACACACTCCTTAATTAAGGATTCTACAAAAATTTTGGCTCCATAAGCCATTTCAATGTCCTAACTAAGACCCTTCCTAACTACCACCAGCCTGTAACACTCTACTTAGGATGGTGCAATAAAATAATGAAATGAACTAGAATAAAAAATGGAGGTAGGAATACCACTAATGCTACATGTTGTCTCCATCATGGTACTCTTCTGCTCAGCCTCGTAGTTCTCGACCACTACATAGATCCAATGGTTGCCCCATGTAACCAACATTAGGCTCTAAAATCTACATCTTACCCTTGTTACTAAGGTTCTGTGGGAACTCTATCCAATGATGTCCAACAATGCCACAACCATAAAACCTTCCTGGTCCTCTCCAATGAAATGTAACACCATCCGGTACTCTAGAGGTCTTTTCTGTTGATCTCGATGATCCGGCTATGGAATGGTGAGGTTTCTACTAATGAGATCCTATTGATTGAGCTCTCGATGCACCCTATGTGCTAATGGGACCCCTAGGAGGAGGCCCCATACTCTACCCCCTCTATGTGTTGAATCTTTGTGGAGGTCTGTAAGGTGTGCAGGTTTGTTGATGTTGTTGTTTGCTTAGGTGGCTGCTATGGTGGCCAGAAAGAAGATTGTACTAAAACTATCCACCATGAGGAGGAGGATCTGACCCCTTCGATCTGATATCTTACATCTATTGGATGTGGCTCTGAACTTGGTCCCTTTAATGTTACATCTTTCCCCATGTCTCACATGCAATATAGGCCTTCTTCAAAACCTCTGCTAAGGTCCGTGGGTACTAAATGTGCACCACACCAATGGGATTAAAATTCAACAAACTAATGAACCAATGAATCCTTACCTTCTCATCCTGCATATAGTCGACATACTCCAAGTAGGCCCAAATCAACTCTCATACTCATCTACATTCATAGATTCCTAAATGGGGTCATAGAACTCATCTATCTGTTGCTAAATAAAACTCTTGGATAAGTACCTACTCTTGAACCACTCATCAAAGAGCTCCTAGGTAACCATCTTTGAATCAACATGGTGCTTCTAGCTCCTTTTTTTCTACCACACACCTTCTCCATCCCTTAGAATATGGATAATAACATGAGATTTCATGTTGTTAGTACAAGGGTAAAGCTTGAAGCACCCACTCAAGCTCACCAACCAGGCCTCTACCTAAAATCCACCTCTATCTCCAGAATACTGATATGGTCGTAGCTTAAGGATTTCCCTAATATGGTTTTCAGCTATTGACTTGCGACCCCTAGGCCTCTCTGCATGTTCATCTCTAGGTCTAGGGCTCCGAGACCTATCCCTATGTCCTGAAATCTTGTCTCCTTGTCCCCTCTGGTGATTCGATCTGGACTACTCCACATGGGATTTATCTACCCTATGCTCCTCGCTATGTTGAGGATATGCACCAGCCTCCACTGATGGCTCCCTATTATGTTTGTCAAGTCATCCTCCTAAGGACCCTCCATGTATAATAGCATTGACATCCTTAAGCCTCTATAAAATTTGGGGTAGAATGCCCACTACCGTAAGATCTTGAGGTGGAAAGTCTACATCTACGTGCAATAACCCCTCATCTGGTCTGCACCCCTACACAAACCAAGGCATGAGTTAGTTCATCATGCTAGGTTTTATTCCAGTTTTCTATGTTTACTAAATAATACAATTTTCAGACAAGTTGTTTTCTCGGTTTAATATTGTGCAAGGTTTAATGTTCATGTCTCATGTTTTCTAGTGTGCCCAAGGGTACATGCTTTGAACCCATGGCTATGATACCAAGTGTAATACCCACTTAAATTTGTATGCACGAAACCCAATAACAATATAGGACAAGCTAGAAAATTATGGAATAATTTTTTTTGAAAAATGTGCCCACAAAAAGTTTTGGAAATGAGAATAGTCACATTATTGTTTCTAAGTCATTTATATATAATAATAAAAGCTTCGCAATAAAATAAAATATTAAAAACCTACATTATAATTTAATGAACTTAATTAGTCCAAGCATGGTTAATTTCTTCGTAAGTGTTATTTTAATAAACAATTTAAGTCCTACTATAGTTAAATATCCCACAATTAAGCCTCAAGGGTAAAGGGGCTAATATCTATAAATACTATAGTTAATTAATCCCACAAGGTTTAATAACAATTAACAAGGTACCCATTTGACATGGGATTAGAATTAATAAACATACCCTTACCCCATAAAGCGACCCCTTAGAAGTCAACCCATGCATTTTTGAATTAAACATTTAAATTTAAATTCAAATCCCACTCACCCACTCCCCACCTACTTTTTGTAGGGATGAATCTCATCCCTTGGATGGATTCATTTAGGACCTTTGATGAGGGAAAAGACAACTAACCCTAAAACACACTTAAGAAAACTACTTTCTCTCTTTCTTTTGGCTCATTATTTCCTTTTTGTTTTGCAGGTTGTTGGAGGATGGGAAGCCATTGAGGCCCTTTAAGCTTTTGGGGAGGCATACACGCTACATTATTTTTCTTATTTGTTTATACCCTCATTAGGGTTTTAAATGTATTTAGATATTTCATTTCAATATTATTTGTTCAAGTAGAAAAATGAGTTTGTCCAATTTTTTGATTTAGTTAAGTTTGATATATATATTTATTTGGGTAAGAGAACACACACACACACACACATGTATGTGTGTGTGTGTGTGTGTGTGTGTGTGTGTGTGTGTGTGTGTGTGTGTGTGTGTGTGTGTGTGTATATATGGATTAAAACCACTAAAAATAAAATTAAATATAGTGGTATTTCAGAAATGCATATATATAAACCGATTCGTAAGTTGCTTCGTGTGGCTTGGCACACCGTGCATAGGGATTAGGACAATGTTGGGTCATGCCTCCTTTTGGTACATTTTTTTTGCATTGTTTATTATTTAAGGTAAATGTATTGGGGGTTGGGGAGGGTCGCTAACCCCACCCCCATCCCATTAGCAAATGGGGTGGGGTCGATGACCCTCCCCCAACCCTACTCCCATTCAAATGAAACAAAGACCATGATAAAGGCTGCGCAATTGTAGGTGTTAACAAATTTCAATTGTTATTATTTTTCTATATAATATATATATATAATAGATATATATATATATATATATATATATATATATATAAGACTCCTTTTTTTTGTTACATAAATATTACTAACATTTTAATATTAAAATAACTTAATATTTTAATATTAACAATATTTGTTTTTTTTTTGAACTACTATCAAGGTAATAACATTTATACTATTAATTGTGGTAACTAATTTTAGTTACATACTTAAGATTTTCTTTGTGACAATTTCTTAGGATAGGAGTAAGAGGTTTTAGAATAGGCTGAATCAAATTTCCTTACTAGTATATAAAATCGCAAAGGGTTTTATAGAAATTTCATAGTAACTTAGAATTAATTTGCACATTCAAAGGAAGTTAAAGCCTAAGTTGCAATGTGAGACTTCTTTTCTCTACTAGTGTTAAGAATTACTATATTTTCATTAACCAAGTAAAGACAAGTAAAACTAAGTTCTTACCATCTATTTGAATATAGTTTAACTTTCTTTCAACTACTATAAGAGAATGAACAAACATAACTTTTTCACAACCTTATAATTTTCATGGAATACAATATAAGTAGCTATTCCTTTTTTTTTAAACTACAATTTTCAACCATTCTCACAACAAATTTAAACAAGGTTTTCAATAAGTTCTAAAATGAGAACTACTATCTTTCCAATGATATCTACACACTTTTGTGGGAAATAAATTAGCTACAATGGAAAAATATATTCCATTTATAACTTCTTTCCTATTACAACCAAACTAGCTTTATAAAGAAAAATCTTTATTTCCATTTTCACATACAATACAATATCTTCCAGTTAAAGTGGGAAAACTTACAAGGATGAAATCTAAAAGGAATACAATATTACAAGTCTTCCACCCTAAGTGGGAATAACAAAGAGGTTTTCTCACAAGGAATGATTTCTTGAGGACACCAACAATGCTCCATGTCACACATTACCAACAAGAGAGCTCCACCATGCTCCATTTGGTCACAAAAAAAAATGGGGAGAGGTAACACTCTCCACCCAACCAAGAATTCCAATGATGAGAAGAAGACATCCTCCTCAATTGGCCCCCGAGACCGAACCACATTGCAATGAAAAATGGATTCAACTCATGCCAACAACACAAAGCTTCCACATCACAATACAATAATTTATAGCCATACCAAAACACAAACTATACAACTACAATCACAAGAAGGAAAGTAAAAAAATACATAATGCTTCAACATGCAAAAGCCAAAGGAGAAAGATCTATGGGGAGGTCACTTATGCCTCCCAATGGGAAATGGGTGCCCACCTTAAAACCCTCCAATATACATCTCAAAACCCCTACACACTCTTACGTCTCCCTTAGGAATCTCTTATGTCTCCCACATTCTCTTATGCCTCCCTATAATCTCTTATTGCTCCCTAATAAAATAGACCAAGTAAGAAATGCAAGTAATTTATTGTCCAAGGTGGGGCACCCAACCCAACTCCCTCCAAAACATGAAATGAACTCTTATGCCTCCCCACATGTAAGATCCCCATAGTCCCCTCCTACACCACACTTAAGCAATCTACCCAAGCACCCAACAAGCATACCAAAACACTCAAAAATATTCACATATACACAATATAGAAGAAAATATTTTACAAGAGTATAGGTCCTACCTTTCCATGGTAGAGCTTGATCTAAGAGTCCCAAACCAAGCTTCTTCAAGCCCAAAGAATCACTAAGAAGATCCAACAAATCCACAAGCATTCCAAAATCCTCGAAATCTGAAAAATGAAAGGGCTCAAAGAAATTAAGTAACCCTAAAAAAATAAAAACAACTTGAATAAATAGAAAATGGAGAGAGAAGGATGAGGTGGCTCCATGTAGGATGCCACATCACTCATCCTCAACTTTTCCTCACAAGTCAAACCTAAACCCCAAGACACCATAAATTGGTGGGTGAGAGGAATGACAATTTACTTACACACACAAACCAAGCCCACACCCCCTAAGGAAAAACTTTAATTACATGAAATAAAATGCAATAAATTTTACCTTTTTTCTTCCCAAAACACATAATGGGGTCTATGTTTGATCCCCCATTCCATAGGTAGGGTTGGTATAGAAAATTAAGAGGTGTGGGCCAAGTTTTACTTGTCCCACAAGCCTCCAAAATTTTCCCTTAAGGCCAAATTCGAATTTCCATGAAGGGGTAGAGTTTTCAACACTAAAGATCATAAGTACTCAACTTACAACACATAATCCAAAAGCCATCTAATCTAATAAATGAATTATTTTGACCCATTCATAATTTAGTTTATTAAAATAATTAATTTACTATTCTAGACACAAAATAAGTAATTAATAAAAGAGAATACATCACTACAAAATCACATACAAAAATTAAATCAAGGAAACTAAATGAAAGAGTAACACATAACCCCTTGGTCACAATCGGAGGTGATCCCCCCAGGGAACCCCTAATCAACAATACAAACATACACACATAACAAAATACATGTTATCATGGTGACCCTTGTTAAATTCATCTAGCATTCCAATGCGGTTGGTCTCCAATCCCCTCATCATTTTTTGTGATAGGTTTAGCTACAAAACACATAATACTTCCTTCGGCCTTGTGGCCACATCAAAACATCCAAAATAAAATATACAATATAAATCCACAATCATCTATATATGAATCAAATCATCATCTAGGAAAGTAACGATATCATTTACAATTTCTAACAACATCTCGATCTTAAATTTCATCAATAAAAATAGGGTCACAAGATTAGTTCAATTGTTAAGATCTACTCAAAAAGATGTAAATATCGCATGTCAGAAATATGTAACCATGTCAATAGTATATCATCATCAATATAAAATGTCTCTAATAATCCACACACAACATACTATGAATCGAAACTAACAATAGATAAGTATCTTTATCATCTACCATCTTGCTAAGTAAAAATGCTACAATAATGTCCATAAGCATAGTCAACAATATCGAAATCAAAAGAAAAAGTGTCAGAGAGAAGTGTGCACTACACTATCAGCAGATCTGTTTTGTTTTTGTCATAAATATTTTTAATATACTACACACAAACTCGTACGCCACATTAGCTATACTTTATTGTATGCTTTTTGTGGAGGCATATTAGTATTTAAGCACATTATGTTTCTGTCTTAAGTCAGGTTTGTACATGAATAAGGTGGAAAATAAATTTTGAGTGGCATTCAAGATTTGCAGTACAAGATTATATTCTCTCAGCAAGACATCACAACTGGAAGAAAAATGAGTATTTAAAAAAGGGAAAAACAATTATAAAGGACAACGATTCAACTTATAAGTCATAATTTTTTTTTCCTGTATTTATTTTGAAATGGAAATTCCCTTGGAAAAATATTCTGGTTTAAACTTTCATACATGGAAAGCTAGGATAAAAATTTGATTGATGAATAAAAACTTATGGGCCATTGTAAACGGAAAGGAAAAGAACCCACTGATGCAAATAAATTATTGGATTGGAAGACTATGGATGATAAAGCAAAATCAATTATTGGCCTAGCAATTTTAGATTCCGAGTTACATCATGTGGATTTAAGAAAATCATCCAAGGTAATATGGGACACACTTAATACATTATTTAGTGCAAAATCAGTTAATGCCAAATTTTCACTAAAGTTGTAGTTATATAGATTCAAAACGGATGATTGAATTATTATGTCTAGCCATATAAATAATATGAGGGACCTTATTAGACAACTTGCTGAAGTATAGACTAGAATAGATGAAGAGGATGAAAAATCTATTCTATTGAATCGTCTACCCTCTAAGTATAACAATATATTCTTTACATTGAGTCAAATGTCATCTCAAACTCTTGATGATATGATTGCAACATTTGTTGTAGATAAAAAAAGGACACCTACTAAAGATGATGATAGTCCTCAACATGAGAAAGTTATTTATTCTCGAAATATCCATAAAAGTTCCATTAGTGAAAAAAGGACATAGAATGCCACTATTGAAAAAATAAAGGCCATACATTGTGGGAATTTCATATCCAAGAAAAAGATGCTCTCAAGGGAAACACAAGAAACACAAGCCCAATGAAGCTATTGTTTCTCATGTAAAAGAATCATTAGATACAAAAGAGAGTGAAGGGTCTATTGATGATATCAGATTCACATCACATATCATGTTGTGAAGTAATTCATAACACATACTAGAGGCTAGAGGATACATAGAGGTAAGAGGATAATTTGCATCCTCTCTTCAGTCACCTACGACGGGGTCGTAACATAGATTTGGCGACAATTTTATTTTTTTGTGTTCATATTTTTGTTGTTTGTGATGTTGTTTTGGTGTCTATTTTTCAATAATAACAGCTTGAGCATAATTTCTTGTTGGTACCTCTTGATGGAAAAGCATTGTGAGGAGCATAAGCACTTTAAAAAAAGTAGTGCATGGTACTTTAATAAGGTTCATGGGTCTCCTAGAAACCACATAGGTAAATAATAAAGGTGGTGTGCTCATGTCCCTCCAAGTTGGTGGTAAGTATGTACTAAACCACACATGTATCAAGACCATGAAGCCACAAAATTATCCTGGCATGAAAATATGTAAGACAAGACTGTGAAAAAAGTGTGAAGATATCTTTGTCATGTTGACCCAAAGGGGAGATCCATTATGAGGAAATGTGATCTTGTTAGCAGAAATGTAACAAGGGGTGAATGTTAGCATTATTTAATACATTCCTAATAAATTACATATGGGATATTAGTTAACGGTTTCTAGTAAGCTATTAGGTTGTCAGTTATACTTTGAACAGTTTCATAACTATCCTTTTTGTATTTATTCTTGAGCCCATATCAACATTAAGTGAACCGAATACATTTCAATCAATATTCTTATACTCTTGGTAGTTTACGCTCTCATGTACCAGATAACTATGTAGATCGATGATGCAAATGTGGCAAGGGACTAGAAAAAGTGTACAATGATAAAAATGTGAAATGTGGATGCTGAGGAGGAAAGAGTGTAGAAAGTGATGATGAAAATAAACCTAGGGAAGAAATGCATGTGTAGATGTTGTGATGTACATGTTGTCAATTTCATTGTTGTTTTGGTGGATTATTGTGACTAACGCTTTCCATATGGATGGACCTGTAAAAGAGAAGTCAACAAGTAGTCAAATATGCATGTATATTTGTAAAAATCTTGTAAAGGAGTATGTAAAGTTTGAAGGTGTTAAAAAGGAACATGTGCACCTGATCCGTGATGAGAAAAGAGTTTAGAAAAGATCCTATAAATGATTTCGAGTTGAGTTTTTTGAGAAATCTCATGCCAGTGTAATGGAAGAAGTGTAGGGATAATTGTCTAGTGTCGTCTGCCAACCTTTAACTTCTTACCGCTATGTAAAACACCATTATAGATGGTGTGCATGTTCTAAGGATTGTCTAGCCTTGTAAAATAATTTTTGTATGGAGTTTTGTAGATAGTGTTAAACTACCAATCACTATGTAACTACCCCATGGTCTCAGGAATCCAGGAAAAGGTTGTTTTGTTAAGGACCCAAGTAATATTTTGATCCCTGAAAATTGTGTTGTACTAGTACCATGATGTGTATAGTGTTGTATGGTGTGACTAACTCACCCATATGATGCGCCCCCTTTTTGGGGGTGCATGTGACGTCGTTGAAAGAGTATGCATCCCAAAAGGTGACTGACCAGTGTTGAAACTCTACCCTACAGGGGGAAGGGGATGTGTTTAGTAGAAACCAAGGCACACACAAACAACGGACTAGGAGACAAGTGTTAGTACAAGAAAAGAAAAGCATGTATGTCTAATATTAAATGTAATCTATGCAGACAATGTGTACACATGAAATAAGACAATGTAGACTGTGAAAAGTAGGTTACAAAGTTGGGACATCACTCGCGATGTCACAAGATAATCAAGGATATACTGGTCGTAAACAAAATGTGTGCACACAAGAAAAAAGGAAAATCCTGCAAACAATATCATACAATGTTAGACAATGACAAGTAGTGTAACATATAACAATAAAGGTAAATATGGACAGCCTTGATATTTTTCCATTCGGTGAGGAGGATAGCCTTGAGTAGATGATAAAGTGAGTAATTGATGCCTAAGGAGCTAACAAAAAATGTCATGTTTCTTAGTATTACGATCAAAGGTGAGAGGCTCTCATAATTTTATGACCTAAGGCTCACTAATACTAGCACATGTAGTAGAAATAGAATGAATTTGTGATGTAGAAGGAGAATAAATAGTAGCCTAAGAAACATCCTTAAGATGTTGGATTTCTGATTTAGGAGATGTAAGTGTGGATTCCATGGCTTGAAATTTGTCTTGAAATAAAGAATGTCAATCTGAATTGAGTCCAACATGGATTGATTAGATGGAGGATCCAAAGAATAGGGTCATCAGATTGATGATATAAAATAACACTCACTTGATGCAGTGGCGTATCGCTAGGGAGATATGTGGTTTCTAGAGCTTATTTTAAAAACTTGGAAATTTTGATGCATTTCAATTCAATCATACAAAGAAATTTGGGAATATTTAGGATGGACATGATAGAAAATGTGATGTGCCAATGAAGGGTCTGAAAGACAATTAAAGAGTGGGGTTCATAAAAATAATTATGTTAAATATGAAATATTATGCCTAATCTGATGCTATAGTAGCAGTAAATAAGTACATCTATTGAAATACAGAAATATAACCAAGTAAACATTGTAAATAAATAATGAAACCCCAATTACAAAGAGAGGGTAAAAAGGCTTAGTTGATTTTTAGTGTTTGTGAAGGTGTACACAAATAGAAACTGAAGAAATCCAAAGCACTATATGTCATACACAAACTGAAAAAATAGTAGAACTAGAGGAGCGGGTTGGATTGGGGTGTCGAGAGAAGGATAGGGTGGCCATGGGTGCCATGGGCTAGCTTTTGGGTGCATGTGGGTCTACGGAAATGCTCAAAAACCCAAATTCTCAAGGATGTTTCCTGATGATCACCTTTTGTCATTATGGTTTCAAACAATGATTCCTTGAGTCGCTAGTAACCTTTAATAAAACAAAGACATGTAAAACCCTCAAATGACATTAAATCTAAAAAATAAAGATGTAAAATGAGGGGTTGGAATATCCTCAGCCACCAAATTTGTGGAATCATAGCTAATCACTACATTACATCTAAGATGAAATGTAGTTTTGTGTGTGTGTGGAATTGTGCGCTAGTTTTCTCTCGTCCCAGTCACATATGGATATCGAGAAAGTAGTTATATTTAGAATGTAATATATGTGTGCATGCAATAAAATGACCTTCCGTACTATGAAATGTGATGCAGAAAACCAACCCTTTTGTCCCATGTGATGCAGCTAAATGGATGCACTAGATCTCTTAGATGCCTTGATGGATGCAACCTTAAGTGATGATAGATAAAACTTAGTGCTTGGTCCCTTATTATGATCACATAACTTTATATTTATATTTTTTTTATTAATGGTAGAAGGTTTTTAAGGGGACCTTAACCCAAGGAATAAAGAAGGGCTCAGGAACCAGATAAAGCAATACAACCAAATATGTTATTTGACAGGTGGGGACCACACCCTAGAAAAAAGTCCTAAAATCCAGAATAGAAAGTGAAGAGAAAAGGAAGAGGACAATATGCCACCAAGATACTAAAAAACAACAAACTACAACACCTAAATAACTACTAGACAAAAAAATAACAACATCCCAACTACATGCCAGCAACAAAAATTTAAAGAAAGGAACAACTAGGCAACAACATAGGAACCAAATTCCTTACGTGAAGGGAGTATATTTTTCTGTGAATAGGTTTCTTCTTGTTATGAACTATTATCTAATCTTCAGAGGCTTTCTACAATGGAATAACAACTTCTAAATCTAATAATAGTTGATATGTATTGTTAGAGCAAGGAGTAAAAGGAGGAACATTCTCCTTTTCCGCTACACGCACTAATGGATCCTTGTTTTTGGTATTGTAAGTTTCACGATGGATAACCACTTGTTTTTATGTTATGTGATCTCTCTCAAAGGATTTTTAGGCACCAAATCCACCAAGTCTTCCTCCTCAATGTCAGAATCATGGATATCCTTAGATTCAAAAACTAGATGTTTCGAGAGGGCATTTCTCCAACAATTGGCATTCTCATTTTTATGCTTTATCATCTCACATTCAATAGATGAATGCCCCAAATAAAAACATCATCTAGCATCTAAAAGGCATGCCCTCATAATCAAGGGGCTGAGTCCAAGTACAATTTTGTTCTTTAAGCTCAATGTGGGCTGGAAGACCCTTTGAAGTATCAAGCTCAACAGGGATTATTACATAAGTTTTATGGGTGAAATCAATGGTTTGGGAGTCAATGTTAATGATGTTTCCCATGTTATTTCCTATGGAAACCAGACATCTAGTATCCTAGAATTGTAAGGATAAATGGGGTAATCTGATCCAGATCGGTTTATGGGAGAAAGATTCAGTAAGGGGGTTGAATGATTGGAACCATGGTTTTAATATAAGGTACTTTTGTTGGCAGACCCAAATTTGTTTAGAAATGATGTATTTTTCATCTATAGAGCTAAAAAGAATGATTAAGATACCTTTGGCATAGCGGTATAGGTCTAACCTTCCTACTAGATGCAAGATCCAATGCTTAAAGATCCAATCATGGAGTACAGGGAGACTAGGCCAGAAACAAGAAAATATTCATATCAAGGCATGATCTTGGTAGAATGAATCTTTTTCAAGGACTCTATCGCAAAACGTTACACATGGGTTACTATTATTAGGCCTCATAGTTTTGATCTCTGACTTCTTTTGCAATAATTCATTGAATGAATGATGGACCAGAGGTTCTGCCATTCCTAGCGGGTTCTTAGTGTCCTAATAGGGGAAATAGGCTTTTCTTTACCTTCCTTCTAGATCAAGGTAGAAATGGTGGTGCTAGGGCCAAATCTGACCCCAAGAGAGGCCCCAATGCCACCTATAGACTTAATAACCGGATCTCCCCATCCAGTGCCAATGATTTATGGAAACATCTCTAAAGGGGACATTGTATACTTCTCTCCCATGTCTCCTTTCTTGAACACAGACCCATGGAAAATATTTTGACCAAAGCCACCCCTTCCGTGAGCATTGAGAGCTCCTCAAGACATGCTAACAACTTTGCCTCCAACAATGGCCAATATAGGGGAAACATCACTGAGGACTGGAAGTAGTACAAGACCCACTTTCCTAGACATAATTCCCCCAACCGCCATCACCAAAGTGGATCCTTCCTGGTGTCTAATGTTTGCAAAAGTCTAGTGATTAGGGTTCAAGGAGTTTTGGCATTTAGGACTACCCATATTGAAAAATTTAAGTTCAATTGTAAATAATATTAATTCCTTTCTTGAATTTCGTAATTAAAACCAAATATGCCAACTACCAAAAGATAAGATGAGCAAACTGCTAGAGATGAAAAAGTTTGAGTAAAGTAAAAAGAGGACATCGGTACCCATAGGGGACGAGGGTGCCTAGTGTTGGCATCTTGGCTAGAGTTGGTGTCCGGATGACCAAATTTGAAGACTAAAAAGGAATACTGAGAAAGTAAGGATGTAAGATTGAAAGTAACAACAAAAGGAAAAGAAAGATGGCCAAAGACATGGGTTAATTAGTATCTATCCTACTTAGGAGTAATATGAATACTAGTATGTTATCGGGGCTAAAAATTACCCAAAGTGTGTGATTTTGTGTGTATAATTTTCAACATATGAGGTCAATGCATGTACTTTAATTTTAAATTGCTGATGAATTATTTCACCCTCTCTTGTTCAAGCGAACAACTTTGTAGTTGTAGACACCAAATCACACACTTTCAGTCATTATTTAGTCTCGATCACATATTACTATTTGCATGAATACTAAACAAGAAGAGTACTAATTTACCCATGTATTTGGCCATCTTTTTTTTCTTTCTTTTGATACTTCTAGTCTTGCACCTTTATTGACCCTTTCTTTCTTCTCATACTTCAATTTTGTCTTTTCTAGACTTGAGTTCCCAACCACGATGCCAGCACCAGGCACCCTAGTCTCCTCTAGGAGCCCGTGTCCTCTTTACACTTTACTCTAACTTTTTGGGTACTTTCTAGACATTTAAGCATCTTATCCTTTTGGTAGTCAAACTTTTCAGGGTTGATTATGAAATTTAAGCATATAAATTTATGTGATCATAATAAGGAACCAAAAACTAAGCACTAACTATCACCACCTTAGGTTACATCCATCAAAGGTATCTATATCTACATTTACATCCATCTCGCTCCATCATAAGGCACACAAAGCTAGTTCATCTCGCATCATAATTTATAGGAGGGGAGTTTATTGTTTCCATGCACACATGTATTACATTATACATATATTTACTTGCTCTCTACATCACAAAGTGTGACTGGCATAGGAGAAACCAAAGTCACAATTACACCAACATGCCTAGAATTACATTGTGTCTACGATGTAGTGAAGCCCTTAGTGATAATTCCATCAATTCAACAGCTGAGAAAATTCCGAACCCTTCATATGAATCTTTCTTTTTTAGGGTTTTAATGCTTTGTTTGGGGTCTTGTATGTGATTCTTCCATTAAAGGTTTGTATATATCTTACAACCATTAATTAGGTAGTTGACCATTTGTATAGACCAAGGAACCCAAAATTTACACCAAGGCATCCACAGGTGCCCCTATCCTTTCCTATGTGAAATTTTCCTCCTCCTGCTCCTAGGTGCTCTCCATTCTAACACATTCTTGCGCGATATGCTAAGGCTCTTTCAAATCTCTACACATTAGGGTTTTACATTTTATTTCTTAACTTGCTTGGTTATTTTTTAGTACTTTATTGTTTCATTTTTTATTTACTACTCCTCTAAGATCATATTGGTTACATCCATCAAAGGTATCTATATCTACATTTACATCCATCTCGCTCCATCATAAGGCACAAAAAGCTAGTTCATCTCGCATCATAATTTATAGGAGGGGAGTTTATTGTTTCCATGCACACATGTATTACATTATACATATATTTACTTGCTCTCTACATCACAAAGTGCGGTATAGAGAAACCAAAGTCATAGTTACACCAACATGCTTCAAATTACATTGTGTACGATGTAGTGAAGCCCTTAGTGATAATTCCATCAATTCAACAATTTGAGAAAATTCCGAACCCTTCATATGAATATTTCTTTTTTAGGTTGTTAATGCTTTTTTGGGGTCTTGTATGTGATTCTTCCATTAAAGGTTTGTATATATCTTATTAATTAGGTAGTTGACCATTTGTATAGACCAAGGAACCCAAAATTTACACCAGGGCATCCACAGGTGCCCCTATCCTTTCCTATGTGAAATTTTCCTCCTCCCGTTCATGCTTCTCCATTCTAACATTCTTGCGACATATATATGCTAAGCCTCTTTCAAATCTCTCTACACATTAGGTTTTTTACATTTTATTACTTAACTTGCTTGGGTATTTTTTAGTACTTTATTGTTTCATTTTTTTATTTACTACTCCTCTAAGATCATATTAGGCTACGATATTTTACATTTTATTTTAATCATTTTGGTGAATTTAAACTTGACATGCATGCTTAGGATCCTTATTTTCCCTCTATTATGGATCCCAAAATTCCTCAAATTTCTTTGTCTGATTTTCTTAAGATGCATCCTAATTTCCAAGTTGTTCTTAAAAAATCTCTAGACACCACATGTATCTTCCAAAAGATACCCCACCACACAAAATAAGCCATATTTTTTATTGTCTATTTGATGACCTTATTCCCTATGATCCTCCATCTCATTAATCTATGTTGGAATCAATTCAAGTTTTACATGCTTTATTTCAAGACCATTTTTAGGATATAGAATCCACGATTACATCTCTCAATTATGAAATCCAATATCTTAAGAATTCTTCTCAGACTCATGTTTATTCTCCTTCTACATCATATCTTTGATCTATGTCTACTACATGTACTCATATCTGTGAGCCTTAAGTCATAGCATTACCAACGCCTCTCACCTTTCATTGCAATACTAAGAAACATGACATTCTTACTAAGCTCCTAGGTCATTACTTGATCATTTTCCCACCTACTCATTGTTACCCTCTTTATTGGCTAGAAATATATCAAGGTCATCCATATTGCAATTATCATTGAGTCAATGGACATAATGACAATGATTGTTATGCTTTATAATGAATAATAAAATGTCTTGAGCATCGAGATTTTTCTCATTCACTACACAACATTCTATTTTAAGCCCATCTAAAAAGGCTACATCTCAATGGATTCCTAAATCTGATTTTTCTATATGTAATGAGAATCATGTTGTAACTTCTATGGTTTCTTATTTTGCGAATCAAGTGGTGCCTATTCATTCCACTCCACCTCCTCTTATGGATAGTCCTACTCCCCCACTCAAGTTATCTGTGACATTAGCAAGTCAACCTAAGAAACCTCCTCTAAAGATCAGTTCAACCTGCCCTCCTCTCAAGTCTTTTGTGGTAAAAAAATAACCACTCGCTACACAAAGGAAGCACACTCTAGCTGAAATTTTTTTACTGTCACAATTTAAGAACCCTATCTGGTCCCTACCTCACTGTCCAATCACTTTTTTCAAATAAAATACTCCTTACATTGATCCACTTAGATCACTTACATACTTGGAGGGTATAACGATTATCACCACTCTCCCTCTTCTAAATAATAAACATGTGTATTACATCTTCATCACATAACAATGCAACATCCACTCCTTCAAATCATACTTTGACATGCACTAGCATCGACATTACCCTGTGACACACTCTTGTGCTTTAGTTCACACTAGACTGTTGAGGGCATCCTGTAAACATGAACCTCACACACTACACATTAGACACTACACATCATGCATATTAACACATCTTACATACATACACCATGCTTATTACATCATACATTTTACATGTTACGTCTTACACATGTCATATCATCTACACATCTTACACACATTGCATGTTACACGCTTCACATATCACACTGCATTTCCTACACATATTACACATTCTCTACATCTACTTACATGCACTACACTCACTACCAGATGACGAAATCTAGTCACATGGTCCATATTGGACTGTTTAGGGTATTCAAATCAAATTGACCTCGCCACACTCACATACATGTGTATCATTCAATCCCATCTATAATGCCACATTCCTAGTTTATTGATTATGCCATAGGATACATCATCACATCCATTTACATCATTTAGTGGTATAGGGTTTATGATATATCACCACTTCTTCTAATCATCTTGTAGTGATAAATGTCATAGGATTCATCATCATTTACTCTAGCATCATCATCACCTTCTCTTATCATCATTTAGTGATATATGTTTTAGGTTAAATCATCACTCCTTTGATCATTATTTCTTGATATATGCTTTGGCTACAGAATCATGCACACTTCATCTATATGCCACACATCATCACTACATACTCATCACATTGTGTTGCATATAACACATAGTTCAATCATTTTCCAATGACGCACTCTCGTTTATGGTTCATTCTTGACTACTGAGGGGGCATAAACAAATTAACCTCATTGCATACAATTAAATACACTCAAGGGGCACACGGATCCTATCATTCACTCTACATTCCATTCCATCCATCCATAACATATTGCATATCTTGGTTAAATTTAGTCTTTCTTGCATTTACTTGTACCTATTAATTTTATTACACATGGTAGATAGATATCTTCTATGTCATTATCTTTATCACAGAGAGGTGTGTTCACTTGCTTTCTAGTTGCGATTGCAGACTCTACAGGCCCATAACATGCAACACATTTGTTTGGCACCAGTCCCATAATGGTTCCTAGGGGCATCAACATTTGTACATTATAGGTGTTATTGTTTCATTTTTTTCATAACACACTACTTTATTGGTTTATACATGCTTTGACATATGTTTTATCTTTCTAACATGATAACGAGTGCTTCATATGCAACATGTGTTATGTAACGATACTTGATTCCATGGTTATCTATTGTATTTCTTTACTTATTTGTCATTGAATGTTATTATTACTTGCCTTTCCCTTTGTCTTGTGTGCACAATTGTTTGTTTGCGGCCATTGCAGCCTGTAGTGTCTTGTGACATCATAAGTGGTGTCCCATGTTTATAACCCATTTTGGTCTACATTTTATTCTTTGGTGTTTACATTTTTTTCTTGTATAGTCATGAAATCATCCACTTCAAACATTATTTATCTCAGTCTCATACTACTATTTAGAAGGTTATTGAGTGAAGAAAATACTAATTAACCCCCATCTTTTCACCATTTTATTTTTTTTATTTCATCATTACCTACCCCTATTTATCCACATGCCTAGTATATTTAGGCCATTTCCCTTCATTTTAGCCTTGATTGGTTTAGGTCACCCTAGATTAGTTATTGAGGGGGACACCTACATCACGAGACCATATATTTTATTGGGGATCACAACATAGAGGTGCCCATCACACTTCAATTTTATTCTACACATTTCATTTTCTACACAAAGACTCACTTTGACAAAGTGTGACTTACACAAGATAAACATAGGGCATTCTTTTACACATAGAACTACATCGATTGTAGGTAGTGCTTTATTCCACCATTTCACTTACCCCTTCCCATGCATTTTATTTTTTTAGTGTTTGATGTTTGTTTTGGGGTGATGTAGGGATTTATTCCATCTTGATTTATTGGCAACATCCGAAATAGGAAAATGAAGTATGTGCTTCAAATCACCTTTTTCCAAGAAATCATCGTTACAAAGAGCTCTCTAGTTCTCGTCCACATGCTCCATCTAACTTATCTTCGAAATCCACCATTTTTTGAGTTCTTTCCTTTATTTTTCCAATCTCCGTTGCAAAACAACATATATCTATTATCGTTTCTTTCATTTTCATTAGTTTTATTATTTATTTATCTCATTTACATATTGTCTTAGTGAATTTTTTTTATGTGTTTATATGTCCTCTTAAATTATATTAACTATCCCTTACAACACTAGTTATTCTACTTTTAGTTAAAATAAATTTACATATTATTTGTGTAGTTTACACTTTCTATTCTACAAGCATGATTGTTCCTACTTACACTTTTTCTTATCCACTTTGTTTTCATGTGCCTTGGTTTCTAGTAAGCACATCCCCTCCCCCTGCATGACATAGTTTTAGTTACAATGGTTGGTCTTCTTTTAGGGCCACATCCTCCTACAAAGATGTCACATGCACCCCAAAATAGGGGTGCCATCATTTGGGTTTACACACAATGTAGAGCACAATATCGCATTTCGGTTTTCGCCATCAATGACACAATGGGTTACACAGCAACTGGGTTTAACACAGTCTACTGAACTCCATACATAGTGGATTTAACAGGGAAAATTGACCTTAGAACATGCATGGGTACACACCACCTGGAGTGGTGTTTTATATAGCAAGAAGCAGTTAAAGGTTAGAGGACAAAACCAGGAAGTTTCTCCATATACCTCATCCATTACATTGGCATCAAATCACCCAAAAAACTAGGCAGTACCGAGATCTCTTTAGTTTCAGTAAGTAGTTACAGGTTAGAGGATAAATCAAACTTTCATCCCTACACTTCTTCGTCCATTGGTGTGAGATCCCCAAAAAACTCACACTTCATCAAAGAGATCCTTTCTACACCCTTTTTCTCATCACGGATCAGGTGCACATGTTGCTTTTTAATTTTTCATACTTTCATTACATGCTTTTTACATACATACATGCATTTTTACACATATACATGTGTATTTGACTATTTTATATTTTTCCCTTTTGCAGGTCTGTCTGTATGGAAAGCAATCAGTCAACGTCAAAAATAATATCATACACACTAACATGTAGGTACATCAAAACATTGGCATTCACACCTGTGTTTCCACCCTAGATTTACTCTCATCACATTTTTAAACATTTTTACATCTCAAGTGTCCACGCTCTATCTTTTTATCACTTCACACTTTTTCTAGTCCCTCGAACACTTTCTACATCAATCTACATGGATATCATGTACATATATCTATCTACTTTATGTTACCAAGAATTTTTCTCACCAACAAAAAGTGGGGTAAAATATAGCACACAAAATCACACACTTTGAGTCATTATTTAGTCTCAATCACATACTACTATTTGCATGATTCTTAAAGAAGAAGAGTATTGATTAACCCATTTCTTTGGCCATATTTTGTCACTTTCTTTTACTACTTTTAGTCTTCCACCTTTATTGACTCAGTTTTTCTTTTCATACTTCATTTTTATATTTTCTGGATTGGAGCACCTAGCTTGGATGCTAGCACTAGGTGGCCTTGACCCTTTTAGGTGTCCTTTCCCTCTTTAAACTTTACTATCACATTTGGGCTCCTTTCTAGTGTTCGAGCATCTTATCGTTTTGTTAGTTGAATTTTTTAGGGTTAATTACAAAATTTAAGCAAAGAAATCATATAAATATAAATTTATGTGATCATAATAAGGAACCAAACACTATGCACTAACTATCACCACCTAAGGTTCATCAATCAAAGGAATCTATAGCTACATTTTCATCCATCTAGCTCCATCACAAAGCACACAAGGATGGTTAATCTACATCACACTTCATAGGAGGGGAGTTTATTATTTCCATGCACACAATTATTACATTCTACATCTAGTTAGTTTGCTTACTACTTCATAAAGTATGACTTAAACAAGAGTAACCTAGGGTGTTATTATAATCACACACCTAGAACTACATTGGGTTTGAGATGTAGTGTAGTGCTTAGTGATGAGTCCATCAATTTAGCATCTAAGGATAGTTCGACCCCTTCATACGCCTCTTTTTGTTTCTAGGTTTTTTGATACTTGGTTTGCAGTCTTGTAGGTGATTCTTCCATTACACTTTTATGGTGAAAACGGTGAAGTATAGTGGCATTCATGCAATAAGAAGCAGAGAATTGCATATATATTACAACCCTGAATATCCAAGTTTCTGACCATCTGTGCACACGAGGGTACCCAGAATTTAGGCTAGGGCACCCAAGAGTACCCCTATCCTTCCCCACATGCCCTAGTCCTGTAAAATCCTCTAGATCTACATTTTGTAGGATTTCACGTGACAGTTTCCCCCTCTGTTTAGCTCGTATCCATTGTGAAACAATCTTGCGCCATCCAAATTAGCTAAGGCTCTTCCAACTCTCTTTGCACATTAGGTTTTATACATTTTATTTCTTGGCTTGCTTGGGTATTGTTTCAGTACTTAATTTATTTACTTATTTACTTCTCCTATAACATCATATTAGACTAGGATATTTTACATTTTAGTTTAATCAACAACTATTTTCTCAAACTTGTGATAGCTCCTTTAGAACCTAGCTCTCTAAGAGGGTACAAGGGCATCACATAGTTAGATATATTTATTTCAGAGTCATCTATGTACACCCTTGGAAGAAAAATATAAATGTAATGAGACTCCAAAGCATTACTCATGAGATAATAATTTAGTTTTTCCTTACAAGGAGTGGGTTTGAGATTCCAAAGCTCAAGAGATATCTCACAAATAGGGGCCATTGCTTGGGAAATGGGACATTTATGATTTTTTATGATATCTTAAGCCGATGAGAAAACTTGATATGTAGAAGAAGATGAAATATTAACTTTTAAAATGCTTAAATGAGAAAACGATACCATTTCTTGATTCTAAACTAGTGAGGGTTCATAATCACTACACATGTGAGATTATATTCATGGAATATTAGACCTGTGAGGAGAATGCATGAGAGACTCGAGATAGTTGAACTTGTTCCTTGTAGGGGTGATGAATTCTTCTAGTTAAATAACAAATGTTTCGGTCCTCACTAGAAACTTTCTATGAGGAGAATCATATTCAGACTTGTTGGTTGTCAAAGTAGGACTTTAATGAAAGCAAAAGTCAGGGGACGAAATCCCTCCTCTTTAATGGGAGAGGTTCCCTTATTGAAAGAAAACAACACAACTATTTACAAATGTACAACTTCCAACCTTGATGAGGAACTTTGATATCATGAAAGTGTTTTAATGCCAAGAAAAATTATCAATACAAGAGAATAGAAGAACTAATGGAGGGAAAAGGTAGAAAAAAACATTTTCAGGAAGTATAGATAGAAAAATAGTTCCTTATAAATGCCAAGCAAGGACAATTTATAGAACATAATCATTCATATTAAAACCACTAGATGTTATTTCACAGACACAAAGTTCCAAAGATGACATCCACAAGAATACAAAGCTTCTTAATGCAAAAATATTAATGATTCAACAACTTTAGAAAAATTAGAGGGAATAAATAAATGCGTAGATAGAAATAGGAAAGGAAAAATCTTTTGTATTGATAGTTTTAAGTCCTTTTACACTTTCAAAAATGATCAGAGTTCCAGCCCCTTGGAATGGCAAGGAGAGCTCAATAAATAGCTTACAAAGTGGTTACATTTGGTAACCATTTCTTTTAACCAAAATATTTAATTAAGGAAATGCACAATACAAAGTCCTTAATTAATTACAATGAGATCGGCACTAAAAATAGAAGAAGAGAATGAAAAGCTAAAAGTAGAGACATCCAATTATGGCTGAGGAGGGCCCACTGATTTGAGGATTCGATGCCTAAATCTTTTCAATGCTTCTTCTATCTCCATGCCTCTTAAAATTGTTGTATTGGAAGTGGCATGTGTCCACATGCCTAGACATTTCTCCATATCTTTATCAAACTTGGTATGCTCTAGATATTATTTATTAGCCTCGAAATAGTTGAATAAAGAGAAAAAATGTCTTTCATCTTCTCCTTAGTGAATGACTCTTCTTTGAACAGATCACCCTTGACAAATGTTCTAAACTAAGCCTTGATTTATTGAAGAGAAAAGGAAACACCTGTAGTTTCATCCTAAAGATGGCAGTAAATATCCTTGAAGGCATATAAAACACAGGTTTTAAAGGACTCCCCTTTTTCCACACATTTCTCAGCTCTCCCAATGCTTCCTCCATAACTTTTATCTTCCACTCAATGCTGAAGATCCATGTCCTTGACAAGTTATTCTTTGCATCATCAAACACATTGTTAGCCAATAGGATCTTCTCATCAGTTTGGCCCATTAGACGGAGGTCTATAATACATCCACTCCAGACCTTCAACTCCTTGTCCATGGATTTGATTGAGGAAGTGAGTTTCTACTGCAAATGGATCACCTTCTTATTGGTTTTGAAAGCTTCCTCAATGAAATTCAAACCTTATAGTCATATCATCAACTATGGCCTCAACAGCCTTCCCATAAGTTGAATACCTATGTATGTCCTTAATGCTTTGAACCTCATCCTGACTGAGAACCATGGGAGGTGGGAGAGTGGCCAATGGAGCTAGATCCAAAAATTTTTGTTTTTTTTCAATAATGATCTAATAAAGTTGGAAAGAACTTGGTTCTGTTCTTCCAACTGCTCCATGGTTTGCTTTCCTTTTTCAACCCGTTCAATAACCTTAGTGACAGTTTCCCAAAGGTTATGAACCTCACTCTCAGGTGTAGATCCTCCCAGTGGAATTTTGGAAAGCTCCAACTCAAAGATCAAAAGATCTTTCTCCTCCTTATCTACCCTAGGTCTGACAACCTTAAGAAACTACTGACCTTGAGCATCAGATACCAACCTTAAAGTAGTATTTTCTTTCTTTGCTAGAGGAGGAGGGGTAGTACTAAGAAAAGCTGCCACAACATCAAAATAAGGCCCAGTAGCTTGGGAAGAAGACTTTATTTTCCATTTGTCTACTAAGGGCTGCACCAAGGCAAAAGAAGAAGAAGAAACAGAGGAGTTAAGGCATCCGAGTGCAAGATAACTCATGGAACTCAGAGTCTTAACTATTATTGCTTCCAGTGGGGAAGGGCATGGAACCTCAAGAAATTCCTTTGTAGAGGAGTCTGTTAAGCTTGGAGGTTCAGTTCTTGATTCTTCCTTCTCCATCTCAGTAGTAGTTCCAGGGGTTTCTTCTGTTCTTGTCATCTCATCGTCCTCATTCTCACTTAGAACAATAATTTTCTCTAGCTGAACAGGAAATTTTGAGTGCTCTAGAAGAATCTCTTCCTTGATTGGTTCTTTCTTAACCTCTTTGACCTTCTTCTGATACACCTGAGTGGAAGAAGAAGGGGTAGACATTTCAGGAACTTTTAACAAGGAAGAAGGAGGAGTTTGCTCAAGTACCTCAGTACTAGGTGTATGTACTTCCTTCCCAGGTGTGGAATTTTCTCTTGAAGAAGATCTATCCTAGTTCTTCCTTAATTCATGAACCTTCCTGTAAAAAAAAACCTTAGTTCTGATGATGACAATGGGAAATTATCTCACTCAAATCATCCTTCTCCTTAACATACCAATCCGAGGTTTCTA
Organism: Taxus wallichiana var. yunnanensis; assembly: GCA_018340775.1. Taxonomy (NCBI): domain Eukaryota; kingdom Viridiplantae; phylum Streptophyta; class Pinopsida; order Cupressales; family Taxaceae; genus Taxus; species Taxus wallichiana. Next base: position 261,462,117 of record CM031233.1, read on the forward strand.
GAGGTGTGTGCTTGATGGATCTTTCATACTCAAAGGATTGCAATCCCTCATCATCATCCAAAATCCCTTCAGGTACCTTGTAGAGATTAAGATCTAAGATCTGTTACAGAGAAAATCTACCAAAATGCCTCCTCCTGGCTTCAAAATCATCAACACAGTCAACCCGGTAATCCTCTATGTCAGGACGATGATAATAGGTTATTCTGAGATTTTGATCAATGAATATTTTCAAATCAAAACAAGTCCTAGACCTAAAGAAATGAACTAGTAAGAGGAGTAATATCCCTTTCTATATATTGGGCATCTAGGGCTTTCTTACATGTATAATTCCCCAAGGAGATAGGGAAATGAAGTCTTGTGATCTTCTTGTCTCTATAAGTTCTATGGAGTTTGTCTAGAGCTACCTGTACACCTCAACTAGATCCATTTTATCATTACAGAACATGGAAAGCTTGAGAGGTGCACTTTCAAAACAAGCCAATTTGATATAGGAGAACTTTCTAACTAGATGAAGAAAGCCCCATACTTGGCTATCATAGCCATAACCTCATTAGAAAATCTCTTAGCAGTGTCACCCTCCAAAATTCTCACAATGTACATGGTGAAAGCATCATTCACCCTCCTGAAATTATGATTACTTGTCCTTAAGGGTAAATTGAGGGAAATATGTGTATATGGGCTCATCCTTCTTTTTCTCAATGTAAGTGAAGCCAAACCACTCCCGAGAAGTTGCTAGGGTGTACATGAGATAAGAAGTCATGTAGAACTTCTTAGTTTCCTAAACATTTTTCAATTGTTCAAGTCGATTCATACAGATGATCTCAGCCAATTTAGGTTTTGTTTACCCTCGCAGATGATGCTTATGAAAGGACACATCCAAAAATGGAATTCATTGGTAGAGGGCATCCCCATAATATGGTGAGCAAGATGATGAAATCTGATAATTCTTCATTGAAATAAACCCTGAACACTACTTTGGAGATTTGAGACGCTCCCTTCTTAGGACGTTTCAGCCATGACTTAGCCACTCGTGCCTTGTATTTATCATTTGTCCTTATCAAATAGAGCTTGAGCTTGAGCAAGAGTGAGAACAATGGATTCTTCTATCTCAGATATGTGTAGGGCAGTGGCGATGGTAGAAGCATCCAGTTTCGTAATCAATTCTCCATGCACATTAACAACTTCCTTGGTATCTGGATTGAAATGAGCTCCACATGCGAGCACGGTGTCGACACACTACATAGAGATGGGAAAACTAGCAGCATACGTGATTCCACTATCATTGATCATTTGGGCCATGGGAGTAGGGTTGTTGCACGTTAACCTGCCCTAGAAATCATCAAAATCTAAGAGCCAAACTTCACTATCCTCGATATTAGGCACAAAGGTCTCCAAAGGTGACAAATGCTCGTGCCCTTGAAACTTGATCTTCATTTTTGTAGTGCATAGAGGAACGGCCTTCAAAGAATAGATCCATGATAAAAATGCAAAGGGATATAAGAAAATGACTCAATTGCAAGAATGTGGGAAAGAAATAAAAATCGAAGCAATGTGACAAATGCATAGACAACGGTCCCTTTAAATAGATGTTCAGGAGAGAGAAAATCATAAATGCGATTAAATACCCATGCTCAAATCAAAAAGGCATAATGCAGAAAAATCAAAAAAATGGCTGGACATACACATCGGACATGTGGGATGCAAATAGCCGATGTGGCTGATGTGGCTGATGCGAAGAATACGGGCCAAAAGAGCACGGGTGGTCCAGGGACACAAAAATGCAAAGGATGCGAGGACTTGATTCAACCAATGTAGAAATCGGGGAATAGGAATCTCGGGTGAACTAGGGATAGATGGGCCAAAAAAACATGAAGAAGCCGACAAAAGAGGCAACTTGTGGGAAAATCGAACCGATCGGTGAACAAAAGGCCTACCATAACTTGGGACATATGGGACAAGAAGACTTGATTCGGTCGATGCGGGGAACCAGTGGACATGAAACCTAGAGGAACTTGGGAGATGAGGGACAAAAAATTCTAACATAACCGTAAGCTAAAAAATGACCCCAAGAAATGACATTTTCACTATCTTTTCAAATTTCCTCTTCACTGAAACATGACTGAAGGGTGTCAACTCAAAATTTTCAAATTTTTCAACTTTCAAAAGAGCGGAATTTTGAGGGGACAACAAGACTTTGGAGATATTTTTTGGGAGAATTTATTTGTTTGAGGGTTGTTATCACTCTTGGGGCCCCTCGAATATCTCAAATACAGTTTTCACCCTAATTGATTTGATTGTTTATAAGAAGGTAAAGGGGTATACCAAAGTTCATACACCCTCTTAAGGAACCAATTTTTTACTTCTGAAGGACTATCATAGTACGATTCAATATGTAAAAAACATCTACAACAGACTAGTATATAAGAGGGAGAGGTGTCGAAAATAAAATGAAATGAAGTCATGCATAGGAGTGATGAGAAATTGTCAAAATAAGGTCTTCATGAGATAATTGATTCTAAAATAATTTTGAGGTGAGATATAGAACCTAATTTTGATGATAATGTTACTTTTTGACATAGAAGAGTGGTAAGACATTGAAGAGAACCTATATAATATATCCCTTCTCACTAAAATTTATGTTTCCTATTATCGGTAATAAATAATGTGAATCAAATGATATTGAATGAAGCTCTTAATTCATATGAGAGAAATTCTTGGATGAAGGATATCAAAGAGGAAATACAATCTCAATAGAAGAATGATACATCGGACTTGGTAAATCTACCTCATGGAAGAAAAATTGTGGATTGCAAAAGGGTTTTCATGAAAAAAAAATATGTGGAAGGGAAATTAGATAATACAAGGCCCACTTGATTGTAAACGCTTTCTATCAAGTTGAAGGAATCAAATTTTGTGATGTATTATCCTTTTTAACAAATTTGACTTCCATAAAAAAAAATCATTGTTGTTATTGTGTATAATATGGAGATAGAATAGATGCATGTTAAAGTAGTCTTTTGCATTGAGCTCTTGAGGAATAATTCTACATGAAGAAACTTGATAGTTTTAGAGTCAAGGTTAAAGAAGAATTGGTTTTTGTCTAGAGAAGTCCTTATATAGGTTGAAATAATCACCAAGGATGTAGAATCAAAATTTTGATGGGTGTACTCATAAACTTATCCTTACAAGAAGCAAGGAATATCCTTGCGTGTACTTCAAAGAAGAAGGGGATAAGTTTATCATCATGTTACTCAATTTGGATGACATGTCTTTAATCGGAAATAATCGGGGATGATTAAAGAGATGAAAAATCAACTTTAGGAGTAGTGTGACAAGAAGAATCCTGATGTTGTGAATTTAAGTTTGGGAATGGAGATGTTAGGAATAGTTTAATTAGTGTGAACAATAATATGTGTGATGTAAATGAGTTGTAAATACAACTCATAGATTCTAGGATAGTTGAGAGAATCATGGTGTGAGAAAGAATAGGTGTGTGAGAGATTTGTGTGAGTGTTTGTAGGGATGTGGGGATCATGATGTGAGTTGACTCCTTCTCTGTAGGAAAACAATGCCCTATAAATTGTAACCTCCTTCTATAATAAAATATCCTAATGTTTTCAACTCTAAATATATTATTTCGGTGTATTGTTATCTGGTTTTCCATGCTTAAACTCTGATCAATTTAACATTCTGGTATCAGAGCGGGTTCATTTTCAGCTCAGCCAACATACTGTGTATTATTGCGTGAGTTTTCTTTGTTGCATCTTTTACTGGATTCAACGTACTATCTTCTTTTACATTGCTTGATATCTATGTTTTATTCTTTGCCGAATAATGCCAAGAATTTATATGAGTTCCGTGAATAGATGATTGGAGATAGATTGATCATAATTTGTTTTGGCTCTCATACTCCAAGGACATTGATTCAAGCATTACCGGTCTACACTTTATACTACGTTATAATGTGTTACAAACTCAAGATCTGAGTGTATGTAAGATTTAAATGCTGATCTAAATGCCTATACAGCGGACTGTCAACCTCTACAAGTGTATTTGTGCATTGATACTTCTACATATCTCGATAACATGATTTGAGCATCTTTTTTTAGATACTTCATCGCCAATGTCGTCATGACATAGAGAGATCTGAATACGTGTTCGGTTTTAAGTCATTTTTGCATTTTGTGGATTCACCATCCAAGACTCATTCGCCTAATTCCTATGGGTTACTAGTGCCACGTTCAACTCCAACGGTTGTGCTCAAAGGTTTATTACTCAAAGAGACTGTAGATAAGAATGGCAATAGGATGGACGTGATAGTGGAGTCTGGTAAAAATCATGCACCATTGGCATTCGAATTCCACTCAGTATTAATGGATGGCAGCCTTGCATCGAACCGAGCTAGGTTTCTCCTCTGCACCAATGCTTAAACTCGGCCTTGTATGCTCCTCATCACCGATTTCCACCAAGGGCGTGTTCTGTAGTTCCACAAGCTTGACCGCTCCCATAGCTTCCACGGTGAACTCTTCTGGCATAAAAAATGCATGTTTATCATTATTAAATAGTATATGTGCCATGTGTCTTTGTTAAGTATTCATTGAGAAAAATTCAAGTAAAACCCATGTGTGTCACGTAATGTGTAAAAAGGTATTCATTATACTAATATGTCTTTAGTGTCATTACATTTAAAATAGATTTTTTGGTCCATGAATTTTATTTGGTGTATCATATCTGGTTTTCCATGCTTAAACCTCGATCAATTTAACAGTTTTAAAATTTATTTACTAGTAATGTCATAGTTAGTCAAAGAAATTTTTAAATCGTATTTTTATGTTGTTTAAAGTATAGTCTTTTATCATAAAAAGGAGTCATTTTTAGTACATGTTAAGTTATCACAAGTGTTTTTATATTGGAGTGTTTTTAAATAGTCATTTTTAAGTCCTATGTCATATAAAGTCATAAGTGTCGTCTAGTCAAAATTGTGTCATTATCGAGTTTCTCGTCAAATGTTCATTGTGAGTCAATGTTTAAGTCATTGTTTTAAAGGGAACGCGTATCGTCTCCCATGCAGTCGACTATAATTTTTTAGCTGAAAGTTAGTAGGGACATTCTATGTCTTCTAAACAAAATTGAAGATGCTTATAAAGGTGGAGGTAGGAGGCAAAGGAGGAGGAGGCTAATCAACAGCATCTCTTGTTAGTCACCAACAAAGAGACCACTTCAAATGTACTTCTTTTGCACAATATAGTTGAAATCCATTGGTGACTTCTATTTCAGTTGTGTGTTTGTTTTCTATTGTAATAATGAACAGTGGATTATTCCTGTTCACGATTGTAATCAATTTCCTATATGAAATCTCCTAAAAATGGGAATATGATGAGAGCTAAAAATAAACTGTAAACAACATGATCTTTCTTGGTTTGTGGTAAACCACTTTGAAAACCACTTCCTTGGTTTGTGGTAAACCACTTTGAAAACCACCCTTCTCTGGTTTATGGTAAACCACTTTGAAAATCATCTAGGTCATGAGTCAGCATCAGGCGACAAGTTACAGTTCAAGATAAGTTTTCCCCATGTTCACACTAAGGGGGTGAATGTTAGGAATAGTTTAATTAGTGTGAACAATAATATGTGTGATGTAAATGAGTTGTAAATACAACTCATAGATTCTAGGATAGTTGAGAGAATCATGGTGTGAGAAAGAATAGGTGTGTGAGAGATTTGTGTGTTTCCCTATACTTCATTCCCATACTCCATTTTGTTTGTAGGGATGTGGGATCATGATTGGAGTTGACTCCTTCTCTATAGGAGAACAATGCCCTATAAATTGTAACCTCCTATATTTTTACTATAATAAAATATCCCAAACATTTTCAACTCTAAATATATTATTTTGGCAAGATGTATTTTATCATTTTCTTAAGGTTTTCCATGCTTAAAGGATGATTGTATTTAGTACTCAAAACCTGAATCAATTTCTCCAATCAGAGATAAAAATATTTATTATCATCCATGACAGTAGAAGGATTTGATCAAATAATGGATACATCTAAGATGAAATATTAGGATACAACCACCCATGAATCCACATAAGCATGAGATGGGCATGATTCCCTTTGGAAATTCAACTAAACCGTTCAATACCCTCTATTTCTCTCCTTTCTGTGATGATTCATCGTAAATCTTGCCTCGATGTGCAGGCTTTCGCTCAAGGGTATTATGTAGTTCCCCCAGGCTTTTGCTGAAATGGAGGATGGTATGAAAGCACTAAGAGAAGACCTTGTAACGTTATTCATCTATCCAAAAAGTTAGTTTATATTATCATGTGATAAGCCACAGGAGTTTGAGTGTCGGAAATATCTAGATACATATCCTCCATCGTTTATTCCATATATGAAGATTATGATCATTCTCAAGTTTTAAAATTGAAGAGCCTATATATCATACATATTAATGAATAATATAATTAAAATACAATTATATTTGAACGTTTGAACCCTAAATATGGGCTGAACGTAAAAAACCCATGCGTTTGATTGTTTGTGGTTTAACAGTCAACCACACCAAAAGTAGTAAAGTTAATAAATTAAATATTAAATAGACACTATATATTATAAATTTGTGAGATTTATGAGAAATATAAGATATAAAAATAATATAATTATTTTAATATATTATTAATGAATATAAATATATGCATATCTTATTGATAAAATATAAACATTTATTCATTTTGATTTTTAATTAGTTTTGTTTGATTTCTTATTCATGTATTTTTATTGATTTTGTTTTATAATTTTTTTAATTTGTTTGATTTATTACAAATAAAGATTGGATAGTAGACTAGATGTATTGGATTTGAGATTTTGTAAGAAAGGTGAAATTAGAAGATTAGCCTTACAAGCTTGGAAGTTGGAAATGGAACTTATTTTCTACATAATTACAAGTTTGAATTGAGTGAGTCATTTCTATCATTTTCTTCAAATTTGTTTTTAAATTGTAATTTGAAATTATGTTTTAATATTCTCATAAACTTTAATGATGTTTATGGATCTTCAAATTGATTAAGGAAACCTATGAAAATGATTAGTCCATTCAATTATCCATAATTAAATAAAATTCAGATAACTATTAGATAATATTAGAAAAAACACCAACAATCATATAAAATTTAACTCAATTTATGTATTATGTAATAGTTATTATAAAACAAATTTGACATACATATTAAATTCTAAACCTCAAATGACAACCCCTAAACAATTTTACTATGACATGTAACATTAAATGCCAAAATATAGCACTGGGGGCTTCCCTAAAGAGGTGGCTTGCATAGCACATGGCCTACCACATACCCAACCATGCCCAACACGTACGAGTTTACTACTCCACATTTATTAGTACCTGCTACTCTGTGGGTAGGATACTATTGTTTTCGCTGCTTGCAATTACTTTTCCCGGGTTGTAATTGTAATGTTTGAAATAAATGTTTCAAAAAATATGTCATTTAGAGATATGGTTGATTGGAAACATTATTTTCAAATGGATTTGATTGGTTCTCACTAATGCCTTCATTTCCATAATAGAATCGATATATTTACATAGATAACACATGTTTTGCTAAAGTTTATTTGGACTTCTTAAGAGCAGCGACGTGGATTTGTTCTTGGCTCGGTGGAGGGTGATGCATATGGCTGAGACAGGTTCCTTCTTGCATGAGACTTGCATGAAGGGTAATGCATGTGGAGGATACAAAAATAGAACTATATTGGTGATTTCATTCTTGTATTGGCCATGGTGTCACTGATTGCAACAACAACCACATTTTCATATTAGTCAGCAGCCTCTGCAATGATCAAAGCAATCTCCTCCCTACTCCATTCTCTTATGAAGAGAGAGACTCCATAGGTCAATAACCCCAACTATTTTTCATTCATGCTTCATAAATTTCTTATCTAAAATTAATTATTTCATGCTTTGGTTTTAGTTGAGGGCCAAGGTCCATTTTTAATATGCTCTTAATGTACATACCATAACCTGTAAATCTACATAAAAGTGGCCACAAAATTAATCATATGGAAATGTTGTGTACGTATTTATCTGAACGGAATTAGGCATTTGAAATTTGAACCAAACAAGTACCATATGCATATATGCAATTTTTATCACAAACAAGAGTTAAATTATTTTCATTTGTCATGTGTTCGTTAAGTGTGTTGTTTCAACATTGTTGCAGATACCATGGCATAGATTGGTAGGCTTACTTTGGATCATACTAGATGTGCCAATTATTTAAATGATGGAAGTAGTTAGTAAGAGACCTTATAGGAAGGGCAATGCCTTTTCTTGGGAGACTGTTTGTGTTCCATTTGTTGGCCTTTCTATTGTAATCTGATCGTTGGTGGTTGTGTTCACTATCTTGGTGGAAATTCTATCAAGCTTTTTCCTCGGTAATTGTCTTCAATAATTTTTACTGAAAATCAAGCTGCAAATAGTTGAATTCCCTAGTCGAGAGAATCTCAATCCAGAATCAATTAACATGCAATTTACTTTGTAAGAGAATAGAAATAACGCTGCACTTTGATGTGCATAAATCAAAGAAATTTGAGAAATGTTGAAAGATAGAAGGTGAATACAAGGTAGAGATTGATGATTTCGTAGTGTCAACTATTGAAGACCTATTTCACTATTGATTTCAAATGAAGATGAACCTTATGAGTTAACAAAATTTGAAAAATTACTAAAATTTTGTGGGAAGAAAAGGCCCATGCGACTATTAGAAGCGTTCTCCAAATTTTCGTTCATTCACTTTTCTCCAACATTTTAGTAAAAATTTACTTTTACTCTGTATTTATTAGTATTTGCAGGTCATTTTTCTAGATGTACTTACATTTTGAACAAGGTGCAGATATAAGAATCTATCCATAGGAGAATCTCTAATGGAATTCAAATGGTTTTACACAGTGCTGATTACTGATGACAAAAATGCAGTCAGACACAACTATTATCATCCATATGTAAAATATAAGAGAAGTGGTATGTGGCAAATTAGAGACAAGTCACATGGATCTCTACAAACACAATACTATATTCACATTTCTCTAATGAAATAGGTTAAGTTGTATTTTATATTTTTCATTCATGATCATATAACATCTCAATAAATTAAGTATTGGTGATGTTTCATTAGTTCTATTCAATGTTTTTGGTGACTTTTGTAAACACTCTTATAATGCTTTAGTAACAGTTTCTATTATCAAGAAACTCTTATGGATAATGAGTAAGTTGTACAATTTCTTAAGAAACTCAATTCTCTGAATAATAGAGTGGGAAATGCTAAAGGATGACATGATTGTATTGTTTCTATGCTTGAAGCTATCTACAACTTTCTGGAACAACATGTCAATAGTGTTTGTATTCTCAGTGACATTCTAGCTTCCATTTGGGAGTAAGAAACTACAAGGGACCTGGTATTTTCTCAATTAGACAGGAATGATTCCTCCTATGTAAATGCCCTTGCATTATTCAACTCTTTTTAGAAAGTCAAGATGAAAATCAAGTAGAGCTGCATTCATTTTGTTGTTGTGTTGTTGGCAGGAAGATCTTTTCTTTTCCTTTTTATGCTTCTTTGTCTCTGTTTTGCTCCTTTTTATAGTTATCGGTTAAACTATAGTTGGTCCTCATGTTCTTCATGGATTTTGATCCATTTTTTTTTTTTACTATTGTATTTGGATTTTGAGCCTTATTGTAAAGGGATTTAGTCCCTTTTATCTTTTGAATTTTTTTACTGTTATCTCTGGCTTTTGAGCCTTTTTGTAAATAGGGTATAGTCCCTTAAAAAACTATTTATCCTTAATAAAAAACACTTTCTATTATCAAGGTCTTAACGACATATTAACCTCCCAATTGGGATTGGTGTAAACTGAGGAGAGACCCAACAAATCATCGAGAATATATTTGTCAATGCTAACTTCCATGGAAACAAAAGTGGGGGAAGCATCAGGGGCATCCGTGACTAAGGGCACATTGTTGATAGCACCCATGATGATTTCCGAGGAGACATGAAATGATTCCAATAAAGCATTGCTAAGAGGTTGAGAGGAGGGAGATGTTGGGTCAGAAATCAGTTAAGTGACAATGGAAAAGTGCTTTGAGGGGTATGAAGTGTTAAAGCTACCAGAGAGAACAAATAAAATATGAGAAGTAGGGGGAGACCACTAGACAACTTTGGCTTATGATCATGATATCCGAATCAGATTCGGAAGGAAGAAAAAGGTGGTGATGAAGACAATGGGAAGAGACAATAGAAATGGGGAAGGAGGGCATTGGTTGAGAAGGAATAGGGATAATACGATGTTGTTTTCCAAGCTTAGGGGAACGTGTGAGATGTCCTTTTGGGATGCCATCATTTTAAAAATTAAATACAAAACACTTTGGTGGAGCATAGGCCCTTCCTCTTCTCTAGCCAATCAAAGGGATTGTTCATGTGATTGTAATATAAAATCCACAAATTTTACCTTCATATCATGTTGAAGATGTATAAGATGAAAAAATTGAGGTCCATATATCATTTTATATTGAACCTCTAGAGTAAAATAATGCATTAACTATTCAACAACCTTATCCCATGGCTATGGAAGTGTGTCCCTTTTAAGTCTTGATTGCTATGTTCTCTATTTTTTTCATGACATGGGAAATCATCTATCTCATCCCAAAGCAAGCACTTAAAATAAATGTCTCCCTCCCTGGGGAGCCTAGTCACATCCAAAATGGACTTAGTTGAAATAACATATTTCATCTTGCCCAATTTTACTCTAGCTTGTCACTTGTAAAGAATGACCAGATAGTCTTTCCAAGAGAGACATAACACCACGAACATATAAAATATTCCATACATCCGGGTCATCCTTGACCTCTTCACAGGAAGAAGGATCATTTCGTTTGATAGCACCACCCATAGTGAACTGGGAAATAGTGAAAGTTATTTCTAAAGAACCTATGTACACGTTGATTAAATTGTGATAGCATGCACCTTCAATCCAAGCTTCCACACGTGTATCCAAGATTTCAAATTGAAATTTTCCTGTATTAATAATATAGTCTTGTGTGCGTTTAATGACTAATCAACCTCGTCCATCACACGAATGAAATCTATTAATGTCATAAATGCCAATAAAAGTCACGCATGTTGTATCCTTACTCTTAATGCCGAAAATTAAAGTGGATCCCATCTTGGTAACGTTGTATCTAAGTGAAGCCACATCAAATAGGTTGGAGATTAAAATCAAAAAATAAAAGAAATTATTTTTTGGGGTGCAGATAATTGGAAACAAGGGTAAGAAGATCCTCCAGGAAATTTCCCAACTAATTATTTTCCACCTCCAAGCCAAAACCAATATTATCTAAGAGTTCAACAACCTTGTTGCCCTCCCAATATATATGCTAAAACTGAATCATTTGGAAATGAGATTGAAGGGATATTATATCTTCAATTATGTTACATATAGTTCACTTAGGGTGCTCATTTGAGTTGAGGATTCTTACCATGTTAAGATAATCAATTTCAACAATTAGTTGACCAAATCCAATACTGAGTGCTAGTTCTATACCTTTAAGAATATCAAGGGCTTTAGCCGTATGGTTTGTACCAATCCCGAAGAAAACAGATAAGGCATATAGGGGGTTATAATAGTCACCTCCACCGGAGGCACTCGAGTTCTCATTAGCTGCAACATTAGTGTTAAGCTTCAACCAACCTAAAAGAGGGGGATATTAGGAGGTATTACCATGAGCCAAAATCATAGGAGGAGTGACAAGGAGGATTATGACAAGGTTAAGTAAGACTTAAAACCTCTTTTTGTTTATGCTTCCCCCAAATACAAAAATTTATATTTTCCTGCAATCCACAGACCACCATATTGAATATCTTCCACAAACATTGAGCTTTATCCTTTAATATACCTCTAATTCACTCTTTTCATATTCCCCATAGTACATGGGGTAGAAGTAGGTTCCAGGAAATGGTAGCAATTTTGTGTAAAAATGGGGATATTCATTGGGAAAACATCTCCGAGAGTGAAGAAGGAAAAACCCATGTAGTTCCAAATATTTTTAAAAGGAGACACCAAAGAGAATGAGAGAAGGGGAACTGGAGAAAAAGGTGAGAAAAACTTTCCAAAGCATTAAGATGGAGAATGTAGTGACTATGGAGGGAGAAGCCCCTTTTCTTGAGACTTTCCCCCAAAAGGATGGCATCCCTAGAGGCAAGCTAGGAGAAGAAACCAATTTTAGGAGAACTTGAGGGATCCAAATCTGATGGAGAGGTGGGCCACAAGGAGGTGAGGTCATCAAAGATATACAAATTTGAAGGAGAAGAAACGAGAGAGGGAGCCCGACCAGATGTGCACATCTAATGATGGAGAGAATTGAATATATTCAAAGGAAATAAAATCCTTTAAGGTTTCAATTCATTCTAGTTGGATCAAGCTACAACCTTCCCAAGAAGGGATGAGCCAGCAAGGCTTGCCTCCTTTGTTGTTAATGTAGTCATTGATCATCCTACCACATAAAGCCAAGAGGGAGGGGTAGATTAGATCCCAAAAATAATCATCCGATAAGGGCTTGTCACCAATCCACCAATCATTACAAAAATCAATGGTCGACCCATTACCAAAATGTCATTTAGTACCATCCTTTAGGAGTTATTGATTGTGTATGATAGAAGTCCAGATGGCAGAGCCCCATTGGATATATGAAGATAAAAATTCTCCTAAATGGGGGATATATTTAGAGACAAGCAATTGCACCCAAGGGTTATGTCCTTCATGAAAAGCACGCAACCCAAATTTTCTAACATAGTCTCATTCATCTCCACCACTTTTATCAAACCAAGACCCCACAATGTTAGATGTGTGTAGGCTACATTCTAAGAAACTACATGTATTCTTTTACGATCTTTAGAACTAGACCATAGAATTTTATTTTGAATTTTATCTATTCAGGAAGCAACCATCCAAGGCATCTTTAGAAGTCACATGAAATAAAGTGGAAGACTTTTAAGGGTAGTTTTAATAAGCTGAATTTTACCATCTTGGCTCAAAAGAGAACCCTTACATCATGCCACCTTAGTTTGGAATATTTCAATAGCCGAAGCCCATAGATTTAGTTGTATTCATTTGAAAAGAGGGAGGAATAAGTAGGAGGATGGGAGATAAGAGATACTACACCTAAATATAGCCACAATATTTCTTTTCCTACTAGGGGTAGTGTTTATGAAACTAATCCTTCTTTTAGAAAAGTTAATGAGTTGTTGTGAAGATGATTGGTAATAGTTGAGAATCTTCTCAATTTTTCTATCTTAAACAAAAGAGGCTACACCCAAGAGGAGAGTGTCATTCAAAATTGACTATGAGTCATCATTGGATCCCTTAAGGTGATTTTCAAACCCAAAATGGTTAGAACATTTTTAATAGCCTCCAGGACCATAATTAATGTCTCAGCCATTAAAATTAAGAGAAAGGGTGAGAGAGGTTCATCTTGTCAAATAAATTTTTTTAGCTAAGTAACTAGATAGAATACCATTCACCAAAATGGATAAGTGTGGAGATGAGATACATCTATGGATCCAATTGCAAAATTTCCCACAGAAGCAAAATTTTTAAGAACTTTGTTAAGGAAGGACCAACTAACCTTATCAAAGGATTTCTACATAAACAATTTAATAATCATCCCAACTGATTTAGAAATTTGAGCCATGTGAATTGCTTCATGAACTATGATTACTCCACCTTGGATGAGGTTAACCCCAATAAACCCATTTTGTTGATTAGAAATCAGGTGATTCATATAAGGCTTCAAACTAATATCTTGCATCTTAGATATAATTTGGAGGAAGTGTTAGAAAGGCTAATACGTCAAAAATTAGTGACATACTTAGACCCATGTGGTTTGGGGGCCAAAGATAAAAAAATTATTGTATCATTTGTTTAAAAGAGATTCATTTCATTGGAACTCATTTACCACCTCTAAAAGGTCTAATTTTATAATATTCTATAAGGAATCATAGAAAGTTTCCTTAAAATGATCAGGACATGGTGATTTGTCACCTTTCATGGAAAAAATAGCTTTATGAATTTCTTCAAGTGAGAAAGGACTAGTAATATTCTCATTAATTTCATCTGTAATCAACCTCAAGATGTGTTATAACATTTCCATAGCATCCTCCTCATTTATGGGACCCTCCTCCTTAAGAAAATTAGTATATAAAGAAACCAAATCCACTGATATATCATTATTTTTGGACAAAATGATTCTCGTCCTTAGTTAATATTTCATTAATCTTATTTTTACTAGCAGTAGCATGAAAAAACTTAGTATTTTGATCTCCATTTTAAATCCAAAGGTCCCTAGATCTTTTCCTCCAATATATTTCTTATTCCGCAAGAATATTATGAAATTCACTCATCAGCTTCAATTCTTTTTGATTCAGAGAAGGATCTCTACCATTTAGTTTAATATGTCTAGAAACATCATCTATCTTCAATGATAGTTGTTGTTTCCTTTCTCTTATGTCAGCAAAAGTTTTAGATTTTCAAAAGTTTGAGTTGTATATTTATAAAGTTAAGTTTCTTTTCAAAAAATTGTACATAAGTGATCCTTGTATTTCCACCTTCCACCAACCCTTAACAATGGCTTCTGTAACTCACCAACTCATCTTTGAAGGGGGTATTCATAGTGTTTAGAAATTTCTCTACATCTTAGAGCAAGGGTTTTGATCGAAGTAAGCTTTGGGAAGAGCCACCAGATGGAAAACACTAAAGTGTTCATCCAACTCAAAGATCGAGGGCCGTATCCAACCGAATTTGGATATGATTGATCCCTAATATTCTATTTTTCTAGGTAAAATGGAGGCTCTATGGAGGTCAAAATCAATAAATTCACCTTGTCTAATGAAATTGGAAAGAGATTCCATAGTCCCACAACTAGCTATAGCACCACCATGTTTTTCCAAATGAAACATATGGGTGTTAAATTTGTTATCAATGAGCCAAGTTAGATGTTTGCAACTACTTCTGAAAATTCAACAATGCTTCTTAGATGTTCCTTTGAGATTCTAAATTAGGAGCATAAACATTGACTACAATCCATCCCACATTTGAACCAATTTATTGAAATAATATACCCAAAAAATGAGGAGTATTAATGATGCATTCACCAAAAAGGATAGAGGGATTACAAAAAGTACAAATCATCAAGAATTACTAGCTGAAGCATGTGAGGTAAAGGAGGCTTTGGGCCAAATCCTAGGTAGGATATTATCCTCCTTGAGTTTTGTCTCTTATAACATGATGATGTCATGAGAATGCTTCAATCTGATTTCCTTAAGAACCTTTTTTTGGGGGTGTCATTGGCCCCCTAATGTTCCAAGAGAGGATATTCATTTCTTAGGCTTGGATTTCCCCCACCCTCAATAGAGAGAGTACGTTAAGTTCCTTGATAAATATTTTGAGAAATTTCAAGTTGAAGCTTGACTATTTTTAAGGTCTACCATTTTGTTTGTTATGTGCTAAATTAAATTTTTATTAGTTTCTTCTATTTATTGTGGGTGGGCTGAAATATTAATCACCAAGGATGAATGAGAGGGTAAAGAGGATTTTTCTTCCAAACAGGAAACAAAAGAAGGGTAAACAATATTTGAAGAGAATCCATCCTCAGAGCATATAGGGAAAAAGGAAGAGGAGGATCCACGATCAATGGAGGGTCAGTGAGACCTTGAATTGATGGGGAAGAGGGAGAAGAGGTAGGGAGGTCCACCTAATCCACAAATTGAAATTGGATAAGGGTTACCTTTGAGGATAGGATCTCACGATCTTCCATTAGATCTTTAAAAGGATTAATAGTTCCCACCTCTAGAGTAATTTTGGGGATAAAGTTTACTTTCTATTTAGGTGAAAAACATGGGATATCTTTTTGGAGAAAATTTCCAGTGTCCATGTGGACAATGCTTTTAAAAATGGAACAAGCTTATGGCACATATTCATACTCACTATGTTGGGTCCAAGTACCAAAATCTAAGAGGATATTGATAGATTTAGGTAGGGGATTACTAACACCAGCATTAACACATACTCGAGCATGAATGATTCTTCATTTCTCTTTAATAACTTGATCAATTGCAATAAGGGAGTTTAAGGAAAGTTCAATACCTTTGATAACTATAGTATCCAAAAATTCAAGTGGTAGTCTTGGAAGTCAAACCCACACCAGAGCATGTGTCATTATTTTAGTGTTAGGGTTGAAACCAAGGGTCGATTTTCTGAAGATAGAACCCAGGCACTCTAAAGAACTAGGGTCCCCCAACAAGAACTTTGTAAAAAACTTCTTAATGACCAAAGGTAAAAAGGATAAAACCATTCGACATAGTTGTAATATCAAGGGGTTCACAAGGGGACCACTTGATTCAAGACCATTTTTTAATATCCTACAATGGGGGTCTTTGGCCCATTATTTTACCTATCAGTGATAAATCCTTCAACGTGAAAGTATCAACTGTGATCTAAGGAGGACTTAGCAGAGAAAAAATCCCATCCTGTAGTGTGGCCTACAATTTTTTAGATTGTGCCACATTAGGGAACCCAATGAAAACATTTTTCCATGAGCTAGGAGGAAGTCATTACGAGGCATCACCGGATCCATTAGGAGGAGGGTCAAAATATGGACCAAGAGGATCTGACATGGCTATTGGAAAGCCTGTGAAGAAGATTAAAAATCCCAAGTGAGAGGACAACTCAAACTATGTTAAACCAGCCACTCAGACTTTGTTAAATTACTATGAATGAAAAATACAATAATATTTTTAAATCCACTAAATGTTCTCTTAACTTGCTATGAAAATTATATGTCCCTTTTACTTGTGTTTTTAAGTTAAGAGATATGGAAAAATAGGTTAAAATTACATAGTTTTGAAGTATATGAGTAATATTAAATTCATTTTCCTTTTTGGTGGGAGGATAAGTTTAAATTTTGTGAATGTTTGACATCCTAGAAAGTTATTATTCTCTTAGTGGATTTTATTATCTTTTATTTATAATCAATTATTGAATATCTAATCAATTATTTCCTTTATTTTAATGCTCTTTCCATTTCACACTTTAAAATATTTTAAAAAAATCATTTGAAGGGTTGGTGTATTTTATAACTACTTGAGTGACTCCATTGAATCCAAAACTCAATAAACAATTAAAAATGTAGTGTTAGTGAAATCCAATTTTTAAATTTTTCATATAATGGATAGAGGATAAAATATATAGACTATGCCATGAGTTTGGCTTCAATAATGTGTTCCCAATGCTATCACTTTCTTTTGTTAATTGAAAAAAAGAGACTTCATTGATAGTCAGAATTTCATTTTTAAACAATTTATTCAAGTATTTCAAGAAATAAAAAATAAATATACGCTTGTTTAAATTATAGGATAATATATGGAAAAATAATAATAATTTTTTTAACTCTTATAATTTTAATAAAATTTAATAATTTTCTAAGTGAGGTAGATGGTTGTAAGAATATTCGAGATGGAAAGTGGAAGAAAATGCATACTAAAAAAGATATAATAAATTTTTACATCTCTTTCCTAAAGCAACACAACATTGAGATGTCTTATATGCTCAGAAAATTTGAAGGACATCACTACAAATTATTTTAGAATGTGATTTCAGATCCATTGTTTATGGATAAAAATATCTACACCGCTTTTGATGCATGATCTTGAAGAGAAATAAATAAGTGAAGACAAAAAAAGTTATATCAAATTTGGCAATGAAGACAATTAAATAATTTACTTGATAAAAATTGGAATTCCTGGTGGTATTCTTGGTTGTAGACTACATTTCTAGAACACGGAAGGTTGAGGTAGGTAACTCTCAAAAACCTATAATTTAAATGATGATCTAAATATGAGTGGAAGGTGTTAACAAAATCTTCTAGACCATGTATTAATGATTCAGTAAGGAAAATAACTCAAACATGTAAATGGACTATGACTAAATACTGAAAAAAATGATATTTTGTAGTGCCCTCCAATTTCACTCCTTTGCTTTATTTGAATCTATGATACATTCATGTTTGAGACATTTATGTGGAGAATATCATGTTACTAGGATTAAATTTCTATGAGTTGTTGTATTTAATATCTTTTGGAATTTCCATGTTAGGATGAAATATGTGGTTTGTGAATCGACTTACCACTCTTACCCTCACCAACAATTTTGATGTAGTGTGGTGGATATTATTGATCTAAGGTTATAATTATTTATATTTTGGATAATTTTATATTGGTTATTTGTTCAAATATATGTATATTAACTTGTCATTTCTATTTGGAATATGCTAACCTAACTTGGGGGGTTGTGTATGAGGCACATGGTACCAATATTGTTTCCATTACTTCTAGTTTCATTATTATTGTGATGAATTCTATTAAGATGATTTTTGAATGGATTATATTTGATATATTGTGATTGTATATTATTTTGGCCATTATCTACATATGGATATTAATTGATTATAGAAATTGGATGTTTTATCTCAAAAATTGAATTGATCAATTGGATGTATTTAGAAATGTTTCATTTGGTTTATCGTATAGAGTAGGTATGTTGACATGTGTATCGAGTGTGCAGGATACAAGTTCACCACAAGAGAACGTGGGACTCGAGAGATGCACTTCCAATTAGCACAAGTGGCTGACTAGGCCAAAACCTCACCCTTGCTTGATTTTTACATTAGCCTTGTGTTTATGTTGAGATTATTTTAGACAACCTTAGTACTTTCCTTCTTTACCATTATTGTATTAATATTTTTTTACCCTTGTTTTTAGTGAGCTTAAGGGCCTAATGGTTCCTATTTTGTTAAAGTGATTTATCATGGTTATCCTTATTCTTAGAGGTGTGAGACCACTTAAACATGAGTTGGGTGGGCCCCACCTCCTTTGCATGTGTTCCACTTTTCCCAAACCCGAATTTGGGTTATATGTGGAAATTGTAAGAATGTTTTTTTATGTTAATGGTCTCATTATCACAAAAATGGAACTCTTGGACCCTACCTATGGGTAGGGAGACCTTTTTCAACGCTCAAATGGGTTTTTCCCTCACATTTGAGACCTTCTTGTCCACATCATTTTTAATGATCTTGATTTTTGAGCCACCTTGGAGTGGAGGAAATTTAGCTTTAATTTTAATTTAATATTTTCTGGTTTTCCTCCATTATGGTTTTGTATTTTATATGATGGAGAATTATGGGACAATTGTTGGGAGAATGAGGAGGGTGAAAATTTTTACCCTCTCGTTGGTGAGAATCCTTGGGAATTTGTCTTCATATACCTCCATTTTGAAGGTTGAGGGGAATTTTGGGTTCTCATTTTTTAGATGGAGTGCTTTGGAAGAGCTAGAAAATTGTAGGGACTTGGTTTTTTCTCCTCCTTTACATGGAGCTCATGGGAAGCTTGCGAGGAAGAAATGGAGGTTATGGATGGTTGGTAATGAGTTTTGGGACTTTGAATGTATGGCTTGAGAGGTAAACCTCTCAACTCCTTCTAGTGGCTTAATAAAATAATTTTTTCCTTGATTATGTTATCAAAGTAAAAAAGGATAAATGATATAGTGTTGGAATGTTGTTTCCTTTCTTTACTTTCCTTCATTACTTTTAACATTGATTTTGGAGTGTTGTATGGAAATATGATTTTGAAGGGATTGAGGGGACGTTAGTGACATAGAGTCATTTGGAAAGGTGTTGGAACCTTTTTCATTTCTATTGACACATAGATATCATGGAACAAATATTTTAAACCCTTTTTCCTCTTAAGAAGCATTATGTTTTATATGTGGTACATTAGTGATTTTTGTCCACTAAGCTTATTTTGTAGGTTGAGTATTTTATTATCCTTCTTCTATCCTTATGCAAATTTGAGATATGCTCCATCTCTCCCCAATAGGATTATAGGGAGCCTAACATGTCCTCCCTTTAGGGAGTGGCATGTAATGATGCCTATAGGTTGGGTGGACAACCAAGCATCTTCCTATGGTTGTTTTGGAGTTTTCAAAAAAATCTGGATATTTTCATGTACCTTCTTTAAATTTGCATGGATCTTATTTCTTTTTAATAAAGTAGTTTTCCCTAAAAACTTTTGTATGTTGTTCCCTTATTTGGGAGGCTTTTCCACTTGCATTTTAAGTTGTATTTTTTTATTGTAAATTGCAAAGGAATAAATAAATAGTAGAATGCATTGTATTAGATTTATAAACTACATTTTGTTATGTTCAAAATTCATGTTGAAGAACAAAAGTTTAGAGCTTGGGTTGAGGAAAAGAAATCTCTAATTCATGGTTATTTCCCAATTGTGAAAAAATAGAAATCATGTGGTCCCTTGATGGCAATATGGGTTCTAACCTAAAAGAATGGTTAACTTATATGTACATGGAGTGTATTCTTTCTTACCTTTCTTTATATGTATCTAATGATGAAAAGGAATATTTCATTAGTAGAAGTTGGAATTATATACAATTACTTGGTTATATTATGTAAAAAAGGATTTACCTCATCGATTATTATTTTTAAATAAGAATCATGTGCTCATTTATGAAGGAAAGAATATTTTGGGAATGAGAATTCTAAGTCTTGAGCTTATGAGAAATGGCCTCCAACACCATCTCCTATTGATATCAAGTTTACTATCTTATAATTTATAAGATTGAGATTTCATACTATTTGAATCCCTATTTGAACATGAACTCAAACTCAAAAGAGAAGAAGAATATTATTTATATAGTTTGTAGTTAGATGTGTGTTACATGTTTCAAATGAACTCTTAGTCTCCTATGGTGTTTTTAAAGTAAGAGTTGTGTTTATTATTCCTTTTCCCCACAACTTCACTGGTTAACAATATAAAGAGAATTAGGATCTCCTTGTATAGGAACTATTATTTTGAGAGGAGAAATTTAGAAAATTATCACAATGAGGCATTCATATAAATTATTGTTTTTGCTATCTAATTTCCATTGGTTATTGTTATATATTTTTACCCCTGGTAAAAATAGCCAACAAGAAGAAGTTGTGCCCAATCACTGGAAAATGCATTTATGAAAGAATCTAGAGATTACTAGAAAGAATCATGCTTAGGGAGAATTAACAAGAATCTTGAAATATTAAGGGAATTTTTGAGGTTTTGGGGTCGATTAATAAGAAGAGGGATTTTGGCCCTAAAGGAGCATGCACCATGAAAGAGGACCTGAGATTTAAAGAAATATTCTAAGATCCGTGTGACGAATTATAAGTCCAAAATTTTCCTATGGAAAAAAATTTCCATGACATACATGGTGGAAAAGACAGTACTTCTCGAAACATCATACACTTTCCTAAGCAACTCATTCTTCTAGCATACAAATGGAAATATCAAGAAATAATCGGCCACTTGTACATGTTAAATTAAATATTATGTCTTGATACCATCACATTTGGATTCTCTAGGTTTTTATAAGTGGAATCATATAAAATTTTATCCCAAAACTCATTTGGGTGCTCAGATATCACCTTCGCAAGTTGGCCTTTATGGGTTGAATGGTTTAGTTGGAAGGCCTGGGGTTGTACAACCTATGGTTGATGGGCTGGGGTTGAATGGAGGTTAGACGACCATCCAACCCAATAAGGTCCATGAAAAACAAAGCATAGGGTGGACAACACACACAAGGTTGCACTAACCGAATAAAAGGTGGATGACACGAAAAGGTTGGATGTCGTATAGAAAAAAATGCAAGAAACCCAAGTGATGCAATCCCAGAATACTAATTCATGTCAGACAAATGTAGGTGATCACCAACTCAAGAGGTTATACACCCATGGTGTAAGGTTCAAGCGGTCGACTAGGTTGGGTGGCTAATTCAAGGATGTATGTCCCAACACATTTAGAAAGTCATCAAACCCAACCTAGTTAAATGGCTCATGGTTAACAGAAAAGAGAAGATCATGGTCCAAATTGTACATATCACAAGTTGGATGATTCATGGTCAGTGAAGGTAGGTGAGGAAAGATAGTTCAATAACCGACTTTAATGTAGTATGGTGCTCATTTATTTTCTAACTTAAAGTACCCTTAGGAAGTGAAATTTTATGGCCTTACATACCTATTTAATGTAGGTTGTCTATTGGTCAAGAAATTCAAGTATCTTCCTCTATATATTGTTAAAACCCCTCATTTTATAGGGGATACATTCTCAGATCTAGGGAAACTCTTGCAGATTTTTTCCTCAACTCCAATGAGTCAAAGCCTTCTCTATGCCTAGAAAGTATTTTTTCTCCATTCAACAATGTAATGGTATACATGAATATTATAGAGTAAAAACTCATTTTTTGTTGTTTTTTTCAACCCTTTCTCATGGTTTAATGTTCCTCCTTTCCTCTCTATTTTTTTTTTGTTTTCATGTGCATGTATTTTACATTTATAGGTTCAGGTGTTGTGTTTCATGGAGATTTGATGGTGAGTGGAGATTTGGGTTTGTGTCATTGTTGTTCTGATCTCTCCCAGCTCTATTTTCCCTCTTCTTTTCCCTTAGTAGAATATCTCACCCCCTTTCTTTGTGTTATCACCACCCTAGTGTAGGATTTCCCTTTTTATGCACTCTCTCTCTCTCTCTCTCTCTCCCTTAGAATTCTTAGGGTAGGTTTACATAGGTGTATTTTTTGCATTAAGAGTAGATTTAGTATTAGGATTAGGAAGAGGAATATGACCTTCTCAAGAGGATTATCTCAAGTTTGCAAGTCCCATAGCTTGAGGGATAACCACATGTTAGAAAAATTACACCGATTACCCCACACATGTCACGAGAAATCAAGGATTGCTATAATTTTGACCTAACAAGTTTTTCACACCTGATGGGACAAGTTCAAGCACCTTACCACTTCAATTCATCAAGTTTTGATGTGTTTTCGGTGAAGGTTTCAACCTTTGGAAGATCTCTAAAACATATATGACAATTCCACAGATTCAAGTTACCCATCATCTCTAGTTATAGACTTGTTTTTAGTGTTTTCACTTCAGCCATGGATCTATAAGGAGCTTTTCCATTCCCTCATTTCAATTATATCCTCTTCACTTTGTAATAGTGGGATGTTATCCCCAAGGTGGCCTTGAAAAATCTACCCCTCTTCTATGGAAATGGAGATCAATCCCTATTGATCACATTCAAGATGTTTCCAACCATTGTGCCATTCACATCATCACAGAGGAGAATTTTTCCTCAGAATTCTGGTTGGATCTCTTAAAGGAAAGGAAAAATTTTGGTATAACACTTTGGCTCCATAATCCATTTCTACATGGAATCGAATGGGGGAAAACTTAACAACCGATTCAAGGAGGATGCGATGTTATTTGACTCATAAAACACCTCAACAAAATACAACTAGGGCTTAATGGAATCCATTTCATATTTCAACATTAGATTCATGAGGACCTAACACCAAATCCCATAGGAATACATACCCCCACAAGGTATGGCATTTTTGTACTATTTGAGTTCCTTTGATGTTGACTTGGCTATATTGATTCAATCTCTATGGGGTAGCGATGTCTTCCTTAGGATTTAATTATTCCATCACAAGATGAGAATATTCTAATTAAATCCAAAAAAATAAATCCCATCCATGCTACTACAATTATTCCTTAACCACCTAAAATTCTTCCATCCCCATGTGAAAATAAAGAAAATCCATCAATCCTTCCCAAAATAAGGAATCCCATTTTCTTCCTTATCCTTCATTTGATGTCTCACAAGTTTTTATGCCTAGAACATTCACCAAGCTTCATAAAGATCCCTCCCATCTCCACCCAAGGCACTACCCAACTTCCCTAAGACATACACCAATCTTCCTAGAAGTTCAAGCATTCCATATTCTGTACCTATCTTTTACCAAACTATTACTAAACAAATACCCTATAAGGCTGGTAGTAAGAAAGAATTTCTATGTTGAAAAATAGAGGTATATTCCCATACAATGCCCCAAACAACAAGGCTTCAGACATAATCATGCAGTTATTTTTGAGGTAACTTATCAATAGAGTAGGGGTTAATTTCTATAGTTTCATTTGACTTCCCCAAGTGATCAAATCAAATCCCTTGAGCATCAAACACCTCAGTCTTAAGAGGAGACAAAGCATCAACCTCTCTTTTAAACCTCTCCCTCGACCAGTCTTACAAAGGATGAGATTTTTTATTAATAGGTAGTAATTGGTGTGATTTAGATTGGGAAGATGATAGGTTTCAAGATGTACAAAAAAGAGGGTTGAACACCAAAATAGACTAGGCAAGTAAAAGGAATCTTAGAATGAAAATGTTGGGAAGGAGAAATTTTTCTAAACACTATTGGTACCCAAGGCCTTGAGGAGGAGCAATTACAAAGTGAGCAAGATGTTTTTATGGAGTTCAATGATCCTCATTGCCCAAGTTTTTTAGAACTTGCTACATTTTATTAGAAGGGACTTACAGGAAATATGGGATGAAGAGACCCATAGATTGACAGCAACCATCAAGGTGGAGACAAAGTTGTTTGTAGAGCATAAAAAGTGAAGATCAAGTTGTAAAATCCATATTAGGAATAAGGTGTACATGAGATCCCTAGTTTTGGGGTAAAATAACAAATGAGTAGAAAAATCACAAGATTCGGGCCTTACCCAATCAAATACCTAGCTTCGATAGATCAGGGTTAGATTTTCCACCATCCATGTTCAATCCATATTATCAGGATGATTTTCAATGAACCAAGGGTCCGCAATAACACGTCCAACCAAAGATAGATTAGCCAAAAGATTTCATTTCCTTGTTTGTTAATACCTTGGAAAGTTGGGTGGAAGATTGTCTTTATGTAAGTATCTCATCCATGATCATGTCCATTTTCAAATTAGTTTCATGGTCTAAAATGTTGAGGAAGGACAACTATTTTTCCTTGCTAGTGTCAGGGTTTGTGTGAAGTTTTCCCATTCCTATGATTAGTGTAGAGTAGGTAGGTTTGCTTTCAGTAGAACAAGTCCTTATGTACACTCTGCATGCTTCCAATTGGGGCATGTATGATTTTCCTCTTTGTACATAGCTTGTGTGTTGTGGTTTTGTTTCTCTTGAAAATTCATTATAGGTTACAATGTTCATAATCTATTAGAACATGAGGTCCCAAGTACTTCTCGGATAAGATTTCAAAAGAAATAAAATTAAGACTCTAGGCTCAAGACAATTTTCCACTCTCACAAACCTTAATTTAGATAATCTTGTGAATGAGATGGAAAATCCAAGCAATTAGAAGGAAGTTCCAAGTTCAAAAACAATGCTCAAATGGCTCAAGGGCATAATTCATATTTCAGGATCAATTTGTAGATGTATTAGGATAACTCCTTGTCAAATGGATTCTTCAGGAAACTAGTCACACATCTAGTAGGAATATGTCCCGAGAGTTTGCCAAATTATTTTCTATTTTACCCTCTCGTAAAAATAACCAATAGGGAGAAGTTTTGGGAAAAACATGACAAGGAATTCATCCCAAGAATTTGGAGTTTACTATTAAAATTCATTTTTAGGGAGCTTTGATAACAATCAAGAAATTAATAGAGAATTTTGGAGGTTTTGGGGCGATATTAATCAAAACCAGGGATTTTGGGCCTAAAGGAGTTTTGATGCATAATCAAAATACACATAACCATAATGTAAGGACAAACTCTTAGTGTGATAGCATAACATGGAGCTTTACCCAAAGTGTGGGACTTTGCAATAAGCCCATATCTCCTAGGATGATTTTAATGCTTTCTACCGGTTCTTATTCCTTTGTTTTGATGCACACATACAAATTGTAGAGGATTTACTTCAAAACCTAATCTAACTTTTCAAGGAGACAAGGTTAAGAAGATGCAAGAAAATAAACCTAAACTAACAGAGGTGATGCACCAAAGGAATGTTTAACACCTACTTTTCCATTAAACACAAACTATTAAAAATCTAATACAACCTCTCATGGCTCTGTAATGGTATAACTAGGATTTCCCGCAATGATGAGATGTGAAAAAAACAATGAACATAAGGGAGGGTTTAAAATCATCCACAACATTTTTTTATTGCTCCAATGATTTTATATAGTACATTACAATGAGGAAGAGGTAAGATTGAATTTACAATTCAAATGGGAGGTTTGAACTCCACAATATCAATTACAGAAAACAAAAGAAGGGAGGTGAAAATCCAAATTGTCAACCTTTAGAAAATGCCCATCCCTACATATATAGGAAGAATGAGAGAAGGAGATAGAATAATTTCAAATCCTTACTCCAACCACCCTAGAATACATTGAATTTTCCTATGTATGATGGTGCCACTAACGAGCCATACCCCATGTATTATACCATGTTGGGAAATAAAGGACCCCATACATCATTATTTTGGTAGGTGAGAAGTTTGACACCATTAAAAATGGAGGACTTCAATTTCTTCATTTTGAATAACTTAGTTCAACTCAAATTAAGATAACTTTTCCAAAAATTCCTTTCTTGCGTAAATCCAAGCTCCCAGTCAAAATTTATGGCCATCTCAAGGTCAGGTGTCATTCTCATTAAAAGAAAACTGTTGACTCTATCTTTTTCAGATTTTGAAATGCATACAACCTCCGAAATCAAAAATTTTAGGCTTTTAGAGATTTTGGTTTCGAGTTGAGCCATTCATGGCCCAAATCGCTTATGAGAGTTCCAAAACTCAAAATATGAAACTCGAAACTCCTAAACATAGAAAGTCTAGATTCAGACTTTATTTTCTAAACTTTTCCCTTTTGAGACTCGGGACACTTTCATCTAATTGAGTGCTTGATATTTCGAAACTCCAACCCTGACCATGTCTAAAACATCAAAGTCCAAACATATTAAATTGGGACCTCCAGTTTAAAAATCCCTACCACATTGACATTTGTGTTAAAGTTTGAATTTTTGAAATTTGAAACCTTTCGGGTTCATACTTTTAGATTTCAGAAATTTTTGGTTATGTCTTCCTATTCTTGCTTCCAAAAAATCTGGGGCATGAAATCCGAAAGTCCAAAATTTACATAGACTTTGGGATTTTGGACATTTTTTTATTTTAGATTTTTCATTTTCATCCCCTCACACACACCAAATTATTTGAAACTCCCGAACCTAAAATTTTCGAAATCGATTTCAAAATTGGATTTCAAGTTTTTCTCTTTTTTCTACAACTTACCATTCTCTTTCTCTGAAACCCCAAACCCCAAAATTATGAAATTTTGGACTTTCAAAATATTGGATTTTAGGCTTTTTTGGATCTTTTTATATTTTAGGACCTTTTTCAAAAAATTCCCACCTTGTCTCCAAAATGCCCAAAAATGTGAATTCTAAAAACTTCGAGCCTTTCTCCATTCTTCCACTTGAGCTTTGATCTTCTTCGATGTTCCCTTGGCCATTCATTTTTCGACCTTGCATTTCCATTATTGAGCCTGCCTACAACCTGATTTTTGGAATTGAAATGTGAGCTTGCATGACTGAACCAACCTCTCCATTTCCTAATGTACAAGATTGTGTTTGATTAAATTTTTCCCAAGGGGAAAAGCCATAATAGGAGAATACACCTTGAAAGAGGACTTGAGATTTCAAAAAATATTCTAAGAGCCATGTGAGGAATTATAAGTCCAAAAAAGTTCCTATGGAAATCATTTTCCATGACCTACATGGTGGAAAAGATGCGACTTCTTTAAACATCATACACTTTCCTAAGCAACTCATTCTTCTAATGTACAAACATGAATCTTGAGAAAAAGCGCCACTTATAGGTGTTAATAATCAAAATTATTTCTTGATACCACTACAATTATATTTAATGGGTTGTTTTCAAGATTGATCATATATATTTTCACACCAAAATTCATCCAGGAGCTCGAGATATCACCTTCACGGTTGGATGACCTATTTATATGACCTAGGGGTTATAAGGCCTATTTATATGGCCTAGGGGTCAAAATTCCTTGTTAGACCTGGGTTGGATGAGATGGGGGTTTTTCAGAGGTTAGATGGCCGTCTAACCCAATCTAGTTGAATGACCATCCAACCCAATGAGGTTGGACGGAAAACAAAGCACAAGGTGGACAACACACACAAGGTTACACGCATGGCCGAATGGGAAAGATGGTCATCCAACCAAGGTTATACGACACATTGTGAAAAGGAATGCAAATTGAGTTGGATAGGCTAGATTGTTCGATTCAATGGAATAGTTATACAGATATAAGATAGAAGACCGTCTAACCCAATAGGTTTGACAACCCATAGTGTAACATTAGCTATCGATAGGTTGGGGGAATACTTCAAGGATGTATGGACAAATGTAGCTAGATGGCTTTCCAACCCAACCTAGTTAGATTTTGTAGAATAGAGCATCTCATGGTCTAAATTGTATGGCTCATGGATTGGACTTGTCACATGTCGGAAAACTTAGGTGAGAAAAAACATCTTAACAACCATATTTAATGTAGTATGGTGTGAAACTATATGGCCTCCCATAACTCTTTAATGAAATTTGTCAGTTGATGAAGAAATTTTGAGGATCTTCCTCTATGTACTATAAAAACCTCCTCATTTGAGAGGGGAGCATTCTCAGAGCAGGGAAACTATTGCATTTTTTTCCTCAACTTCAATGAGCTATATGCCTTCTCATGCACCTTTAAAGTGTATTTTTCCTCCATTCAACAATGTAATGGGTTGTGATTGTTATATAGAAATAAATTTCTTTTTTTTGGTGTTTTTCAACCTTTCTCATGATTTATTGCACCTAATTGCCTCTCTATTTTGTTGTTGTGTTTATGTGCATGTATTTCACATTTGCAGGTGCAAGGTGTTGTGTTTCATGAAGATTTGATGGTGAGTGTATATTTGGGTTTGTGTCACTATTGTTCTTACTTCTCTCAGCTCTATTTTTCTATTTTCTTTCTCCCTTAACATAATATCTTACTCCCTTTCTTTGTACTATCACCCCCCTTTGTTAGGAAATAAGAGATAAAATATGCGGGATAATCCCTCACGTAAATCGCAAAAGTAGAAAACTAATATGTAGAAATTATTACAGATCTCAAATAAAATTGCAGAATAAAATAACACAACACAAAGATACAATATTTAATGTGGTTCACCCAATTTGGGCTACGTCCACCAAGAATCACTTGCTCAAATTTTATTACAAGCCACCACTCTCTCAATAGAATACCCAGATACATTTGGAGCTATGCTCAACAAACTCTACAGAATTCAAAGCCGAATTCAAAACACATCTGCAATACATTTACTTGTCCATCTATCATATGCATAAGACCATATAAATAGACAACTAGTTAAGCAGTTTTACAAAACCGTGGGTATCAAAACCATGGGAAAAACCTGTCCCATAAACCTATGGGTCAAAAAACTCACCCATATGAGAAGAGCACATTTCCCGATATGTTGGGTGCATTTTTCGAGGCCAAAAAAATTTACGCCCAAACCTCGGCAAGGATACATAAAAGTGTACGGTACTCTTAGTGTACATTCTTCAACACTTTCACACATGAAAATAGGCTTCACAACCTAACAATCTCCCACTTGGAGACTAGTTTTCCTCTGAGAAAGCTTCTCAACCCTTCACTAGTTTCTGTGAATACCAACCAAAGCTGAACACAACTTTAGTTTTTCCCTTACGACCACCTTGGTCATCATGTCTGCAGGATTCTGACTGGTATGAATCTTCTCCAACTTCAACTTCTCTTCCTCCAAAGTTTTCCTAATGAAATGGTACCTTAACTATATATGCTTCGTCCTAGAGTGGAAAGTAGAGTTCTCGGCTAGGTGTATAGCACTTTGACTATCACTATGTAGGTTACATTCCTCCCGCTTGCTCCAACTCCTCAAGTAATTGTTGTAGCCAAATCATCTCTTTGCTTGCCTCTGTTGCAGCAACATACTCAGCCTCTATGGTTGAAAAAGCCACCAGCTTCTGTAGTCATGAAATCCAACTCACTATTGTCCCACCTATAGTGTAAATATAACTTTTCATGCTCCTCCTAATGTCTACATCTCCAGCCATGTCTGAATCTACATAACCACATAAAGTGGTGTTTGATCCACTATAGCACAAAACTTTCCCCATGGTCCCTCTCAAGTACCGAAAGATCCACTTTACTGCTTTCCAGTGATCTTTACCTGGATCACTCATAAATCTACTCACAAC
Source organism: Taxus wallichiana var. yunnanensis (assembly GCA_018340775.1). NCBI lineage: Eukaryota > Viridiplantae > Streptophyta > Pinopsida > Cupressales > Taxaceae > Taxus > Taxus wallichiana. The sequence continues at coordinate 261,492,394 of CM031233.1, forward strand.
TCCCACTACATGAGAAATATCAGGCCTAGTGCACACCATAGCATACATCAAATCGCCAACCGGCCGAAGAGTAAGGTACTTTGGACATCTAGGTTTCTTTCCCCGCTTTCTGTCTTGGGACACTACTTCTTTGATAACTTAAAATGGCACGCCAAAGGAGTCCCAACCGGTTTAACATCCTACATTTTAAACCTATCCAATACCTTCTTAATGTAATCTTCCCGAGATTCATTCCTTCCTACCCCGAGTTATCCTCATTCCAAGGATTTTTCTAGCTGCTCCCAAATCCTTCATATCAAAGGATTCGCTTAGCTGTTTCTTAAGTACTTTTATTTCCTGCATGTTTTTACTTGCAACCAACATGTCATCAACATACAAACACATGATAATATAACTTCCATCTTGAAATTTCTTTGTATACACGCAATGGTTAGAATTACATCTAATATAACCTTATTCCATCATGAAGCTATCAAACTTCTTATACTCTAGTTGAACCTAAACGAACAATCAAATCAATAGATCTATCATATTATCCACCATTTATAAACCTTAGTAAGAGGAGATTACTATGAATCCCTTGATTTCTATACATACATTATTCTTTCCTTTGGATTATCCGTAGGCCTCACTTCTATTGACTGGTATTGGTCAAGGAACTGCCATGCGGGACAAGCTGTTGAAGGTATTGCGAGACAACCGTGAGGGGTAAAATATGGGGTACCTTTTTGTTAAGTTTAGCTTTTATGGAAGCTTTAACTATTTATGGATTAGTTGTAGCATTAGCACTTTTATTTGCTAATCCATTCATTTGATCTTGTAAAAAAAAATTGTACCCGTCGGGATTCTAAGTACCCTCCTCTAGTCATTTCCTAGTTCACCAATAGGGAGGGCTGGTTCAAATAATGTTTTATAATTGTATCCTTATTCACGCTTATATGGGACACGGGACTAACTAAGTACTTAAAATTTCCTTATCCAAAACTGGAATAATAGAGTCGAGTCATAGAAAAAACTTTGTAAAAGTTAAATATCGTTATCTATGAGGGGATAGCGTATGAAAAATGTAACCGATTCTTTCATTTCCTAGTTTATTGGCCCTCCATTGGGGGTTTCGGGTTAAATACAAATATTTTAGAAACAAATATAATAAATCTAAGTGTGGTACTTGGTGTACTTGATCTATTTCGGAAAGGGAGTGTGTGCGAGTTGTATATTTGAATAATATAGTTTGGTCCAACCAGCTGCACTTTGTAGATAGAAAAGTGCATGATCTCAACGAATTACTTCTAAACGATAAATCATGGAAGAACTATAGCATTTCGTAATTGATTGGAAAATAAATCAACCAATAAGAGAGAATCTTTAGAATGGTTAAAGCTAAATTGCTTGAATTCCAAGCACAACAGGGTATTCTTTCCACCGCTGTGTCAATATGAGATGGGTTCAAAGACACAGTTGGAGATTGATCCGATATATAACATTCATATCAATGGAATGATTCGATCTATCTACTAAAAATAGTTCTAATCTCCCATCCAAATTTTTTGGTTTCATGCGGGCCCGAACTGACGACCTACACATACGAGAAGGGAATTTATTCAATAAAAGATAATGAGGAAACACGAATGAAAAGGAAAAAGAAAATAACAACAACTTTTTTGATAATAAAAATGCCTTTCGTGAAAAGAGCCCTTCGAGATTTCGATCTTTGATAGATTGATATTATTATTAGATATTAGATAATATGAACGGAAGGGCAAGCTTGGTGGAAACAATAAAAGAGGATTGTTCCCAAAAAGTCGAGTAGGAGAGCCGAATGAATCGAAAGGTTCGTGTTCGGTTTGGGAAGAGATTATCTATTCATAAGTTGAATAAATTTATAATCTAATTTCATTAAATAATCTATTAGATAACCGTAAATGAAAATATTGAGTACTATTCAGAATTCCGAAGAACTATGTAAAGGAGTCTTTGATCAGCTCAAGCAAGCCCTGGGTCGCTTACGAGAAGTAGAAATGAGAGCGCACGAAATTCGGGTAAATGTGTACTCTCAAATAGAGCAAGAAAAAGAGGATCTCATTAATGTTGCTTCGCTAATTTGGAACAATTAGAGAATTTCAAGAATGAGACTATTCACTTTGAACAACAAAGAGCAATTGAACAGTCCGACAAAGAAATTTCTCGCTAAGTCTGTATAAAGAGCTCTAGGAACTCTGAATAGTTGTTTGAATAGCGAGTTACATTTACGTACGATCGATCATAATATCGGCCTGCTTAGAGCCATGAAAAACATAACTGATTAGCTTTAATATATACTAAATCATTTTCTTAAAAAAAAATACAAATATATATATAGTATGGGTCTTATTTTTAAAAAGAGAATTATTTAGTATTAATGGTAACTATTCGACCTGATGAAATTAGTAGTATGATACGTAAATAGATTGAACAATATAATAACGAGGTCAAAGTTATTAATATTGGCACTTTGTACTTCAAGTAGGAGATGGCATTGCTCATATTCATGGTCTTGATAAAGTAATGGCGGGGAATTAGTAGAATTTTTAGATGGTACAGTAGGCATTGCGCTAAATCTAGAATCAAATAATGTTGGAGTTGTATTAATGGGTGATGGCTTAATGATCCAAGAGGGAAGTTCCGTGAGAGCAACAGAAAAATTGCTCGATATACCAGTAAGTGATGCTTATTTGGGTCGTGTTTGTAAACGCTCTAGCTCGACCTATTGATGGTAAGGGTAAAATTCTAGCTTCCGAATTTTGATTGATCAAATCTCCCGCTCTAGGTATTATTTCAAGACGTTCTATATATGAACCTCTTCAAACGGGTCTTATTGCTATTGATTCGATGATCCCTATAGGATGCGGTCAACGAGAATTAATTATTGGGGACAGACAGACCGGTAAGATGGTAGTAGCTACAAATACAATTATCAATCAAAAATATCATAATGTAATATGTGTTTATGTCTCGCTATTGGTCAAAAAGCCTCTTCCATAGCTCGGTAGTTAATACTTTTCAAAAAAGCGGCGCAATGGATTATACCATTTTGGTATCGGAAACTATGATTCTCCCGCTACATTACAATATCTTGCTCCTTATACGGGAGCAGCTTTAGCTGAATATTTCATGTATAAAGAACAACATACATCAATAATTTATGATGATCTCTCCAAACAAGCACAAGCTTATCGACAAATGTCTCTTCTATTAAGAAGACCACCGGGTCGGGAAGCTTATCCAGGAGATATTTTCTATTTGCATTCCCGTCTATTAGAAAGAGTAGCTAAATTAAATTCTCATTTAGGTGGGGGTAGCTTAACCGCTTTACCAATTGTTGAGACTCAAGCTGGAGATGTTTCAACTTATATTCCCACTAACATAATTTCCATTACCGACGGACAAATTTTCTTATCACCGATCTATTCAATGCGGAATTCAACTTTGCCATTAATGTGGGTCTTTCCATATCTAGAGTAGGATCCACGGCTCGGATGAAAGCTATGAAACAAGTAGTTGGAAAATTAAAAATAGAGTTAGCTCAACTTGCGAGTTAGAAGCCTTTGCACAATTCGCTTCGACCTTGATAAAGGCACTCAAGATCAATTGGCGAGAGGTCAACGATTACGTGAGTTGCTCAAACAATCTCAATCAGATCCTTTGACGGTGGAAGAAAAAATAGCTATGATTTATCTGGAACGAACGGATATCTAGATGTATTAGAAATTGTGCGGTGAAAAAATTTATCCTTAATTTGCGCAAATATTTATTAAAAGATAAACTCCGAGTTTGGAGAACTTATACGTTCTCTTTAGGACATTCACGGAACAAGCGAAACTCTTTTAAAAGAAGCTATTCAAGAAAATACCAAACGTTTTCTACTTCGAGAACAAAAATAATACTTTCTTTATTTTTGAAAAATCGTTCGAACAGGGTAGAAGATCCTATCCTAATTAATAAAGAAAATAACTTTGCTACATTTCAATATTAAATCTTGAACAATTGAATTAATATTATTACGATTACGTCCAATAGGATTTGAACCTATACCTAAGGTTTAGAAGACCTCTGTCCTATCCATTAGACGATGGACGCTATCTTTTTTTTTATTAATTTATTGAAATACTTTATCGCTTTATCGAAAAACAAATTCGACTTTTTATCCATCCACGATTATGTTCGGGAAATAAAGAGAAAGAATAGTAGGGCATCAAAAATTAATTTCGAATGAAATGCTACCTACGACAAAATGCTTTGAATAAGCAATATGAGCGGGTAGCGGGAATCGAACCCGCATCGTTAGCTTGGAAGGCTAGGGGTTATAGTCGGCGTCGATTAACGCCTCTAATTCAGAAATGAACATGAAAATTTCATTCGGCTCCTCCATGGCAGAGAGAAAGGGGGGGGGTCAAGTCAAAAATAATTATTATTCTTTTTTTTTTATTTTTTTTATAATCTTTTATCATCCTAATCTGATCTATCCAGTTTCAATCTACAACATTTCATCCAGATTATAGCCTTGAACAGCTTGTATTATTAAAATAATACAATAAATAGATAGCTCTATCTAAATAATGAATTAAAAAGTTCTTGGAGAGGAAATAAAGAAATGATATCGAGAGGTCAAATTTTGATATCCCTTTTTGCTACTTTTATAACAAGCATTTTAGCTTTGATTAGGTAAAGCACTATATTAATAATTTATTCAATTATTCCTAATATAGGGAAGATCATAGCTTTGGCCGAGATCTTGGCCGGGCTAGAAAATCAAGAGTAATTTAGAACGGAATGAACAATACAATTATATTTTCATGGTCTTTAGCTTCAAAATTTTAGCTCTATTCATTCTATATCTCCCATCTCGGAGAGATGGTCGAGCGACTAAAGCGGTGGATTGCTAATCCGTTGTATAAACTATCTATACTTGAGGGTTCGAATCCCTCTTTCTCTGTTCAGATCACTTCAAATGAATCCTAAAATTTTCAACCTATAGACCTTTTTTTGCCTTTAGGATTTCATCCTGGATCGTTCGATAGAAATCAAGATAAATAGAGAAACAAAAATATAACTACTGTAAATGAACAGACTTAAGAGTAAGCATTATCTAATCTCCGTGGATTCTTTAGAGTTACAAAGGAATAGATCATCAATCTTTGCATCATATAATTGATACTTCAATACCAAGCAATATTACCATTTTAAATCTAAAATGGTACGATTTTGTCTCCACATTATGTGTGGAGATCAAATTTAAAAATATGAATTTATTAAATATTTTTAAATTTACTCTTTCTTGGGATTGAAGAGTTGAAATAGGGACTCAACTCCTAGTTCAACTATCCTAAACAAGTTTAGATCATTCGAATCAATAAATTGATTCCCTACTCCCCTTTTTTTTGCAATTAAATCTAACGGATATTTCCTCTATGTCATTTGCATCCATCATATCTAATAGCCCCAACTCTCCCTATGATGGGGGTTCGGAACCGACTAAGACAATTAAAAAGGATTGAGCCCGGGAGGTAGGTATTTTGATCTATTGGCAACCAGAATAGAATTGCTGCTTCACAAAATAAGCAGCAGAACAAGGAAAAATTAATTCTACAAAATGAAAATTTGGTTAATGACAATGATCCAAGATCCATCAATATATGGAAATGGAATAAAAGTATGGATACAATATTTAAATGTTTTTCATCAAATTAATTGTTTCTTTTTATAAAAAGAAATCGATACTTCTTGCTAAGATTATTGAAAACTTACGGCAGCTTGCCAAGCAAAGGCTAAGAGAAAAAAGAACAAAGGTATAATTGGCATTATATCTACAATTGGATCAGAAATAGCATAAGCCTCGGGCAATTTGGCTAAAAATGGATTATTAAAATGAAAAGCGGCATCGTCTAGACAAATATTGAGGTTGAGTATAATTGGCATTTTCATTCTCCGATCAATAAAAATGATGTAAAAGCTCAAAAGTATTTTTCCAATTAATCGAAATTATTTGGCAAGATTATACTTTGAGTTTTCGGGTTGGAAGGGATCATTTCTTCATAAATAATTTTAACCATTCGATAGAGAATGACCAATTAATAGATATTCTTGTTTCTTTTTCGTTCCCAACCGAATTACTTAAAATAAAGCTATTAATAAATATACAATCATATTCCATATAAGAAATCTAATAAGAATAATACAAAAATAATAAAAGATCTTCTTTAGTTTGCACACCATCTCCTCTTTACCTTTGACCTCATAGCCCTCCGGTTGCTGCATGCATATATAGTTCCTCCTCCTAATCACCATGGAGAAATGCAATCTTTACATCAAGTCTGTTCTAAGTGCAAGTCTTCTTCTGCAAGTATTCCTAGAATAGTTCTCATAGAAGTCATTTTTACTACAAGAGAAAATATCTCATCAAAATCTATACCTTGTTTCGTGCAAACCCTTGACCACCAACCGGCCTTATATCTTTTCTTTCCTCCTTATTTATCTTTAACTCGTACACACCCACTTGTTCTGTAATGCTCTTTTCCTTCTGGGTAGCTTTACCATTCCATGTCTAGTTCTCCATGAGAGCCTGATGCTCCTCATCCATGGCTTGCTCCCACTTCTTCCTGGCATCTACCTGCATTACTTCATCAAAGCTCTCTGGTTCTCCATTATCAGTGAGTAATAAATAATAAAGAGAAGGAGAAAAACGCGTTCGAGTTCTCTTCTTACCCTAGAAGACATCCTCAATATAGGAGTTTGGGGTTCTTATTGAGGGGGTTCCTGAACTTATTCATGTGTCAATTTCCCATCCAAAAGATCCTCTACCACTGCATATTCTTTCTTGGATTCTTCCCTATTTTTCTTGGAATCGCTACTTATACATGATTTTCTCATTAAAGACCACATCCCTAGATCGAATGATTTTCTTGTCCTTAATACTCCAACATTTATATCCAAAGTCATCACCACCATAACCAATGAAAGTACATTTGTTTGATTTAGCCTCTAGCTTAGTCCTATCATCCTTGTCTATGTGAACAAACACCTCACATCCAAAGACTCTAAGAAATGAATAATCAACTTTCTTACCATACCAAGCCTCCTCAGGTATGCCTCCATCCAAGGCACTTGAGGGTCCTCTGTTTATCAAGTACACAACTGTGCTCACCACTTCTACCGAAAAAGAAAGAGGCAGTCCTACATGTAACCTCATGCTCCTAGCACGTTCCATTATTGTTCTATTCATCCTTTCTGACACCCCATTCTATTACGGAGTTCCTAGAACCGTCTTTTGCCTGCAGATTCCATTCTTAGAATAGTAATCATCAAATTCATTACTACAATACTCCCCTCCATTATCTGACCTGAGACATTTTAGCTTAAGACCTGTTTCATTCTCTACCAAGGCTTTCCATTTAACAAAAGTTTCAAATACATCAGATTTGTTTCTAATACAATAAACCCAAACTTTCCTTATTGCATCATCAATAAAAGTAACATAATAACTTGAACCCCCAAGAGATGATACCTGAGCTGGTCCCCACACATCAGGATGCACCAGATCTAACTTATTGTCTTTCTTTGTAGGTCCAACCTTGAGAAACCCTACTTGCTTCTATTTCCCATATATGTAGTTCTCACAGAAATCCACACCTATTCCTATATATCCAGGAAAATTATTCTTTATGATGTTCATGCCCTTATGGCTAATATGACCAAGCCTATAGTGCCATAATGTTGTATCTGCATCTCAAGCCACAAGATTACAATCATTAGTACTATTAGTGGTTAAATACAAGGTTCCAACCTTCCTACCTCTTGCCACCACAAGAGCACCCTTGGTAACCTTCCAAGAGTCCACTATAAATATCACAGTACAACCATCACTTCCCAACCGCCTGTTGATATCAAATTTTGTCTTAATGTAGGCACATGTCTGACATCCTTCAATAGCCAAGTATTCCTATTTTGTATCTTAACCTCGAACAAAACCTTTTCCAACTATGTTGCAAGGCTCATCATCACCAAGAAAAACATACCCAAAATCTCCTTGAACATAATCAACAAAATAATGCCTATGTGGAGAAGCATGGAAAGAAGCACCTAAATCTAAAACCCAAGATTCAGTAATATTATGCAAAGAAAGAATCAAAGCATCTTGACATACATTACCCATTGCCACATTTACCTCCTTGTTTTCTTCATGTTGTTTCTTCTTATCCCAAGCTCCCAACGGTCCTTCTTTGCATGCCCAGGCTTTCCACAATTCCATCATACAATCTTGTTCTTGGATTTTGACCTTGCCCGATCTTTTGATTTTCCACGGTTTCCTCTATTCTTCTGTCTCCCTCTAGTTTCCACTATCAAATCATTCCCTAAAGTAGAAGATTCCCCAGATCTTTTTCTTCACATTTCCTCACTTAGAATCGCCCCTACAACATCCTAAAACTTCAACTTCGATTTTGCGGGAACCGAGTTACTTACCGCCATTACCAGGGTATTCCAACTCTCAGGTAAAGAGCACAGAAATAATAAAGCCCTAACTTCTTCATCAAATTCTATTGTAATTGAAGCTAGCATATTCACAACCATATTAAAATCATTTAAATGATCTCAACTCTTGAACTATTCTAAGACATATTCATATTAAACAAATTTTTCATTAAAAATATCTTATTAGAGGCGAGAGGGTTTTTCATACAAATTCCCTAATGCATCCATTAGATATTTTGTAGTCTTTTCCTTTGAAACATTAAATAATACCAAAGATGCAAGACACAGCCAGATCGTTCCAAGTGCCTTTCGATCCAACAAATCCCATTCCACATCCTGCCATACTCGAGGGTTTGTTCACCTTCTCAAATAGTGGAGCATAAATATCCTTCTAATAAAGGTAATCTTCCATCTGCATCTTCCAAAGACTCAAATTTTGCCCGTTGAATTTATCAATCCTAGATCTTCCATCATCTGCCATAGCTCCCACTCAAGCTAAAAAACTTTCCCTATGATTCAACACTTCAGCAAACAAAACCAGGCTCTGATAACAATTGTTAGGAAATAAGAGATAAAATATGCAGAATAATCCCTCACAAAATCGCAATAGTAGAAAAATAATATGCAAAAATTATTACAGATCTCAAATAAAATTGTAGAATAAAATAACACAACACAAAGAGACAACATTTAATGGTTCACCCAATTTGGGCTACATCCACCAAGAATCACTTGCTCAGATTTTATTACAAGCCAATGCTCTCTTAATACAATACCTAGATCTGTTTGGAGCTATGCTCAACAAACTCTGCAGAATTCACACCGAATTCAAAACACATCTGCAATACATTTACTTGTCCATCTATCATATGCATAAGACCATATAAATAGACAACTACTTAAGTAGTTTTACAAAATTATGGGTATCAAAACCATGGGAAAAACTCGCCCCATAAACCTATGGGTCGAAAACTCACCCATATGAGAAGAGCACGTTTCCCGATATGTGGGTGTATTTTTTTCGAGGACAAAAAAATTTATGCCTAATTTTTTTTTTTTTTTTCGGGCTACACACCTGAACCCTTACTATCGGGGTTGCGCCCCGAACCCCTCAAGCGGGGGCTACCACCCACGGACCCCCACTCGAGGCCCGGCCCGCCTTAGAACCCCGACAAGGATACATGAAAAGTGTACAAGACTCTTAGTGTACGGTCTTCAACACTTTCACACATGAAAACAGGCTCCACAACCTAACACCCTTAGTGTAGGATTTTCCTTTCTATGCACTCTCTCTCTCCCCACCTTCTTGGAATTCTTAGGGTAGGTTTAGGTAAGTGTCTTTTCTACATTAGGAATAGTTGTAGTATTACGATTTGGAAGAGGAAGTTGGCCTTCTCTGGAGGGTTATCTAAAGTTTCCAAGTCCCGCAACTTGAGGGATAACCCCATGTTAGCGAAATTCCGGTGATTGTCCCATACATGTCACGAGCAATTTGGGGTGCTATAATTTTTACATTATAGTTATTTTAGAAGCTTATTATGCTTATGGGCATATAAATTTATATATATTGAGTGAAATTATCTTATGCCATGCCCAAAAATACAAAATTACACAACTTCTCTATAGCCAAGAAATATAGGGCAATAATGGGCATTGTGGGGTCAGCCTTGCTAGTTGCGATGAGGAAGTGCCATCAACGGTTAATCTAGATGCGTTTTCACTTTGCATGCAACTCTATAACACATTTCACCATTCTTTTTCTATTGTAGATCCAATAGAATGCATGTAGTAGCATGATTTTTCAATTTTCATTTGTATCAAATGTTGTAAACATAATCTTGATGAGAATTCTAGTTTATGTTTTTGAAAAAAATTTCTCTGTTTTGCAATAGATTAGAGAAAAATAGTAAATTTATGTCAGTTCTCCAAAAAAGGGGAGGAGTGTTGTAAAATATTTAGATGGATTAAATTTGTTATATGGATCATTTTTCTTCTCACATGTCTACCGTAAACTCTTGGTCAAACCAAATGGTGATGGTTATGTCTTGGAAGTCTGTAATACCTTGTATTTTGTATCACGTTCCCACCGTTATTTAGGTTCTTCCAATTTTATCATTTTGATTTTTATAATTTTTTATTTTGTAATTAAAATAAATTGGTTTAATAATCCCAATCAAAGAAGTCAAATAAACTTGATATAGATGTGTAAATTTATTCATTTGCTAAATTGCAATCATAGATATTGTTATCCAAAATTCACTTCCCATGGTAATTTTGATAACTTGTAGAATTTCTTCGGATGGAACAAGCAAAAATGGTTCAAAGCCAAAAACTAGGTTTTGAGGGATCCCTTGGATTATCTCTAACTTCCCTATCCAAATTAAAATCCGAGTTAATGAAAAATTGCAAAAAAATTGAAAAAATGAAGTGAAGGACTTGTTTTAGAGCAAATCAAGTCTGAGGGTTGCGGATAGAACCAATGTGGATCATACCGAGGTTCATCGTACCTAGTTTGGACCAAAATTTTAATGAGTAGTTATATGTTGGATGCCACAAAATTCCCAAGTAAGCACATCATACTACATATCATAAATAGTGATAGAACATAATTTGTGTCGATCCTACAAATTAAAAAAAACTGTGCAACATTTGAAAGATCAAGAATATAATTCCAAGGACCAAACCATATGGGAAAACAAATCCATAGCTTACAGATTTAGTCCATCCAATAAGAAATGATATTGTTCCATCCCTGGGAAAAAAATGAACCCTATGGTATTGTCTTGGCCGAGTATGCACACAAATTCAAATAATTAAATATTCACTATACAGCCTATTTTCTTACATATATTAGCCTCAAAACGCACTACATACCAACTTGTCGATTTTTGAGTCTAAATGGCCTATACAAATCTCTCGAACCTAGTCAAGATCACATCTATCACATAAGGTATTATTTGAAACTCAAATGTCCTTAAGACAATCGCTAATAAGTAACAAATGAAATTATTACTCACTTGTTACTATTTACTTTATATAGAAAATCTAAAATGTCTATACAACTATACTATGTTTAGTCACCTACTTGTCAATTAATATGCTCGCCTTACAACCCACATCTTGAGTCTAGGTTATCACATTCTAACATTTTCTGTGGCATTAGGATCTTGTTCTCAATATCTATGGCACTATAAAATCCATTCTACACTTATCTTCAATATTTCAACCATTTCCTCGGAACAATCGAGACCCACATATTACTATCTATACTAACCAATCTCTTACTATGAATTCTATAATAGACACTTATTGTATCTATTCTTTCGACACAATAATTCTATCCTTCACATCTCACCCTCTCACCAAAAGGGGGAAATATCTATATATTCATACATGACTACCCTTCCAATTCAATATACAAAGTAGAAAAAAATTCAATTTCCATATCACGATTTTAACCAAATACCAATAGTCAACACAATTCAATCATGGCACAAATTTCAAATTTTAATAAAAATACAAAGTTTACCCCATAAATGACCTAAACTACTGAAAATTTGATAAATAAAATCTTTTCCTTCAAAAAATATCAACCTAAAATCTATACACATGTAATGCACAAAGGTGGGGAAAATCAGATGTTGTTGCCTTTTTGAATTTGTAAGAGTTTTAATAAATATATGGCCTAACTCCATCTGTAGCAGTAGGGCCTTAATTTGGAAATTTTTGTGGAGGTGGAAAAATAGACCATTATCTTAACAATATTATATTGGAAGAAGGACACTAAAATCCCTTGATGAATGCTTATTGGCTCAAGAATTGATCACTCCAAATCCGATTACAAACTCCAAGGCTCTAAATCTTACATTTTTCTATGAAACATCTCTCCTTCAACCATATATCTACAACAACGTAACATGTCATCCTTTAATTCTCGAGTAGAGAAAATGAATATCTACATAACACCACGTCATAGTTTCTATTTGAACTCCTTATGACTACATCTTCAACAAATATCCACGTGTACGATCTTCTTATCTCCTTTATACTAGAAAATTTCAGTCACTTTGACATAAAAGTGGTAATTGTACACACAAAAATAGGCCCTTATTATAATTAAGTTACACTTTCAGGTATGCTATTATATACTTGATTTCCATGAAATACTATTATACATTAGAGACATAAGTCCTTGTGTTCTAAATTTCTTTTGTTTATACAAGTGTGACTCCACATAAAAATATGGACTTAATCCTCTACATTTAGTCATGTCATATGGATCCCTATCATCATGTCTTAATTACTTTTTTCCATAATTTTCAGACCAAAGTGTACAGAATGGGTCATAAGCGGCCACATGTTATAGGCCATTACATATGTTTTGGTCCCACCTTACTTTCATTTTAGTATTTTTCTTTGATCTTATTCATCACTCTTCTCTTATTTAAATATTATATTAGGTTCCTCCTTTCATGACACTAATGTTAAATTTCCATAAAAGAAACTCATATATATACTTACCTGCTAAGAGAATTAGAAGGACATTGATTACTATCTAGTATCATCCTTGAAACAAGACAACAAGCTAAGAATTGTATTTGGACTGCATTATTAGAGCATATGAAGGATACTAATTAGAATTCCATAGTACGCATTGTATAGGGGAAAAAATAGTGTAGCACTCTATTGTGTGTGATGCACACAATGAAAAAACTTAGCTTTAATGGGAAACAATTACACACACACACACACACACACACACACACACACACACACACACACACACACACACACACACACACACACACAGAACTACATAGAATTTGAAATGTAATGCAACACTTGTTGTAATCATGATGGGGTGACCATCGAGGTTATTCCAAATCAAACATATGTATTTTTTTAATTATAGGACAATGCCTTCTTGAGTATTGTGCAAGGTTGCTATGGTTTTTTTACAGTAGTAAGTGAGAAGCTTGAGATTTAAAAAAAAATTTTTAGAGTGATTAAGGTTTGAACGATAGAGCATAGAAGTAGGCCACATATGAACCAATGTTAAACAAGCAAAGGGGACCAAAGCATGTAGAAAATTCCACAGTGGGGGTATGATTTGGTCCACACAATACACTATGGTATAAATATCTTCCCATAACACAATTTTATAGTGAGTATCGGTCATGTAATTTCTATCTATTTGTAATCATCAAACTATCCCAAATTAACATAAGAATCTCTCAACAAATTCTTCATCTTTCTTTTATTTTTAATACTTGGTTACATAGTTTAACATATTTTAGATTTGTTTATATTATTATTCATGAATCTTTTCTTGTTAGCCTTGGAAACTAATTGATTAGGAAAATATTCCATCATTTAATACCCCTAGATAATTATACTTTTAGGTTAAATGAATTGAATTAATAAAAATGGGGTCAATTTTTCCTACAAACATTAATTTTTGTAATGTGTTTAAGTCTTATTTTTATTTCAAGTATTTGATTATAAAAACCTTAAATATTTGGATCCATTATGTGGAATTATATATTACATATTTTTTCAATCTCACATAAAAGAAAACTAGCTCAATTGATACTTAATTTTGGAATGATTGGATGATAATTAGATTCATTTAAAAATTCTTTTAGATATGATTGTTACTCATTCCTTATCGAGAACCATTATTTGGTAATATATCATTGTTCAAATAGTGGTTCGAAATTGTTTTCTCTATTATCATTTGAATTATGGCCTCCATGAATTCTACTTCTATCATGGGAATTCCTATTTGGAAGAGGGTATGGAAGAGTTTCACTCATGGATACACTCCACCTAAATATGGACTACCTTTTCTAAAATCAAAAGAATAAAAAAAAAAGATTAATAAAAATCATGTGTACAAGAGTTTTTCTATCTTAAGAGTGTCATAGATCCTAGCATATATCCAAGAATTATAGTAAACACGAATACTTATGAGGCATGGAATATATTGGAGACTTAATATCAAGGTTTTTATAAGGTAATAAATGTAAATCTTTAAACCCTTTAAGTAAAATTATTTTTAAGAATTTAAGAATGTTAGACAGTGAGGGATTTGGAGTTAGATTTGGAGTGAAGAGAGAAATCTTCTAGAAGAATATTTTGAGGGATTACATGTTTGTACATAGGTTTCTAATTAAATGGGAAACAATAATAGATATTTCCAAAACACTAGTCATATATCTACATCAACATCGAGTCAACGAAAGTATGTTTTCAATCCATTTACATCAAATAAAATATTTTATTAGAATTATGAGATGAGGATGTAAAATTATGAAATACAAAAATTTAATAATTTGATGATGCTTATGGTCAATATTTTATGATTGCATTATATTTTATAGCTAGTAAGCCTTGAATATATGTACAAACTAGTTAGAGGAAAAATTGGATTTATGTTATGAAAATAAGGATGGATTCTAGTAAGAGGAAAAATACATAGACTATTATTGGGCCTCTAGTTGATAAATATGCCTTTGGAAATAATTAGGTCAACAAGAACAAAGTTTAGAGCTATTATGTTTCACTTATGGTAATCCATAATTGAAGTATTTACACATAGTGGAAATATTTTTAAATATAAAAGAAGTAATTATAATAAAAATATTAATTAAAGACCAATAAATTCATTGTGTAATCAAATAAAACTATTCATATTGGGGTGGTTATCTTGATGGAAATAAGTCTACTTTAGGTTATTGCGTCGCATTGGGAAGTGGTTTGGTTTCATGTTCATCAAAGAAGAAAGATATATTATTTTTATCATCTACTAAAGTTTAAAATGAAAATCTTACATATATTTTCACACAAAGTATATGGTTTAGAAGAGTAGTAGTTTAATTTAAGAGAAGCTCCACCCGAGTCTACACAATTTTTTTATAACAGTGGGGTTATATAATTGTAAAAATTTATTTTTCATGCTAGAATGAAACATATAGAACTCTTGAAAGAATTATTTTATTGGAGACTTGATCAACGATAATAAGTTTTTCATTGATTATGTGACAAGTGAAGATCATATTATCAATATTTTCACCAAGGTTTTTATACACCTAAATTATCACTCTTTCTATGTTTATAGTTATTACTAAAAATTTCTCTTTTTTATGTTAGAGGTCGCAAATTCATCTATTTCTTGGAACAAGTGCCTTTAGGGGCTTGTTATAGGATAGGGGTATGGTTATTAATGGAACCATTGGGATATGGATGATACATGGAGAGAGTATAGCTTTTGGTCCTATTTATTCACCTCTTTCACTATTGTCTTCCTTAGTTTCTTTGCATTATTCTGACACCCTACGTGACCATTAATATATTATTTTTCCTGGCATTCCCTTTGTCCATCAAACACATTTCATAATCCCATTTCTCATTTGACATCCCTAGATGACATTATCACCCATGGATGATTATGTTTGTGTTATTTCAAAATCATTGCTAAAATATATGCATCGGTGACCATCGCCCAACAGATAAGTGCTCTAACCCAAATTTTGATTTTGGATAGACTAATCTCCTATATTTTCCTATTACTTTATGTTACCTTAGTATTTAATGCACATGCTAGGTTAGCGTATTGTATTCAGTTATTTATTTAATGTTACATGCTTTACTTCAGTTATCATATACTTTTCATGTGTATCTTGGTCATTACCGCCCCTATAGTGTTGAAACCTCAATAGGGTTCCTTCCTCTTCTTCGACCTAGGGCCTTACAAACCTTAGGTTGTATTAGTGTAAGGGTTAATTCCCTTTTGGTATGCAATATTATTGGTCCTTATACCCCCTTTAATTTTATCTATTGTGTTTCATATTTGGTGTGTCTCTTACTCATTTCCTCGATACCCTTGTTGAATGGATGATGAGATTGCCTATTCTCTAGAAATTTTTACCACCATATATCCTTACTAAACAAAACACAAATATTATTTTTCACATTTTGATCAAGCACAACATGTTAAAAGCATCGATTTTTAGTTTCATCTTTTTTACCCTTTAAAATTCCTAAAAACCCTAATAATCCATTTTCTTAGATGTCATCAGCCCTTGTGTCAATTATGTATAAGGCAAATCCTATCTATTTTATCCACACCTTATCATGGATGGCTTCGACCACTGCGAGGCCCTTTTTACAGGGTTTTATTTTGCGGGTAGCCTATTTTTTATTAGCCTCTTCTAGGTCATGTCAACACTCTATCATGGAATATATTTCCTAGGGCTCTCTAATTCTAATGAACAATCATTCCAAAAAAAAATCTTCCTGGATCTAGCTTTCCTTTCTTCTCATAT
This sequence comes from Taxus wallichiana var. yunnanensis, assembly GCA_018340775.1. NCBI lineage: Eukaryota > Viridiplantae > Streptophyta > Pinopsida > Cupressales > Taxaceae > Taxus > Taxus wallichiana. The sequence goes on from CM031233.1 coordinate 261,509,226, forward strand.
TTTTGTGTGGTAGGAGCTAATAGAAAAAGTAAATCACCCGCAACAATAATTTCTTCAATGAATAAAATGAAGAGATTCAGATTGAAGACATCTTTAATCTTCCACCTAAGATTCAGAAATTCTTTAACCAATTTCCTCAATACAGGTGGAAACTTGAAGCGATAATAGATAAATCTCTTCTTAATTTTGTATCTAATAAACTTGGCAATAGGGTAGATAGTTTAACGACTACTATGACAAGAGCATCCGGGAATGTCTCAAGTTCTGATCCTACTAATCTTATCCTCCAACTCATATATAAAATAAGCCAACAAGAAAATGCCACTATGGCCCACCTTCTTCATATGTAAACCAATATGGTTCAAATAGATAGCCATCCCAACCTAGAATTTTAAGGTACAATTATCCCTCCCTTACCTAGTGGACCAAAGGGGGAACCTATTTCCCAACCTCCCATTTACCAAAAAAGAATTGTGGGAAGTCCAAAAAGAGCTTTTAGCACCTTACATTGCTACATTGGATATTGGAGGCATTGCACTTTCTATTTCCTATTATGGATAAACCTATTCTTCTCTACAAATTAAATATTTTAGACACCTTTATAAACAAATGGATCAATTTTAACAAATGTGCTGCCACTAATCCTTTAACAAAGACTCTTTTTGGGGATTCCTTACATTTGTATCATACATTTCCTCCTAACTCCATATTAGAGCTAGAATATGTAGTAACATATCTAGTTAATAAATTACAATATCATGATTTACCCGAGAATAACATCAATGCATTCATTAATTGTCAACATCATCAAAATGAATCATCTCAAGCATTCATCAAATATTAGAAGACCCTATCTACTAATGTAGAACACAACATGGTGAATGATATCTTATTTAAAAAAATCTTTGATCCGTGGAGCCTTGCCCTCAATATAACTCTAGGTATTTCTCCCTCAATTCCTTGGATAAATATTTTGAGTAAACTAAGAGACAATATTACCTCATGATGGAATTTGAGAAGGTTCCTACTAAAAATCAAGAAAAAAATACAAAATCTCGAAAAACAAAAGAAAAATAATGCCATGGATGATGGGGTCTCATATACCATTCCTCTTATGAAATCTTAAAATAGGAATGTCTTTAATATTGATCCAAAATATTATAATAATAAGAGTGTTTGTATTTTCCTAATCTCATTTCTTTGTCTCGTGATTAATATGGTGTTGTCACCTCAAAAGGTATGTGGTAAGTCTTGTTACGTTTTTTTCTTGTTTAGAATGAAAATATATTAGGTGAGGGAATGGAGAAAAAGAAAATGGAGTATCAAGGGTTCCCTGGAGGCCATCTCTCTAGGCAATGATTTCTCATGTTCACTTTTTAGTTTAAAATCTGATCTATTATATGTGTTATAAGGGGGACCTAGTTTTATTGGAAAATCATCATTAATATTTTTAGTTGAAAGCTAGGGGTTTCGTGTATTCTTTGGTCCCTTACTTGGAATGTTTGGATGTGTCTTTCTAGCCTCCCCATAAAGTTTTGGGATCATGATGTTCTTCTTTTTATAGCTAAATCATGTGGTCACCTCCTACATTTTGATCCTACTACTCTTCCTAGAACTAGAATGGTGAGAACTATATTTTGTGTGAGTGTTATTTAAGTCATATCCCTCCCTCAATTTATTCAAATAACTTCCTTAGCATGCACCGAGACAAGAAGATTACCTTTCAAGGTTCCTATGTGTTTTTCTCAAAATATTGCATGGCTAGGGATAACATGACTACATGTAAAACCCTTTTTCAAAAATGGAATATCAAGAGTAATACAAGAGTGGAGGACTTAAGAATGGGGAACCCTATTTTACCTAGCCAAGGTATGAATTTGGTGTCTACTTGTGCGGGGCTAGATTGCTAATACCTAGTCTTGTTTTTGGTAGACAGTAAGTGAGAAAATTATTGTTTCTCGGTTCATTAGCTGGTATAGATTTGTGCATTGATTGACTAAAATAGAGGTTTTGGATATTTAATCTAAACTAGGAACAACATTAGATAAGAATAAATAAAATTAATAAAAAAATATGAAATGACCCAAACAAATAAGGAATTGGAAATGAAAACCCAAATATGAAAATATGGGTTGGAATGAACTCAACTGATTCTGCAAACACACTGGCCTATGTTGTAAGATTAACTAAATATTTTCAAAGCAAGAATGAACATGTAGAGGTCCTGAAATAGATAGATCTGAGTTGTTTGGCTAGACCGGTGTGTTCAGTAGAGGATCAGGGTGCGTGTAGGCACTTAAATATGAGTTTTGTGTTCCCCAATCTAACCAGGAGGTCCATAACCCAAAATTGTAGGGTTAGAAGTTGATGTGAAGCCCTCCTTGCCTATCGCATGTAATTCACTACTCGTGATAAATCTCACCAATGATCAATGATGAAAGATAGACATGTGAAACCCCAAAATAAGCATAAAAACCTAAAAATGATAAGTGGAAATGAAGGGGTCAAATTTTCCTCACTGCGACAATGGTAGATATAAAAACTTAATGTTGCACTACATCTCATACCTAATTTAGTTCTATGCACTTTTGTGTGTAATCATGCCCTAGGTGGTCTTATGGTAGTCACACTTTGTTACGTGAGTAGTGAGCATTAAATATGTGTGGATATTTAATAAAATTCCCTCCTATACATTGTGATGTTGATGAACTAGCCTTGTGCCTTGTGATGGAGCTAGATGGATGCAAATGGAGCCTTTAATAGATGTAACATTACTTAATGATAGTAGTGCTTAGTTCTTGGTCCCTCATTATGGTCTCATAACTTTATATTTATATGGTTCTCTTTTTCTAATTTTGTAATTAACCACGAAAAGGATGACCACAAGAATTTTGAAATCTTCAAATGGCTATAAATTGCCAAAAAAGTTGTGGGAAAGTGGGAAAAGGTCCAGAAACCCCGATTGGAACTAGGGCATCTGCGGGTACCCTAGTAGCATGCGAATGCTCCACAATCAAAGCTAAAATGATGGAAAATGACAAAAATAGACTGGGTAAGCATGTGTGGGAGGTTAGAAGTAACAAAATAAACCAAAGAAAAATGGCCAAAAGACGGGAATTAATTAGTAGTTTCTTCACTCAAAAACATATGAATATTAGTATGCGATCGAGACTAAATAATTTCTAAAGTAAATGATTTTGTTATTATATTTTTCCCCACTTTATTTTGATGAGTAGAACACTTGGTAAGATAAAGTAGATACAAATGCATAACTGATGTCCATGTAGAGTGACGTAGAAAGCGTGTTGATGGACTAGAAAAAACATGGAATGAAAAAATATTAGAGCATGGAAACTAAAGATGAAAAAGCTGTAAAAATTAGTGAGAATGAATCAAGGGTGGAAACGTGTGTGTAGTTTTTGCATAGTGTAGTGTACATGCATGAAAATTTGATGTGTGTGATGTAGTGTGCCATTGCAAAGTGTTGTTGTATTTTCTGAATTGTTGTTGTTGTTTTTGACTATATACTTCTCATATGACCGAACTTACAAGCACAAGACAATCAACGAGTTAAATAAAAATCTACATATGTTAAAACACATGTAAAAGATGCATATATAGGCATGTAATAATATGCAAATGTAAAATACACAAATGAAAAATGGAACATATACACTTAATCCGTGATGAGACAAAGCATGTAGATAAAGGATATCTTGTCCTTGTTTTTTTGGGTGATCGAACACCACGAGCTGAAGAAGTATAGGGAGTAAATCTGCTATTTCATCTAACCTTTAACAACTTACCTAACATGTATGAAGATATCTATATAATGCCTAGTTTTTGGGTGATCCGACACCACCGGCTGAAGTAGTGTAGAGAGCAAGTATGTTATATCCTCTAACCTCAGTAACTACTCACAAAAATGCTAAGAAAAACTATGTCCTATAAAATTTTGTGTGTACAAGGTTCATAGAATAGTCCAAAGCCACTCATTATATATCCCATCATGCCAAAGATAGAAAAAGAATTAAACTCGAACCACTTTGTAGAAATGTTGTATATTTTGTAAACCCCAAATAATCCCATACTCTTTGGGGGTGCATGCAATGTCGTTGACAGAGAATGTGGTCCCAAAAGAGGACCAAATGCATGAACTATGTAACTTTTCCCTACAGGTGGAAAGGAATGCACGTTGTAGAAACCAAGGCACATGTGAAAAGTGGCTATAAAAAGTGTTAGCACAAAAAATCATGCATGTAAAATATAAATGTATGTTACGCAAAACAATGTATAAGATAGTATAAAAGTAAACACTCAAGAATACAAATTAAGTGGCAAAACAAGGGCTACAAACATTGGACATCACTCACGATGTCACAAGACACACAAGGCCACCATGGACACATAGAATCAAAAATTTTGTACAACAAACAAATGGCAAGGCCCTCATACAATAGAAAATAGTAGATAAATAAGTAAAAACACTAGATAACCATGAAACAAGTAATCATGTGAACAAATGTTGCACATGAAGCACTCATTATCATATTAGGAAGTTAACCAATATGTCAAAAGTTTGTATAACCATGTAATATAGAGTCCGAAGTACAAAATGAAACAATAGCACTAGTGAGAGATGAAATGGATGCCCCAGCTACCATTGAATGCTTATTTAACTAAATCGGACTTATTCCAATATGAGAAGCAAAAAAATATAGCCAATATTGGAATCTAAAATTACAAGTTTTGGATTCCAAAATGGTAAATATTGGAATTATCTAGAATCCAAAATCACCTACATTGGATTAAAATATCACATATATTGGAATTCATAATCACATATATTGGAATCCAAAATCACATATATTGGAATTTACTACACTCTAAAGTCCCATTTACTGAAATCTAAAAATCAAAATATTGGAATCCAACATTGACATGAAAAATAATAAACACAACATGTTTATGTTCTCTATAGGCTAGTGGCACAAGAATTTAATTTTTCCTTTAGAATAAAGGTTCTTATCAGTTTTAAAATTTATTTAATATTAAACTATGCATTTGTTAGAAAATTGTTTAATGATTTCAGGGAATCCAACATTGATCTATAAAACCATAACTATAACATGTTTCGTTTTTTACATGGGTGACGACGATAGGATTTAATTTTTCTTTAGAATAAGGTTCTTATCAATTTTAAAATGTCATTAACATTAAACCATGCAGATCTTGGGAAAATATTTTAATGATTTCATAGAAGCCAACATTTTTCCACAAAACAATAAACCAACCATGTTTCATTTTTATATGGGCTAGCGGCCTCTAGGCTAATGAATGTCAAGAGATGTGAGACACTTTGAGGTTCATTTCTGTGATGTGATTAACCTCTATGTAACTAGATAATTCCTAAAGATATTATGAATAAACTAGTAGAGGGTAAGGATCCATACTATGAGAATAGAATTAAATGTAATCTATCTTCTTATACGCATGGTAGTGGTGGGAACCACCATCTTTCCCTACTCGTTTAACTTATATTCGATGATATTATTTGTCCAACCTGATGATATTTGGTGGTGGCATAAAATATTCAGATCTTCAATATCCTCATATTCAACATCCTCTCATCTAACAATCTTGAATGTCATCAATATTGTTTATAACTCAAGAAATGGGAAAAGTCGAAATCCTTAGGTGTCCTGGAGCATAGTTTAAGGGTTTATGTACACTAAAATTTCCATGCAAATAAAAATAAACAAATGTGTTCATTAAATTGGAAACCTATTTAGCTTAATCAAATAAATTATTATATTAAATGAGGAAACTAAAAATAAAACAAGAATCATTCCGTTTAAGTGAAACACAACTGATCCTATCAAGAGTAAAAAAATCTACAAAACCTAAAGTGGAAATAAGTAAAAGAATTCATAGAAAGAATGAAATATGCCTGATTTTAAGTCTACCTTGCTTCAATTTTTTTAAAATCTACCTTTGAGTGGCCCATTTGACTCTGAGAATAATATTATCATAACCATAGGAATTGAGATTATTGATAGCTCTCTGAGCATCCTCCCTATTGTTGAAATTAACAAAACAAAATACCCTTCTAATATGTCTTCTAATCCATGGCCACGTAGAAAAATATGATGTGTACAAATGAATTGAAAAGATCATGCAAATTGACATCCCTCGTGGTCCTCGAACAGACTGGTAACTCAAAAATAATTTTCATCTTTTTGTGGAACATGTTGTCACCAGAGCGGTCCACAACAACCGAGGCAAGGAGGCCCCTAGTAGCAGAGGAAGCGACATCCTTGCTAGTGATTATTCCATTAAACTTGATGCCCTCGATGGTATTATCCATTTTTGAGGTGTACGTGGCACTTTGGTGTGGAAAGATCCTTGTAAGGGAATTTTGGTGTGTAGTGATCACCCTTCTTATGATAGATATGATAAAATATTATCACCGCACTTGCCCTTGGATTAAGAGAGGTTAGAAAACACATCTCTACTTGAACTATGAATCATCATCCTTGGATCCTAATGGGCATGGTCGCTCCAGTAGGGTTCTTAGTTGGAAGTGATGCCGAACTTGTGCTACTCACGCTACTCAAGAGTACTCTTTTTAAGGATTCCTTTAGCCATTTTACACATGAACATGGTAATGGTTTGAACCACCTCTTAGTCTTGCTCATTAAACTTGTATTCAACTATAGTCTTCATATAACTTGATGATATTTGCTGGTGGAAAAATAAATTCCAAATCTTCATCATCCTCTTGTTCAAGCTCTCTACATCTTACTTTGTCGACAATCATCACTTTGTCATCCCTAAGTAAAGAGACATCTAAAGTTAGGAAATCCTCACACATCTAGATTAAAGCTTATGGGTTTGTAACAACTCAAATCTCCTATGAATAAAAATAAACAAATGTCATTATGAGAAATATGTCAAAATTAATTTTAAAAATTATGATTTGATAGGTTTCTATAGTGAATTTTTTTATTATACTAAATGAAGAAAGTAAAAATAAAAGGAGAATCATTCCATTCAATTGAACCAAAAATGATCCTATCAACACTAAAAACCTACAAAACCTAAAGCGAAATAAGTAAAAGACTCCATAGAAAGAAGGAAAGATGTTTGATTTTAAGTCTTCCTTGCTTCAATTTTTTTAAAAAGTATTCCTTTGAGTGGCCTATTCAACTCTTAGAATAAGATTATCATAACCATATACATTGATGTTATTGATAATTCTCTAACCATCATCCCTGTTGACAAAATTAATAAAACAAAATCCCCTTCTAATCCGTCTTTTGATCCATGACAACATAAACATGTGTGATGTGTACAAATGACTTGAAAATGTCATGCAAATTGAAATCCTTCCTTGTCCTCAAAAATATTGGTAACTCAAACATAATTTTCATAATTTATGTGGCACATGTTGTTTCCAAAGTGGTCCACATTGCCCCTTAGATCTAGACGCCCTCGGTAGTGGAGGAAGTGAGAACCTTCCCAATGATGCTTCCACCGGAGGTGAGTCCCTTGACAATATTATCCATTGTTAATGTGTATGTGGCACTGACGTTGGTGAGATCCTTGTAAGGGAATTTTGATGTGCAATGACCTCCCTTCTTATAAAATATATAAAAAAATATGAGCACCACACTGCCCTTGGAGTGAGAGAGGGTGGAAAATGCCTCTCTGCCGGAATTTAAATTGTCATCCTTTGATCCCGTTGGGTTTTGTCGCTCCATTAGGGTTATTAGTTTGCAACGATGTTGAAATTTTCCACTCTCGGTGCTCGATAGTGCACTTGATAAGGCACACTTTTGCCACTTTGGGGATGCATATGGTAGTGGTTTGAACCACCTTTTTGTCATGATAATTGAACTTGTATTTGATCATATTCTTCTTCCATCTCAATTATATTTGGTGATGGTAGAATAAATTCTAGATCTTCACTATCCTCCTATTCTAGTACCCTACATCTCACTCTATCAGACGCCATTACTATCTTCCCTAACTCAAGAAATATGAAAATTTGGGAAATCCTCATGCATCCAGAGTAAAGCTTAAGGGTTTACAGAAACTCAAATCCGTATAAATAAAAATTATTAAATGTCACCATGATAAAAATTGTCAAAATGAATTTTAAAAATTAAGATTTGATAGGTTTTCTATAGTGAAAAAATAAAATCATTATACTAAATGAGGAAAGTCAAAATAAAAGGAAAATCATTGTGTTCAAGTGAATAGAAAGTGATCCTATCAACACTAAAAACCATACAAAATCTAAAGAAAAATAAGTAAAATAATCCATAGAAAGAAGGAAAGACATGTCATTTTAAGTATGGATTGCTTTAATTTAAGAAAAAAATCTTCTTGGAGTGGTCCATTGAAATCTAAGAATAATATTATCATAACCATAGGCATTGAGCTTATTGATAGCTCTATGAGCATCCTCCATTTTTATGAAGTTAACTAAACCAAATCCCATTCAAAATTATCTTCGATCCATGGCCACGTAGACATGTGTGATGTGTCCAAACAATTGGAAAAGCTCATGCAGATTGACATCCCTCATGGTCCTCGAGACAGACTAGTAGCTTGAAAAGAAAATACATGATTTCGGTGATACATGTTGTTGTCGAGCATTCCATGTTGCTCGTGAGACTCATAGGTCTCCAATAGTAAATGTAGTAGAAGAACCGCCATCAATCCTTTTTCTAGAGGTGAGACCCTCGAAAGGATTATCCATTGTCAAGGTGTCTCTGGCATGGGAGGGAGTGAGATTCCTTGTAATCACATTTTGATGTGTAATGATCACCCTTCTTATTATATACAAAAAAACTATGAGCACTTTGAACTACCATTGGAGTGAGAGAATTGAGACATCGCATCTCCATCGGACTTGGAATCGTCATCCGTGGATCCCTATGGGTGGGGTTACTCTAGTAGGGTTCATAGTTTGTAGCGGGATTAACTTATGCCTCTCATGACACTTAATAATGCACTTGTGTCGACTAAAGAACCACATGGATTTTTGTCTTCCTTCAGTATAAAGGTTGGTATCATTTTTAAAGTTATTTAAGATTAAACTACACATTTGTTGGAATTTTTTTAATGATTTCAAGGAATCCAACACTAATCTGCAAAACCATAAATATAACATGTTTCTATTTTATATCGGCTAACATCTTCTAGGCTTTAATTTTTTCTTTGGAATAAGGTATTTATCAGTTTTAAAATGTCATTAACATTAAACCATGTAGATCTTGGGAAAATATTTTAATGATTTCATGGAAGCCGACATTTGTCCATAAAATAAACCAACCATGTTTCCTTTTATATGGGCTAGCGGCTACTAGGCTAATGAATTTCAAGAGATGTGAGACACTTCTAGGTTCATTTACTATGATGTGATTGAACTTTAGTGTAACTAGAGAATTACTAAAGATATTCTAAAGAAACTAGCGAGAGGAAAGGATGTAAACTATGAGAATATAATTAAATGTCATTTTTATTTTTATGCACATGGTAGTGGTGTGAACCACTATCTGGCCCTTCATGTTGAACTTGTATTTGATGTTCTTCTTCAACTAGCCCAATGATATTCAGTGGAGGAAGAATAAATTATAGATCTTCATTATCCTGCTATTCAATATCTCCGCATCTCACTCTATCAAACGCCATCACTGTCATCCCTAACACAAGAAATTTGAAAACTCATGAAATCCTCATGTGTCTGGAGTATATTTTATGAGTTTCCAAATACTCAATTCACCCTACAAATAATAATAAATAAACATGTTCATTAAAGTGTATACCTGTTTAACGTAATAAATGGTGGCTAATCTTGTTTATGAGGGATGACATACAACATTCCAAGGGTAGTCAATCTCAATGGGCATATCACCAAGACACTCTTGTGACAACATGTTTCTTATAAAAATAAAGAAACCAACTCAATTCATTTATAGTTCATCTATGTATTTGTTGCATATTTCGGTACAACTTAATTTTAAAAGCCATTCATCTTATTATGGCATCATTATTTTTTGGAGAACCATATTATAACTCATATAATAGGTAAATATCCTTCCATGTCATAGTCCTTCAAGAATCATATATCTAAAACCTACACTGCTCACCATAGAGAGAAAATCAAATAATAATTGACTTTACAATACTTATTGCTTTCACATGATTTGATAAGAAGCATGTTAGAGCCAAAGAGAGTTTGGTCTACATTGAAGTAATATTGAACTAAATGTGAGATAAACTCTTTATTTTCAAGTACTATGTTAAGAAAAATTTCTCAAGATATAAAATATTACCTGAGAGTAAACAAACATAGATTTTTTATAAGTACAAAAATTATTTCTCAATAGTAAAAGGTAAAATTAAAATTTTAAATTTGAATTTTCCAAAATATACCATGAGAAAAATGTCATGATGATTTTAAAAATTAAGATTTGATAGGTTTTCTTTAGTGAAAACAAATAAATCATTATACTAAATGAGAAAGTCAAAATAAAAGGAGAATCATTGTGTTCAAGTGAAATGAAATTGATCCTATTAACAATAAAAACCCTAGAAATCCTAAAACAAAAATAAGTAAAAGTCTCCATCGAAAGAAGCAAAGATGTTTGCTTTTAAGTCTTCCTTACTTTAATTTTTTTATAAATTTTCCTTGCGGTGTCCCATTCGAATTTTAGAATAATAATATCATAACCATAGGAATTGATATTATTTATAGCTCTCTGAGCTTCCTTTCCTATTAATAAAATTAACAAAACCAAATCCTCTACTAATCCATCTTGTGATTCATGGGCATGTAGACACGTGTGATGTGTAAAAATGAATTGAAAATCTTGTATAGATTAACATCCTTTGTGGTCCTTGGAAACACCGGTAGCTGGAACAAAATATTTATTGTTTCTATGGCACATGTAGTCATCAGATAGTTCCATGCTTCCCATGAGACTGGGAGGTCCCCAACAACAGAAGAAGCAATAACCCTGCTAGTGATGCTTTCACTAGAAGTGAGGCCTTTGACAGCCTTATCCATTGTTAAGGTGTTTGTGGCACCGATTGAAGTGAGATCCTGTAAAGGGAATTATTATGTGAAGTGATCACCCTTCTTACTGAATATATGAAAAACTATGATCACAACATTTCCCTTAAAGTGAGAGAGGGTGGACATCACATCTATTCTAGACTTGGAATTGTCACCTTAAATCCCGGTGGCGGAGTCTCTCCAGTAGGGTTTTTAGTTAGCAGCACTACAAAATTTTCACCACTCACGACACTCAATACTTCACTTGTAAGGGCATGAGCTAAAACCCATATTCGAGGAGAGGAATAAATGTGCATTTTCATCCCTTGATAGTTATAAACCTAGATTCTAAGAGAGGAATAAACCTAAATTACAAAAACATTAACATCCTCTTGACATTTTTAAATTTATTATGAAATTCATCATGAACCCCATGCATCACCTTCTTCCATCATTCCATGGCTCAAATTAAGGTCCATGAAATCACTACGGAAATTTTCCTCTCACACACTCGACACTTTAAACAACAATGAAAATTCTCCTTACTCCTCACGTCGGAGGATATCTTTTCATAATTAAAGATATATATGAAATAAATTAAAATTCCTTTTCTGAACGAATAATTATGGTAAATCATTTTAAGAATTATTTTAATTTCATTATAAAACTATTTGTCATGCTTTGAATCCCAAATTCACAGAATAAATCATAGAATTTTTTTTTTTTTTTCATGATATCTATGAATGTAGTGATTGTTGAAGTGGTTGAGAAATTTTAATTCCTTATATTCCTTAAATCTATAAGAAAAATTTGTGTAGCGGAGAGAACTTTGAAGTCAAGAGGATAATATGACTTTTAAAAATAAAAGTAAGAGAGTTAAAACTTATCTAGGTAATGCCAAGACAACTTATCTAGGTAAACTAACATTAATCAAATTATAATTCACCGAAATAATTTTTTTATCTAAACTTCTTTTTATATATTAACATATCTATTATAATTTAAATCCTTCTTTGTATTATAAAATTACTTAAGATAGTCACACATATTATACATATTAACATTATTAAGATAGTCACACACAGTATACGAGAAAGTTGTTCTCAAATAAATTTAGGGACAAATTGCATAATATAATTTTATAGATAGTTAAATGCTTTTGTCTAGAGATATGAACTGAAGAGGTTATGGGTCCTTACCCTAAAAGTATAAAAATATTTTATTTATGAAGGGATACATGCAAAAACTCAAAACTATTAGGAAATATTGTAAATAAGGAGGCCAAAATGTAACATGAATAATTGTCCTTGAAAAAAAATATATAGCCATGAACATAAAAAACAAAGGGGGAATGATAGAGAAAACCTAGGGTTCCACCTCTAATTGGTCCATCGATCCAAGCTTTGTAACCTTCATGAGAAAATAAAAGGATGATCCAACAAAAATCTTGAAATTCACTATGTGATCGGGAAGGGGCATAACAAGTTTTGTGAATAAGTATAGGGATGACACGTTGGATATAGAAACCCCATCGGATCAAAATATGATTTGAATGAACTCAAAAATTGATGGAGCACCCAAATTTTCAATTCTAGGGCATCACAAATCCTGCAGTCAACCCAAAAAGGAGACATATAAGGATATAAATTGGCAAAGAGAATAGGAAGGCATAGCTATGCCAGAGCTTTAGTAAAACCCAAATAATGATGTGGGTAACTCGAAATGTGATGGGACTTTGTATTCACAAAAATTACATGTGCTACATTTTCAAAAAATGGTTACAAAAGTCCCCAATGATGATTCATGTCATTTAAGAAGGCATTTAGCTCCAAAACCTATTCACAAAGTGTATATTTGTAGCCTAGACATCCTTATTTATATTTTCCTCACTTTCTTCTAGCTTCCCACTCATTTCTATGCATTTTTTGGCATTAGTGATAGAACCGCCTCCTGTGCAGGTGGCGGTTATAGGAATGCCTCCTAGGCTTGTGAGGTGGTTCTAGGACCACCTCCTAGGCTTGGATGACAATGTTAGGACTACTTCCCTAGTCTTGGGAGGAGGTCCGAGGACCACCTCCCGAGACTTGGGTGGTGGTCCTAGGACCCTTCCCCACGTAGGATGACAGTCCTGAACACTTTTTTCGGAACTCTTCATGCATATTTTTGACATACAACGCTTCACTTTACTCGACTTTTAGGGTGCGTTTGTGAACCAAATTGTCTAAAAATAGTCTAGATGGATTAGTTTTCCTTCCCTATTCTATTTTTAAATAGATTTAATTAGTTTTAAATACCTCTTATTTCCTTGTGCATGAAGGAACCTATCATCCACCATTACTATATATTCCATGCTTGTATTCAAGCAAAAGGGCATAAGAATTTGTGTATCTTGAATTGTATTGTTGTTATAACTTGCTAGGAATTTCATAGCCAAGCTCTGATATCTCGTGCTATCTCTTTTCTACATGTATTACATCTAGACTGCCATCAAGATGCAATTTCTCAAGAGCCATCCTCCTATTATTGTTCTCGCATTCCCAATCCCTTGGAATCACATTAACACTCGGAGAAAAAGGGAACAAACTGATGGGACATGGTACTGCAAACTAGATTTACCTCTGCTCTATGAATTCTAGGTTGTATGTGTTGTTTGATGTCCTTCATTCATATAATTTATCATTGTTATATCATATCAAATAAAGTAGAAATCAATTTCTTTTCATTTACATGAATGTGAAGGAGAGAATATCTGAAGGGAGGTTGTCTACACATCATAGATCATTTGGAAAAGTTTTTGTTTTAAGTTAGTTTAGTTTCAATACACTTAATAGAGCTGAATAACCACACTGGGTTATCTCGCTTGTTATGTTTTAGTGTAGAAATATTTTTACAATTTAGAATAGAAAAAAATTGTTATTTTTGATTGTAATATTTTAGTTTTGTCATTTGTTTAGATTATTTTCCTTTCAATAGTAGCATAGATTGTTAATTTCATTTGGATTACATGGAAAATTCAAACTATTTTAGTCCTTAGATCCAAGTTAGGAAAGAAAACCATAGGTAATTTATGCTACTCGTTCATAGCCTCTAAATCTCCCCTTTACCAACTCAGCTATCGGGAGATCAAACTCCCAGATCTTAGTCACCGATCCTCCTATAGTTAGCCACACACAATCAAAATCATATGCTCTAGCACAAAATGCGGGGTGTAGTGTGGTTGAAGGTTGCATGTCAATTTTCATCTGTACCAATTGGTGAACTTGACATGAAGGATTAATTCCTTCTTGTTTCCTTTTCTTTCATTTCTATTACCATACCTCTCCATTTCTTCCCCTATTTTGGTAGGCATTTTATAATCTCTAAAATATGTATAGAAGAGATTTGTGTGGGCCATTTGTGTCTAATAAATATTACACCAACTTGGAAAAAAACAATCCCCATCTCTTTTGAGATGGGGAAAAAAATTACACAAAAACGTTCAAACCTCCCTAGTTAGACTTCAAAACCCATTAGATATGTAAGGATGGAGGAGTTGGATCAACCATTAGACATGCAATACATCAACCAAATGTAAATCACATTCTTATCACAAATGGAACAAGTTCTTACCATATTTTCTTTTCAAAACTCACATTTCCATGTAATCAACAGAGGATGATCTATTTGTACTAATAACTAATCCTCTTTGTCAATTTGATGATTATTTTGATAGAATGAAGGCTTTAGCCTTTGAGATTTCGAATACCTATCCTAAGATTCTTACTTCTGAGGAAGACAAGAATTATAACACTGAACAATTCATAACAGGGCATCATGATCTTGCTCAATCAAACCCTATGCCACATACAACCAACAACGGAATCAATCATCTCCCAATGATCTCATTTCCATATTAGTGAGGAGGATTTAAAAACTAGAAACTTTAAGGACTTCACAACCAACACATGTAGTAGGGTAGAACACAGGGTATCTAGTTAACAACAAATGATACATCCCTTCCAATGAGCAACCAATGCAATATCCTATACAACAAGGTTATCGAGTTCATTCAAATCCAGGTGATCTTCTCACAGAGTTAGACATACTAGGAATGGGTCGTCATACTTCTAAAGCTTATCATATGCAAGGGATAGCCAGTGAATTCTCGAAATGCCACCATGATAGGCAATGTGACGTTCCTTGTTTTACACCCACTAGTCCATATCTTGGTACTATCTAATGTTACATGCATATGTATTAAAAAAATCCCCGATGGACCCATGTACCATTCTTTCTTCCTACATGCCATATCAAGGGACCCCATACATTCCCATCAATAGTTATAAATCATCTTATCTAACTCCTCCTCCTCTACCTCCTCATCAACGATATATAATGGTGGAATCTTAAGAAATGGTTACATATGCTAAGTACTTAAAGGAGCCTCTTGACTTCACCATACATGGTGTCATGATTCTCGTGCCCATTGTTGGATATTCCAAAATGTAAGGGAGAAGGAGACCGAAATTCTCATATCAAGGCCTATGCCACTACTATCAGGGAATTTCTTCCTTGGGATGTTGTAGTAGCTAAGATATTTCCAAATACTCTCAAAGGAATTGCACTAGATTGGTATTACCATATTCCAAAAGCTTCTATACATTCCTTTAAATAACTTTTTTCTAAGTTTATCATAGTATTTGAAATGAACAAGTTGTTGCATACATGGATTAATGAGTTCTGCATATTAGACAGAGAAAAATGAATCTATCACTCATTTCATCCAAAGATGGCACCAAGTTCTCTATTCCTCTGTAAGTGCACCCAACATGGACCAGATGGAAATTTTTGATCTTTTCCTTCACTCACTCAATTGAGAAACTAAGGAAGAGGTCAAAAAATTTCCTTTTCGTAATTATGAGGAATTTTTAGAAGGAGCACTTCAGATTGACCAAGCCTCTATAGAATAGTGGGTGTAAGACCTATGGTCCCAATGGTAAATGGGTATCCCCTAAGAAAAATAATACAAATTATAAAACCAATCGTGCTAACAACCAAGGACCTAAGGGTGTGAATTGAAATCATGGTGCTACCATAAGTAGTACTACTCATCAAGCCAAGAACGTTGGATTTCCAAATAACAACAACAATAACAATAACAAAAAATTTAGAAATCAAAGAGGCCCTAACACTATGTATTCTATCAACACGGTCGATGGAAATCACTCACCACAAAAACAAAATCAAACCCAAGGTCCAAACCATTAAGTAAAAAATCTTGCCAAGGGAAATTAATCATGGTTATAACAACCAATTTCAACATTACAATAGATGTTATAATCAACAATAGCAAGACTCTTATCAAATACTAAGAGATTATGACCCAAACCTATATTGTGGTTTCAATAAGGTTTGAGGTCATGACGATAGGACTTGATGCGATTGCAACAAGTTTCTATAAAGAATTCTTGAAAACTAAAGGCAACTCTTTATATACATGTTCCTATAAAATCTTGAAGCAAATTCCAAATATGACTATATAGGACTTGTAGCTCCTAAAAACACTAATGTGAGCATATTTCAAGATCCGCTCCTAAATATCCCGAACATTTCAAGGTGAATTCAGAAAACACAAAAAGGCATTCCTTTAGGAAACAATGACCATGAATCCTTGACTTTCAGTAAGTCTCGGGTCACTCCTAACCTTGGTTCAAATGATAATACACAAATCTTGGGATTATTTGAGATATAGCTTATGTGTGAAATTAATGCAACAACTCAGACAAAGGAGTATGTTTCATAACCCCTACCCAATCTTTCCTTCCCACAAGATGACATTCCTATAATTACAAAACCGATAGTATCCTATGATTTAATATCGAATTTGAACAAGACCTTTTCTCACATTTCATTCCTAGATTTGCTAAAGAATTCACATGTGCATTGCTTTGTGTTGCTCAATACACTAGGTCTTGGTCATCTAATCCATGTTATGCCATCTCCTAGCACTCAAATAAAGCATGTTGACTTTGACATACAACCTCCAAGACAAAATGATAGGGATAATGGTTTTGTTTTTAAATAGACAAGATGCCATCTAACACTGAAATTACCCAAAAAGGAGATCCTACCTTATTTTTACAAGTCTGGGTTGATAACAATTACATTAAGAGAGCCATGATTGATGACAATCGGCCTACTATAAATTTGTTTCCCTTCTATTTCCTGTAAAAGTTTGGATATGGATAGAAAAATTATTACTCTACAAGAAACACATCATGGGGGTATGACAATCTTATAAATGACCTCAATTAGAACCATTTTTCTTCCAAATGACACTTGGTCCAAAAACCATCTTGACAAAATTTACATCATCGATAGGGAAACAAGTTATAACATTATCCTTGGGAGACCTTGGATTCGTGGAATGAAAGCTCTATCCCTTCTACTCTGTTGCAAGAGATTATATTCCTAAATTTAGGGAAGGTCTTCATCACTCAAGGGGATCCTAACCCCTCGATATACACTTATAAAACATCAAGAAGAAGAAAGGAGTCAATACAGAGTATGAACTTCCTGTAAATCAATTGAACAAACCACCTCCATTAAAAGGGTTAGTCCTGGTTACCCCGACATTCGAAAGGCTAAAGTCATTGACCCAAAAACAATGGAGGTGGCAAAGGTAGATAAAGGTAAATAAACATCTATGGAAGCAGCTTCCACTAAGATCACAATGGAAATTATGAAACTAATAAAGAGTGATGATCCCATTTTCCTTCCGTTTGAAACATGGGAGATGGGTATTCTTCTTTGTTTAGCATCTCTTCCCTTTGATGACAAAGGTCTAGGTGTAAACATGATAGAATTAACAAACGAAGAAGGGAAATTTGAGATTGAAATGATGCCCATCAAAACCATCTCTGAGGATTTTTCTATTCTAAACCTTGGTTTCAACCCATGTGCATTTGAAACTAAGCTTTCCATATCCATGGGGCAAGGCCTCATCATTCAACAAGTGTCACAAGTAAATACAACTCTCTACATAGGAAGCAAGGCCAAGCAACATAGTCATGCTCACGCACACACCATGTCTCAAGAATGTGACAAGGAGGTGCACAAATGCCTCTCTCAGAAAAATGAGTTTAATGATTGGACATATACACTTCTAGGAAAGGGTTGTAAGTTTAGACTTAGAATGCTATGCCCTTGTCAAAAGAATAGAAATTTAGAGGATCATGGTTCTTCATTTTGTACTCTTAGGGGTGAAGAATTTGATATTCGTCAACTTTATTCACCTTAGCAATCATGATATGTAGTTTCACCTATATTGTCACATGTACATTATGGCATCTACATTGTACTTTCATTTTCTAGTTCTCTTGTAAAATTTGTGATCAAGGGACTTATTCTTATATAAATTCCTAAAAACTTCTGAAAACATTAGCAAAACATTCAAATCATATCTCTTAAAATATTCATAATATCATCAATTATTTCTAAATCATTTCATTAGTTCAAACAGGATAAGACAAATTTTTTACCATGACCATACCAAGGCTTGCATACTTGGTTCTGCTTATAGTCTCTTTCTAGATTAGGTGTCTTTTCCTATGGTCTATTCTAGAAGGTTCATGGTGTGGCATCTATCCCATATACATCTATTTGGAAATAATAACATTTTTCCTAGATAAATAACTCAAATTAAAATCCAAATATTTTTTTAGTTTACACATTTCCTTGCCTTACCAACCTTCATTGTTGATCCCACATCTCTTACTAGTGATGTAGGGTTGGGAAAGGAGAGAAATTCCATTACTCACCTATGCCTTGCCCATGTTGATGAGCCCTTTCTCCCTAATGATGGTATGGGGAAAGGTGTAGGGGGCATCTTTGACAAAATTTAAAGTTAGAAGCAGTTCATTCAAATGATGTGATATCATAAATAAAAACAAAGTGAGTTAGATGTCCAACATTTCAAAAGATATTAAAACCTAAAAACCAGATTTTGTAAACCAAGTGGCCATCTACGGATCTAATTCTAGATAAACTTCAAATAAATTCACATTTTAAACTATGATGCAAACTTGAGTAGAGTGAGGTTTTAGTGTCTCAATTTGGTTTTACCAAATCCTTGTCTTTCTCTCATCATTATCATTCAACAAATTCCATAACTTGTGCGCTTTTTGGCTCTTGGTGTTTAGCCCTCGCATCATACTAGTTGTGTGGAGTTATGAGTGGGGCAATTTCATTCACTTATCATATCACTATTTCACCACATTTTGCCAAAGCAATACGAAGTACCAAAATTTTCTTAGAGAAACTAAATTTCAACATCACAATGTGATTACATTATCATATATCAACATTACAAAGGAAAAAAAATAAATCATTATGTTAGCATTCATGTCCAATGCATGCATTTTGAAAAGCATAGAAAATAAATAATTCTAAACATCTAAGAGTACACACGTGAATCAAATCATCAATTCTAGCCAACTCTATGCAAGGAATAACCAAGCCAAAAAAAGATATATATACATATCATGGTGTGTCAAAGTTTTGTATAATTCCATTGCAAAAATAGGTGCGTTCCAACTCGCAATGAGCATGAAATACCAAAACATCATATATGCCTCAAAAATGGAGACTAAGAAATAAAGGCGCTCTTCCTATCCACCTCTTTGAGGCCCCTTATGACTACTATAGTTAACAATTTCTTAGGAGTTCTTGTCAAAAGTATTCAAAAAACAAAGGGTCAAGGCTAATGCAAAATAGCATTCCCAAATCCATTCCAATTCAACCATAATCAAAAAAAAAACAAAATGGTCACTATGGGATCGAGCTCAAAATCACTAACTCAACATGGACAAATGAATTTTAAAGTGAGTTTATTTAGATATATATGTTGTTATGACTTCGTTTTGAGTGCATGTGTTCATAGGGATGGAGTGATGACATAAGTATATTTCTACATCCTTACACGATGGTAAGTTCTCTTGTCATTTTAATTTAGTGTTTATTTTCAATATTTTATCTATATGCATAGATTCTTCTTTTCCTCTTTCATGTAGCGGAGTTTGGGTGGTGATATTTTGACACACGGGCATGTTAGGAATAGCTTCTAACTCCCCATTTCGGGAACGCCATACTCAGACTCTAAATTTTATGGATTTTCATGGGTATGACACTTCTCCGAGGGGGAAATATGTATGCACCAAAAATTGCATGTGCTAAATTGTAAGAAAATGGTTACAAAAGTCCTAAAATGATGATTCATGTCCTGTAAGAAGGTGTTCAAGTTCAAAATCCCATTCCCACTTTATATTTGTTTGGCATCCTTTTTTAGATTTTCCACAATTTCTTCTAGCTTCCCACTAATTTTTGTGCATGTTTTGGCTTTAGTGATAGAACGCCTCCCAAGTAGGGCGGTAGTCCTAGGACTGCCTCCAAAGTGTGGGTGACGGTTCTAGGACCACCTCCCGGCTTAGGTGGTGGTCCTAAGACCACCTCCCTAGCTTAGGCGGTGGTCCTAGGACGACCTCCTAGGATTGGGAAGTAGTCCTAGGACCGCCTCCCGTGTGTAAGGTGACAATCTTTAATGATTTTTCCGAAACTCTTATTACGTGTTTTTGACATGTGATGTTTCACTTAACTCAACTTTTAAGGTGCATTTGTGAACCAAATTGCCTAAAATAGTATTGATGGCTTATTTTTCCTTCCCTTTTCTATGTTTAAATATATTTAATTAATTTTAACTACCTCTTCTTTCATTTTTATGAAGGAACCTCCCATCCTCCATTCCTATATATTCCATTCTTGTATTCAAGAAAAATGGCTTGAGTTTTTTTATATCTTGCATCATATTGCTGCTACAATCTTGTTAAGAATTACGTATCCAAGCTTTGATCTCTTGTGCTATCTCTTGTCTACCCGCATTGTATCATGACTTCCATCAAGCTACCATTTCTCAACTACCATCCTCCTACTTTGTTCTTGCATTCCCAATCCCTTGGACTCACATGAACACTCGGATAAATAAAGGATCAAATTGAGGGGATGTGCTACTATATAATCGGATCTACGTATATTCCAGAATCCCGTGTCATATGTGTTGTTTGATCTCCTTCATTCCTACAATTTATCATTATTATATCATATCGCATAGAGTATAAATCAATTTCCGTTCATGTTATGGTAATTAGTTAATTTCCAAGATGGTTTCAATATTTCATAGAAACTCGATGATAGATCCCCTTCTTCCCATCCCTTTGGATCTCGAAGGAGATAATATCTCGTAGGAGGTTTTCTCGCACATCATAGATCATTTGGAAAATTTTGTGTTTTAATTTATTTTAGTTTCAATATAATCAACACATGTGAATAACCACCGGGTAATCTCACTTGTTTAGTTTTAGTGTAGAAATATTTTGATTATTTAGAATAGAAGCAAATTGTTTTTGTGATTGTAATATTTCAATTTTGTGATTTGTTTAGATTAGTTTCCTTTCAATAGTAGCATAGATTGTTAATTTCATTAAGTTTACATTGACACTTCAAACTAGTTTAGCGAGTTAGATCCATTTTAGGAAAAAAAAATAGGGAATTTACGTTACCCGTTCATAGCCTCTAAATATCCCCTTTACAAACTCATCTACAAGGAGATCACACTACCAATCTTAGTCACTGATCCTCCTATAGTTAACCACACACATTCAACATCCACTTCTCCAAAGCATGACCACGGGGGGTCAAGTGTGGTTGAAGGTTGCATGTTAATTTTCATCCGTACAATGTGAGCTCTATGACCACTTCCTTATCTACATAAAACACCAATAAATTGAACACGAAGACACCTACAATCTCGGAGTTGAGACAAGCCCTCCTACTAACCTGGAGATAATCCATGCCAAAGACATTCTAAATATTATTTAGAATAGGTGTGGAACCTATACGGAAGATATTTCAAAGATATGTGAAAGACCGCGAGCGGTTCACTTAGTAGAATTATTATATAGTACGTGCGTTCAAAGGGTATTAAAGAATACCCTCAATTCTAGTTTTTACCTCTAATTACTCAATTGATAATAACCCCTCCTATTATATTATTAGCTTGAAAATACCCCTTATTTTTTCCATGTACCTTACTTACCCATTCTTCAATTACAATTTTATTTATCCATTTTATTTTTACCCTAATATACTAAATAAAAAATATATCATTTTCTCACTCAAATTGTTTTAATATGCATTTCCTCGGAAAGATAGTTTGAAGCCATTGAGTACCTATTACAAATCAACATATAAATGTTAATATTTAATCATTTATCAATATTTCTTCAAATAATTAAGATGGTGAAATAATATCACTTGTGTTGCAAAGCATACTCAATCCTAGTGTTCTACCATCTTATTATTTCTTGTTGAGAATATCTAAATTGATATTTATTTTTTCAAAAATAAATTATTATTAAACTTCATGAACACACTCCTTTTGCAATTTTAAGGTATTTACTGTTAAAAAATAGGGTTCAAATGTTTTAGTTTTATATTAAAATTAAATCTCCCTTTCCTTTTGACCACCTCTCTAACTTCCCCCAATACTTGATTCAAAATGTTAATAAATTAAACCATTCCACCCCCTCATGTCTACTGGTATATTGAATTTAATTTAATTAATTTTAACTACCCTAATATGAACCTACCTGCTAGGATATTGCCTAGCTAATGAAAACCCCATGTGGAAGACACAGGTAAAAGGAAAGACATAATCAAATTCCTTCCAAGAAAGAGGATGAAAGGAACATAGGAAGACGCCATGAGAGGGAAGGGGAAAATAATAGAAGGAAACATGATAAAACGAGTGAGGGTAGGTGAAAGCACAACCCAATTAAGTAGTCCCTAGACTCGTGTGAAGCAGTCGTCGATGCAATAAAAAATGGATATTGTCATCAATATTTTCCCATGCATTGGCTAGATTATGAATAAAGGATTCTGCTGATTGATAAACACACATTATACAAAATGAGATTATTAAAGATAGTCACACACATTATACATAAAGGTGTTATTAAATAAATTTAGAGACAACTTACATAATTGTAATTGGTTTGTTCATTTAATGACATCTCGTACATCTCCACATCATGTTCCACATCCTTCAATAGTTGCAATATAGACCACAATTCATCTATCAAGTAGAATTTTAATATGCATTACAAGCCACAATTCATCCTTCAATAGGTTTTATTTTACAATTGTAATATGCATTACACTTTCTCTAAATAGTTCTAAGATTTTTGAGAAATATGTTTTCATTCCAAGATCCTCAATAAATGGTACATTTGGTCATTATGCAATCTTCTTGTATGAATATAATCTCGAAGCTGCCAATATCCAAGTCAAATTATGTATTGTAGGAATGAGGGCATCATGTCATTAAAATTTGACATTTTTGCCAATGTCCACACAACAATAAACATAAAATCTTTAAAATAATGATCTACAAAACATTAAATAGAAAATGTTTCTATTCTATATGTGCTAATGCTAGGATTTACTTTTTATTTGGAACAAGGTCTTATTATTTTCAAAATGTCATTAAGATTAACATATGAATATGCGGAGAAAAATCATTTTATGATTTTAGGGAAGCTAGCAAGGATATGTAAATCAATAAACATAACATTTTTTTGTTTTATACAGTCTAGCGGCTACTATGATTATTTCTTTCTTTGTAATAAGGTTCTTATCATTTTCAAAATTTCTTTAAGATTAAACCATGCATATTTGGGGAAAAAATTGTTTCTTGAATTTGGGGAAGCTAACATTGATCTCGAAAACAATAAACATTACATGTTTTTAGTTTTTACATGCTAGCAACCGCTAGGATTAATTTTTGATTGCGAATAAGGGTATTACCAGGTTATTAAATGTGTTTAAGTTTAAACTATGTATATCTAGGAAAACTCATTCTTTTAATTGTCCATGAACCATGATTATATCTTCACCCAAGCTAGAAAAAGTGTTTTTCTAACCAAAAGAAGAACTGAAAAAATGATTGCACACTGCGCGAATCTTTAAGAACCTTAAGCTAGTTGTGTTATTCCACAAAAATGTACAATACATTGTTGGATTTGGAAGAAAAGTATATAATTCAAATGTCGATGGCATGTTTCAAAGTTTTTAATGATCTAAACATGTTCTTTTGTTCTCCAACATGTTTCAACCATGTACATAATTCAGTGTAAATTTTGAATCAATCTTATAGACTCCATCAAATATCCAGAGGGTTGGGGTTTTAAGAGTAATTTCTTCTTTGACTTCGTGTGGAAAAAATCTTGTTACATTGATAAAAGTATATCTTTTTCACCAGAAAAATTGCAATAAATGTCTACTATGTTTTGACTGGTATTTATTTTGAATGTACATTGGTGGCATCCCCAAAGTAACTTGAAGTGGATATCTCGTAGCTAATTTTTTTTTTTTATGAACATGCACTTCACCATACATGAATCCATAAATGAAGGCCATAAGGTAATGTCAAAATATTTTAATGTTTTACTTATCAAGTCAACACTAAATTCTCATTCAAAGTATTCAGTATTCTTATCTAGTATTTGGAACCATATTACGAGGTATTTTGTTGGAAATACCAGAAATTCCAATCAAAAAAATTTCAACTCCCAAAACTAGTAATTTATGAGTCTTCCTAATTGGATCTATAAAAACAACTTAGAATTAATGTAATCTTCCAAAAGTGATTAAAAACATGTCAATATTTATTCTTGAATTTTTTTTAGGTAATTCACACAAATAACTTATAAAACTATAATATCAACTCAATCACAAAGAAAGATATAAATACTACAAAATTTTAAATTTGTAATATCAACATATAAAATAGAGAGTGACCATATGAATGTAGAAATGAATATCATTGTAAACTTATTTTTGAAATAATTAATAGTTATATAATTTATGTTTGTTGCAATTTTTTGATGCCCTCTGCAACACTCAAACCCTGAGACAATATCTATGATATGTTTTTGTACAAATTGGTCATCAACCACTTATCTTTGAAACAATTTTCTTCATTGGATTTCCTCCCCACCATAAAATTTTTCTGAGGGTTTTCCTTTGGGTCCATTGCAATACACAATGCCTATGTAGGGATGAAAAATAATATTCTATCTACTCCAAATATTTTAGAGATATTTAAATGTAATTTTGTCTTCTACACAACAATGTTATTCAACCTAAAAGTAACTGGTTTGAATTCAACTGCTATTTTTTTTCAAATCCTTAATCAAATTTTCAACTTCACTAGAAGATAGATAGTAAGAAAAAAATCCCACTTCACATTTTGTTGCTAGTATCTTTAAAAATTATTTGAACCCACTTCGCAAGTTGATAGTATACTTACCGAACTTGAATTCCAACTCCTTAAGGGATTGGTTTTTCTCATAGAGAAAACTCTCAGGTCTGAGATATCAAATTAATATAACAACAAATGTTTATATGCATTATAATAACAATTATAAACATAAAAATAAATAAAATAAAGTAAGGAACATTATAACATAGTAACATGGAATTTAACGTGGAAAAATCGTAAATGGGTAAAAAACCATGGAAGAATAATCCACTATAGAGAATATTTCTACAAAACCATTCTAGTAACTCCTTCCTCAGTTCTACTCAATGTATTCAGTTGGAATCCATTGATTCACGTGATTATATCAAATATGACCTTTATCCATATTTAAATAACCAAAAAAACACTTATTTAAATAAATTAGGACATATTCCAGCAAGTTAAGAATCCAATATTTCAAGCAATTTGGAAGAAATTCATCTTTGTTTATGTGTATATTGGATTCCATTTTTAACTATACTAGATTCCATTATTAGCAGTATTGGATTCCATTAGTAGCAATATTGAATTCTAATATTTTCGTAATTGGACTTATTCGAGTTCTAATTTTTCTATTATTGGATTCCAATTTCGCTAATAGTGGATTAAAATTTCCATATTATTTGAATCCAAGTTTTCTATGATTGGATTCCAATAATGCTATTATTAGATTCCACTTTCGCCACATAAGCCTACTACTTGTTATCTTATTCAACCCAAGCAGTTGCTAACTTACATAACCCAAGCAGTTACAAACTTACATAAGCCAAGCAATCACTAACGAACATATGCCAAGTGGATGCTAACTTAAATATACCAAGAGACATCATACTTACATATGACTAGCGGCCGCTAACTTACATATTCCAAGTGACCGATAACTTCAAGATAATGTATAATTGATTGTTTTCA
The DNA here is from genome assembly GCA_018340775.1 of Taxus wallichiana var. yunnanensis. Taxonomy (NCBI): domain Eukaryota; kingdom Viridiplantae; phylum Streptophyta; class Pinopsida; order Cupressales; family Taxaceae; genus Taxus; species Taxus wallichiana. The sequence goes on from CM031233.1 coordinate 261,535,598, forward strand.
TTTATGCCATATATCATTTTTAATATCTTCATACATATACAAATATTGAGGCATACCTTATTCAAATCAATAAATGTTGATGTTGAAAATCCCTTCCCCAAAATTCATTCAACGGCATTAAATTTGATGGTTTTTTAGATGTTTTTCATGATTTTAGATGTAAAAATTTTGAAAATATTTTATAGAGTACACACGTGTGACTCACATGTTTAAAAAGTGACCGTCAATATTTATATACATTTATGTAAATATTTTATTTGTATATATTAAGCATAGTTAAAAATTCTAGAATTGTCATTTATAAATATTGTAAATAGTGTGCGGGTGTGAGTGATCGCACTTACAAGTGTTCTTGGTCACACATCTAAGTATGAGCCTTGAGTCACACATATCCCGACTCACACTTTAAGTGTAGGTATCGAGTAACACTTTGCTAATTATGAGTATAGATTTGCACTTCTAATGTTTAGTCTTGACTCAAAATTCTAGGTGAGAGCCTTGATTCACCTTTCTAAATGTAAGTCTTGATTTGCACAAAGAAAGTGCAATAACTCGATTCAACTTTTTTTGGCTAATTGTAATTTGTCAACATTGCCCTTTAAAAATACAAAATAATTTTTATTTATACTAATTGTTTTGTATAAATTTCATTATTTTTTCATATATATTGATGTAAATGTTGATAATTTTTATAATTTATATATAAATGTATATTAATAATTGATGATTAAATATTAAATATGTAATTCATGTGTGATTTTATTACAAATATTTGGAAGTATTTTCAGTATTAATGATAACCATTTTGTAAGGAAAAATGATAATTAATGTTGTCGTTTTCCACAACATTAATTAGCCATTAATTCAAGCTATGCAAAATTTTCCATTTAAAATTTCATGTGCCATTCATAAAATGTGTGCCTTATGGATCATGTCACTATTATCAGTGATTAATAATCCATTTAATGAAAAGTAATGTAAAATCATACATAAGCCCTCTTAAATTTACGCGCACTAATGAAATTGGTGGTTAGATTTGTTTACATGTCACTATAAGTAGATAGTTTTTGAGTTTATATTTTTAACATTTTCCTTTCTATTCTCTTTTTCATTGCGTAAGCTTATTCATCAATAGAAAAATATCATCATCACAAGCTTCAAAAATTTCATGCTTGAGTTCTTGTAATGTTTTGATTTTCTCTTTGTTCCAAAAATTGGTATGCATTCTCACCTTCAGTCCCTCCAAAATTACAAAAAAAAATTAATGTAAAATTTTCCATAGCTGATTAGGGCTTATATCCATGTAGGGATTTTGTAGATAATTAAATGAAAGAAAGTTTTTATTCAACATTTTGTAGAATGTAGTTTTGTTTATCAAATAAATAATATAGTAATATAGTAAAAATTTGTTAGAGAAGTGAAAAGGATAGAATGGATCACATATTGATAGAGAAACAATGCATCTTAATATGTAATAACATGAGTGGAAGATTTCCATAATTTTAAAAACCAAAAACACCTGCCAAGAACTTGTTTTGTTGAGTCTTGAAAATTAATCTTGGTGGTGTGAATGGTGGCTCAATTTACACACTAAAAAAATGAATATCGGAATTGATTTATGGACATGGTGGTGTGTAGGAATAGAAGAGAAGATGTATTTTATAAAATTGATATTATTTTGTTCACCTTAATGTTGTCCGCAAATATTCCTTTGTTGTACATACTCATAAAAATTCAACGGTTATGACTTCATTGACATTGTAAACGATAATATTTTAGAAGATATTCATGTTAAGAATGAGTTGAATGAATGTGTTGGTGTTAGATTACGGTGACCTATTTGTGAAAAAATATGGTAATGTAAGAGTAAAAGAACAAATACATATTATCGAAAGGAGATTTCAAGGAACAAGGAAACTCAATGATGTTGTTACTGATGGAAGTAACAACTATCCTAAAAAAATTCAGAAAATGTAAATTTTCTCTGATTAAGTCGTGGATATGTGATTTTTAACTTTTTCTACCTACATGATTGCTCTCTGCTATGATTTAATGTCATATAATACCTTAAGGAAATTTTTGTAAAAGGATACGGGTCCTTTCAAAACCCCCATATTAACCCTTATACAAAATAAGGACATAGTTTTTGTACATCAAAATATGTTGTTGTGGCATAAATTAACAAACTCTATGATGACAATATCTTACTTTATTTTGTTAATTCCTATCAATTGATAATATCCAATTAATATGGTGTCGCGTAAGCTCTTTAGGACGTTAAGCTAAAAATAATATTCTTTGACTTGTTAAATGTTAGTGATCCATAATCTCAAAATTTTATACCATGGAAGTATTAGGTTACCTTAGCGGGTGCTAAGCTCAAAACATCTTACTTAAAAATTTCCTCAATCCACCACTCAAAATAAAAAAATTCATTAACTTTTCAACTTTCTAATGTTTTGATTTATTTAAATTTTTTTTTACTATGAAACTTATTTATATATTTCTTTATTTTCTAGTTAGTATTTATTTGAGAAATAAGAGGCCTTATTGCAACATTGATTTATTCTATTTAATAAAAATCATAATTATAAGAAAACAACTACACAACATGCACATCTCTCATCCACGAGGCATGAACTCAATGCTCTATCTTATTTAATTTAAAATGTCATTAACACAATTACTATTAACAAGGTTTATTAAATATATGCAAACATAATTATTGGATACTTTATACGGGGATTAAGGCACATAGAAACCTTAGAATAGAATGCATCATGAGCATCACCAAGAGTGAACAAAAAATAAACATGAAAAAAATGACTAAAACATCTTATCCCAAACTACATTCTAACAAATCAATAGAAGGAAAAATTGTGAAACATGGAGGAAAAACATCCCAAATGATATAGTCCGAAACAATCAAACAAAATCTCCAAGAGCCAATGGATGGTTAGTCTTCAAATGTTTGTACTCCTCCAGTTGACACTCCTCCTATCCTTTCATATTATCATCATGCTTTCTCATTATAGGGATGTGGTATTCAACCTTCCCTTCCTCATGTGAACTACTAAGGTGGAGATTATACATACAAACTTTATGTCCCTGCTCCAGCTTGACCACATGCCCTTACTGACTCGGTAAAACAAAAATTTTGATCTCTAGCATATTGGCCCTAATAGATTTTTGATGATGCAAATTTTCTTAGAGGTGTCGATGTAATTAATGAAACTATTTCCCATATCTGTTTCAATTTCTCCTAAGGCCTCCATATCCATTTCCACCTAACTCACCCTAGAATTTTTTTATTAAAATGCACATTCCAACCCACTTCACTCACTTGCCCTTTAGATGACTCCCTTTCATATAAATCAAAGAACCTACAGCTCTAGTACCAAGATTGTCATTCCCCTAAGGTGACTTGCTCTTCATTCTCCTAAGTTTTTTCATATGGTCCACAAGAGTACAATTTTCATCTAAATATCTGGATTTGGGATCTAATTCATTTTCTACCACCAGGTTTACCATTCTTAAAATTAAAAATAATTAGTTCATGGTGTATTGAGGTATCAATATTTCCCTCTTGAAATTCATTCACCGATTTAGAGAGCGACATAAACAAGAAAAAGGAAGAGCTCATAGAAATATTATTCCTAAAAATATTAAGCATAATGACATGGTGAGTAAAAATGTTTCTATAAATTGCTTCAAGAGTAATGTATATCATAAGGTGGAGGCACCATATTCTAGATATCGGGATGTAAAATATTGCTACATTGTCTACCACTAGGTAAAATATTTCTTTACCACGAAAGAAATCACAATTTCATGCTTGCGTTTGGTGTAGCCTTTGAGTATATTTAAGCCCTAATATCCATTCCGATTGCAATGCTATCGAATCCTCTGAAACCTAAATTTCCATACGATGGATCACCATGCTACCATTGTTCCATTATCGACCAAACTCCAATGCAAGATAAAGATCAACCCATAATTTTTTAGATAAATTTCCTAAACACCCTAATTTTCAAAAGGAGAGGTCCTCCTTCAGGGCACCATAGCTCATGGGCTCGGTTCTCAAATGACCACCTCCCATGGTATTAGTTAACTAAGATTGAAAATGGAAGAAATAATGGCCAAAATGAATTGTAAGAGAAAAATTAATACAAATCCTACCATATATCCTACATGTGGGAAGGGTCTTGTAAACCGGGTAAGTGTAGGAAGTTGATGGACAAAAATGGGGTCATATGTGGATGTCGTATTGCAAAAAATAGTGAAATATCAACTTGTAGGGATTATTAGCAATAAGCACATTCAAAATTATATAAAAAATATAAATATGAATCGTAGCATCAGAATATAGTTTCTAAAATACTAATTTAAATTTAAAATGGAAAAGTTTAGCTATATTAAACACTTAAAATTATATGACTTGGTTTTTTTTTTGAAAAAACTTATAAGATTATATTCCATTTTCCCGCGATTTGGATGACCAAATCTTGTTATTTTTTTTTCATTTGGTGAAAAGTTAGATGTAGTTTTCTATCTTGGGATGGATTTTATTTTGTATTTTTCAAGCAATGGTTTTTTTTAATGATTTTTTTCCATAAAAGTGGTCTAAAAATATTTAGAAAATGGAGTGCTTCCCATTTTCCCACCATAACTATATAAAAAATATCAAAATAACTTTTTTTTTTTAAAGTGTATAGAATTTTTCTAAGCTTGGGATGGTATAAGTTTTATCACATTTTGATAAGCAAAACAAAAGTTATAGTCTTAAACATAGACATGAACATTCATGAGAAAATATGTCTTAAAAACCTATTATTAGTAAAAATTATAAAATGATATTTATCTTATTCTATTCACTTTAAAATACATATTTCTATGAAGCTAACAAAGATCCCCTTAACGATGACACAATTTTTGTGAAATGTTTTCAGATTTTTAGCATGGTTCAAGTCTTTGGAAGAGAAAATTTGAGGTTTTTTTATCTTTTACACTTCATAATGACCTTCCATAGCTTTGGTTGGGAAAAAAATATTTCCACGAGGCTTAGGTTTGGCGAGATAGATCCACGATCACGGTTTCTAAAGTGCGATCATGGTTTTTATAACACACACCATGAGTGTGCTTTATGAACCATGATCATAGTTTATAAAGTGCACTCGCTGTTCTTAAATCATATTTACACACATCCCAATGTTCAAATTACCATGTGATTTTTACTCTCTGACCTTACCGTATGAATTACTGTGAAATAATATCTTTTTTACACATTTTTCTTATCACTAGAAGTGGAACATCATGGGAGACAAGAAACGAAGTCAAAAAAGGAATTCATTAAGTAAAAACACACGAACAAATTAGAGGCCAAAAATTCAAAATGCTAAGCAAATGCGGAATCTTCATGAATCAAGAAGAGGTTCATCTTCAACCCCAACTATTATTAGCAATGAAGAACTAGGTAATGTTTCTACTTTATCGATGTTGAAGTTGAATAAAATACTCGTGATGAAGATGTTATTACTATCAATGTTGAAGAAGAATTAAATACTCATGATGTGGAAAATGTTTAAATTGAAGGAGACAATGAAAATGTGAATAAGGAAATTCATGTTGAAACTGTAGACAAGAAAAATTTGACAAAAACACCTCCTAAGATTTTACATAAGAAACCTAATTTTTTTGAAATCGATGAAAACATTTTGAAACCAATGTCTGAAAAACTTTCGAATGAAAAATCAGAAGAAAAGCCACTAAAATTTGGGATAATCATTTTGAAATTTTAAATGATTCCCAAAGATGTCAATTATTGGTTAGTTTGATGAAATTGATTGAAATGAGACCTACACTAAACACCTTAGGATTGACAACATCTAATATACATGGTCAAACCTCTATAATATTTGAAAACCTTCATAATGAATATCACACTATTGGTGTCAAGAGATGGACTAGGGATAGTAATATTTTGTGTTGTGTACTTTCTACTAGTGTTGTAACTAAATCAATAAAAAAACAACGTTTGATTACATAAATAAGTCGAATGTTGTAATTTAATCGAAAAAATCTAATGAAAGAAATGGAAAGATGTAACATCCTTCAAGCACTCAATAACACAATTTTTTGGCATTTTCTGCTAGAGCACCGCGTAAGGAAAAAAATAAATCTGATGTTATAAGAGTTCTTATTGAATTTTGGCCTGATAACACTAGATTTTCACCTAATACAAGAGATGTTATAAAATGGAGAGTTAGTTCTACTAATCGTGAACCACATCCAAAGCATTTCTTAGATATGACTCAAACTCATTTTTTCGTAAGTTTGAGCAATAGAATCTAGAAATTAAAATTAGTCAACGTTTATTTGAAATGTTGAAACCATTCTATGTGAAAATCAACCACACTCGCACCACTTGTTGTAGGCAACATGTTGAATTTGCGATGCATTATGCTAAATTTTGACGTATTCATTCTAATTTTCAATCTGAAACTATGTTATCATAATTTAGTGTTCAAGTTCCACCAATATCTTCTAGGACTTAATTCCTATTATATTTTGTGAAAAAGATGTTGGACAATTTTTTTATAGTCAAGATTGTTTAGATGGAAGTTATAGTACATGGCGGATTACCTAAATTGGAAACTTGCATCCATGAGAAAATTGAAGGTATAATAAAACATAATTTAGTTGAGTTTGATAATTATAAATTAGTTGCATACCGGTTGAAAGATGGAAAAGAGTCTAAACGGTGTGAGCTTGTTCTGAAACAAATGTTTGTTTTTCAATTTTTGAGGAAATTGAAGGATAAATTTTTTATGAGTATGCTAGGTGTATACATAGAGCTTGATGGTTGGATGAATAGTTCAAGATATGAAAGGAAACATTTCCTATTGGTACTATTGTTTCAGTGTTCAATTTTGCAAAGAATTACACATTGCAACCAAAAATGAAGGTTCAATCACAATATTACAACTCGGTACAAGTTGCCATTTTTATGCATATAAAATTTCTACATTCTCCTAATAGTACAGAGAAATGATCAATTATTTTAAAGAGAGTACCACTTTTATATCGGTGATGATCATACTCATTCTCTTTGAATTTGTGTAAAGGTGTTTCCAGTTATTTTATGGAAACTTGTCGATAGGGACATCCACTTCAATCAATATTATATATGGTCAAATAATTACATGTCTTAGTTTAAGAATGCATAAATGTTTTATTGGATGAGTAGAATTCACCTCAAGATGGGTGTGCAACATATTTGGAGTTTCACTGAGGCTAGACATGGAAAAGGAGAGCATGACGGTGCGGGGCATGTGTGAAAAGAGCTCTTACAAGAGACGAGTTGAAGTACAAAGATGGTGCTAAATTAAAATCTGTAAAGAGCATAGTGGAATGGTGTATTGACAACATGGCCTAAGGTTCTCAAGAAAATTCCATAGTTCACATATATTTTTCATTCATAAAAGAACAACAAATTACTAACTACAAGGATTATATGAAGCTCACTGGGTCTAACGATATGCACTCATTTTATAGCTCGAGACACTACTTTTGGGCCATATGGACAAGAAATTTGACATGTTTTTATGCATCTTGTATCAAATTTTTCATTGTTGAGTGTGATTCACAAAAATGGGTGGATGGATGGATTTGTAGGCCTCTAACTCGACTTCCTAGTTATCAACCTCCACAAGCATTACGACTTGTTTCTGCGCAGATGAAGTTACAAAATCCAAGGAATTTAACAAAGTTTTGATTTTGGTGCGACAAGGTATTTATGGTTACCTATTTAATTTTTGTATTGAGTTATGTCCATTGAAATTTTAATATTTAATTTAAATATGAGTTGTTAATCTGTTACTTTTTATAGGACATGTGCTTGCATTTATTACAACATAAGACAATGAAAAAGGAATAGATTATTTCTTATTTCATTGCATCGAGGAAAGAAAGAAGTTGACTTATCCTATTACATATGGTGAAGATATTGACTATCTTACATGGTCGAGTGGTAGTTACTAGAACTTGGCTTCGACGGTATCCATTAAAAACTCCTTTGTTTGGGTGTTTGAAGACTTTGAGACACACAAGAAAATATTCTTATATTCACATCTAGTTCTAGCAACAAATATTCAGATGTATAGATATCGAGGAAGGCCTAATAACAAGATTCTTTGGAAGGTTTGAGAGTCATATCATGAAGCAATATTGTTCGCTATTCAGTGTAGATCTGATCCTGATGGTTCATTGGAATGAATCTACAATGCTCATGTCTAGTATATATAATTTCTTTGATATATATAAATTTTTAGTTAGATAGATTTAAGTTCTTGTATTTTATTTTAAATTTGTATATTTTGTATATATCTAGTATGGTTTTGATTTGAAACGTAAATTTCTATGACTAACACTTTTATATTGAAGTTAGTGGTGCTAGAAAAGATTCCACCTTCATGTGGTTAGAACTATTAGTAGATAATTTTAAATTTTTGAAGCTAAGAGAGGATTTCATTGTTTTTAAAGAAAAGAGAAGAAATTGACAACGATTTATGTACCCATGCGGGGGTTTTGGCTCCAGAGGAGGTAGTCCGTATACTTGGAGCTTAGAGAATCGAAATGACTCCTCCCCAAGTCTTTAAAATACCATACCTACATGTGTGCACAATTAGTTTTGTGCCACAACCCACTGTTTGTAAAATATAGCATTTGTGACAAAGCTTACACCGGCTCGAACCGCACTATTTCACGTGTTTGTAAACAATAGGGCAGCGAGAGCACCTTGATATGATAAAGAAAAAACTGAGAGAGGCTATTGTAGAGGGTCCCTACACCAAGGTGTGGGATCTAAAGAGATGTCCCTAGGTTCCATGGATTCCAAGTAGTCAACCATCGAAGTTGAATGATATTTTGGTCTCAGGGCTCTTAAGGGACTACGCCCAAACAAAGTAGCCTAGAAGCAACGAACCTATCACGCATAAAAAAATTCCTCCTCTAGCATCCACTTGGCCATCCAAACATGTCAGCATAGTTGGTTTGGTGACATGACCCACCGTTTGCAAAATATAGCATTTGACAACCTTACACTCGCTCAAATTACACTATTTCACGTGTTTGCAAAAAATAGGGCAGGAAGATCACCGATATGAGAAGGAAAAAACCAAGAGAGGCTATTTTAGAGGGTCCCTATGCAAATTTTGAGATCTAATGAGATGTCTCTAGGTGCCACAGAGTATGAGTAGTCACCTATCGAAGTTGAACGATATTTTAGTCTTAGGGCTCTTAAGGGACTATGCCCGAACAAGTAGCCGGAAGCAACGAACTTGTCGCACACCAAAAAAATTCCTCCTATAATATTCACCTAGCCATCTGGAAGTGTCGGTGTAGCTGTTTGGTAACATGATCCACCATTTGTAAAATATAGCATTTGATAACCCTACACTTTGGCTCAAACCGCACTATTTTGCACATTTACAAACAATAGGAAACAAGACCACCGATCTAAGAAGGAAAAAACCAATAGAGGATATCATTGAGAGGGTCCGAACAATGAGCTGTTGGATTAGAAAAGACATCTCTAGGTGCCACGGAGTCTGAGTAGTCACCCGTCGAAGTTGAATGATATTTTGGTCTCATGGCTCTTAAGCGACTACGCCTGAACAAAGTAGCCCGGAAACAATGACCTTGTCATGCACCAAAAAAAATCCCCCTCTAGTGTTTCCCTAGCCACCCAAACATGTTGGAATAGTCGGTTTGGTAGCACGACTCACCATTTGCAAAATATAGCATTTGACAACCTTACACTGGCTCAAACTGCACTATTTCACACATTTGCAAACAATAGGGCAGCGAAAGAAATGATATGAGAAGAAAAAAAATGAGAGAGGTTATTGTAGAGAGTCCATATGCTAAGGTTTTAGATTAGATGAGACATCTCTAGGTGCCACAGAGTCTGAGTAGTCACCCATTGAAGTTGAATAATATTTTGGTCTCAAGGCTCTTAAGGAACTACTCTCGAACGAAGTAGCCTGGAAGCAATGACCTTGTCGCGCTCAAAAAAATTCCTCCTCTAGTGTTCACCTACCCACTCGATGTTGTCGGTGTAGTCGGTTTGGCGACACAACCCACCATTTGTAAAATATAGTGTTTGATAGCCTTACACTTGCTTAAACTACACTATTTTGTGTATTTACAAATAATAGGGCAGCGAGAGCACCGATCGAGAAGGAAAAAAATTGAGAGAGGCTATTCTAGAGTGTTCCTATGATGAGGTTTTGGATTAGATGAGACATCTCTAGGTGTCATGGAGTCTCAGTAGTCACCCGTTGAAGTTGAACGATATTTTGGTCTCAGGGCTCTTAAGGGACTACGCCTGAATGAAGTAGCCTGGAAGCAACAACCTTGTCATGCACCAAAAAAAAACCTCCTCTAGTGTTCACCTAGCCACTTGATGTTTTGGCATTGTCGGTTTGGTAGCACGATCGACCGTTTGTAAAATATAGCATTTCTGACCTTACATTGGCTCAAACTACACTATTTCACGTGTTTCCAAACAATAGGGCGGTGAGAGCACTGATATGAGAAGAAAAAAAAAAGGGAGGCAATTGTAGAGGTTCCCTATGCTAAGGTTTTGGATCGAATGAGAAATCTCTAGGTGCCACAGAATTTGAGTAGTCACCTGTCGAAGTTGAAAGATATTTTGGTCTCAGGGATCTTAAGGGACTACGCCTAAATGAAGTAACCTAGAAGAAATGACCTTGTCATGCACCAAAAAAATGCCTCCTCTAGCATTCACCTAGCCACCTAGATATGCTTTGGTATAGTCGGTTTGGCAGCTTGACCCACTTTGTTTGCAAAATATAGTGTTTGTGACCTTACACTAGATCAAACTACACTATTTCACGCATTTGCAAACAATAGGGAAACTAGAGCACTGATTTGAGAAGGAAAACTAAGAGAGGCTATTGTATAGGGTCCCTATACTGAGGTGTTAAATTAGACGAGACATCTCTAGGTGCCATGGAGTCCGAGTAGTCACCCATCGAAGTTGAATCGTACTTTGGTCTCAGGGCTCTTAAGGGACTACACCCGAATGAAGTAGCGAGGATGCAACGACCTTGTCACACACCAAAAAAAACCTCCTCAAGTGTTTAACTAGACACCCGAGATATGTCAAAGCACAGCTTGGTTTGGTGACATGACCCACTGTTTGTAAAATATAGCGTTTGATAGCCTTGATCGCTCAAACCGCACTATTTCACGCATTTGCAAACAATAGGGCAGCGAGAGCACCGATATGAGAAGGAATAAACTGAGAGATTCTATTATAGAGGGTTCATACTTTGAGTTGTGGGATGAAATGAGACATCTCTAAGTGTTAGTGGGTCTAGCAGTCACTAGTCGAACTTGAATGATATTTTGGTCTCGGGACTCTTAAGGGACTATGCCCGAATGAATTAGCCCAAGAAGAAAAGACCATATCACACACCAAAAAAACCTCTTATATCATTCACCTAACCACTTAGATGTGTCAATACTACTGTTTAATAACACAACCCACCATTTGTAAAATATAGAGTTTTACAACCTTACACTGCTCAAATCCCAGGCTATTTCACGCGTTTACAAACAATAGGGTAGCAAGAGCACCAATCTCAGAAGGAAAAAAATGAAATAATTTATTATAGAGGGTCCCTATGTCGAGGTTTTGGATCAGAGAGATGTCTCTAGGTGCCACAGAGTCTAAGTAGTCACCCATCGAAGTTGAACGATATTTTGGTCTCAGGGCTCTTAAGGGACTACCCCTGAATGAAGTAGCACAGAGTCTAAGTAGTCACCACAAAGTTGAACAATATTTTGGTCTCGGGGATCTTAAGGGACTACACCCGAATGAAGTAACATGGAGGCAAAGAGATTATCGTGCAATGAAAAACAACTCCTCTAGCATTCACCTAGACAACAAGACGTGTCAATGCGGTTGGTTCGGTGGTAGGACCCACCATTTACAAAATATAGCATTTGTGACCTTACATTGACTCTAACTGCACTATTTTGTGCATTTGCAAACAATATGGCAGCGAGAGCACCGATATAAGAACGAAAAAAATCAAGAGAGGCTATTGTAGAGGGTCCCTATCTTGAGGTGTGGGATTAGATGAGACATGCCTAGGTGCCACGAAGTCGAGTAGTCACCCCTCAAAGTTGAACGATATTTTGTTCTAAGGGCTCGTAAGGGACTACGCCCGAATGAAATAGCCTTTGGAAGCAACAAAATTTTTGTGAACCAAAACAATGCCTCCTCTAGCATTCACCTAGCCACTTGGATGTGTTGGCATAGCTAGTTTGGTGGCGTGACCCACCATTTGTAAAATATAGCATTTGTGACCTTACATGGCTCAAACTACACTATTTCACATGTTTACAAACAATACAATAGTGAGAGCACCGATATGAGAAGGAAAAAAATAGAGATAGGCTATTGTAGAGGGTCCTTACGCCAAGATGTGGGATTAGATGACACATCTCTAGGTGCCACAGATTCCAAGTAGTCACCTATCAAAGTGTAACAATATTTTGGAGTTAGGGATCTTAAGGGACTACATGCGACAAAGTATCCCGGAAGAAAATGACCTTGTCATGCACTGAAACAATACCTCCTCTAGCATTCACCTAGCCACATGGATGTTTTGGTGTAGTCAGTTTTCTGACACTACCCACAATTTACAAAATATATCATTTGACATCCTTACACTAGCTCAAACTGTACTATTTCACGCATTTGCAAACAATAGGGCAGCGAGTGCACCGATCTAAGGAAAAAACTGAGAGAGGATATTGTATAAGGTTCCTATGCCAAGGTGTGGGATCAGATGAGATGTCTCTTATGTGCCACAAAGTCTTAGTAGTCACCCGTCGAAGTTGAACGATATTTTAGTCTCAGGGCTCTTAAGGGACTACGCCCAAATGAAGTAGCCCATAAGCAATGACCTTTTCGCACACCCAAACAATTCCTCCTCTAGCATTCACCTAGCCACATAGATGTATCGACATAGTCGGTTGGGTGACACGACCCACTTTATTTTAAACATATAGCTTTTGACATCCTTACTTTGGCTCAAACTACACTATTTCACGTGTTTGCAAACAATAGGGAAAAAGAGCACTGATATGAGAAGGAAAAATTGAGAGAGGCTATTCTATAGGGTCCCTATGTCGAGGTGTAAGATTATATGAGACATCTCTAGGTGTCACGAGTCTAAGCGATCACCCGTCGAAGTTGAACGATATTTTGGTCTCGGGCTCTTAAGGGATTGCGCCGAACAAAGTATCCGGAAACAAGGAATTTGTCACACACTGAAAAAACACCTCCTTTATCATTCACATAGCCACTTAGATGTGTCAGCACAATCGGTTTGGTGCCACAACATCCGGAGGCATGACTTCTCACACCTCACCTCCATTCATTTCCTAGGACTCAAAACATTCAATGTCACTTTTTTACCTTCCATCTCTCTTGTTCTCTTTGAACTTTCCTCTGTCCTCTTAGGTGCTTTATCACAAAGGTGCTTTCTTTTCTCTTTTGAGATATGTTGTTGTGGTGATCTCTCTCCATCCTCTGTTGCCCCAGCTATGTGCTTTCATTCTCATTATGTTTGCATTGTAATATGGTCATGCTCTTGGCTACCTTGAAACTTTTACATACTTTTCATCCTTTAACGGGTATCGAATACCTAAATATCATGCTTTGAAGATTCACAACAATAAAAAATTCCCTTGTTATTCTAATAGTGGATTAAGTATTTGAATATAGGTCAAGAATACTAAATGTAATTGAAATTAAGTGAGCCATAATTGCTAGTGAAACAAGAACTAGTGAAAATTGGTGAGTAAAGGTATGTCATGTTAAAGGAATGAAATGCATTTATTCATTATTTCTAATAGTATGGTGTGAATGTGAACATATGAATAAGATTATCAATAAAATGCTAAGGCAAGTAGCTTCAAGTTTGCATATTTGGATGGAATTTCAGAAGGAGAGTGAAGTGGCCAATCCATTCACTTATGAAGCATGCTAAAAGAAGTGAAGGAAACAAATAAGTGAGATCCTATGAAGGAATACGAGGAAAATAGTTTCCATGCATGAGAAACATGAATAATAGAAAAGAATTCTCATAATGGAGAACATACCATGAAATAAGAATAATGGAGGAGAAAGGAAGTGCAAAATGAAATGCTTAGAGAATAAATAGGTACTCATTTAATATGAAATGGGAAACAAGAGGAAAGTGGCGAGAAAATGTCAAATTTCAGTTTGAGGCAAGCATGTAATGGCTGTGATCAATAAATGAAGAAAGTAAAGGAGAGAGTGAATACTTGTTGTACATGAGGAAATACAAAGGCTTGAGGAGATATTTATGATAGGATATTCAAAGAAACAAGAGACAAGTCAAGAGAAAAAAGAGTGAACAATGACAGAATAAGGAGAAAGAAAGAAGTCTTGAATGTACAAGCAAATAAAAGGAAAGAGAGGATGGTAAGTCCAAGAAGAAAGAGACAAACAATGAAAATGAAAGAGAGAAGTGAATCTACTTTAAATGATAATCAAATTGAATGTTTAACTTCTTAATTGATTGGCATATAACACCAAATTATAAAGAGATAAGGTGTGTATATCTATTGATTCCATTAATTTCTTAACAATTTTACCATGCAATTTTGCACCATAAGTAACATTATATTCATATAGTTAAAGATTAACTCTACCTCTCTTATTTCTATCAATGTTCACATTAGTTGATACGCATGTGAGATGAGTTTTATCTTTAAAAAAAAGTAATTACGTATTGCCCTTGTGTAGTTCACCTAGCATGGTTTTTCTTAATGGAATAGGTTTGCTTAACAATTATACCATGTAGTGATACAAGACATGGTTTTTAAATTTTAAATCAAACATACATAAAAGGATATCATACATGTAATGAAATCGAATCAAACATATAGAAGTAATATCGTTATGAAAACCAACAAACATGGATATATAAGAATCAAACAAAGTGTGCTCTAGACACATGTCTCTAAAAATATGTAAGTTCATAACATGTTTACATCTCGAACTAAGTTTTTCGTACATATAGGACCACATGCGGTCACAAAAGGCTATATATATACAATGGACTATATGAAGAAACATGTTCACTAGGACCAGATGGCCCATATATATATATATATATATATATATATATATATATATATATATATATATATATATATATATATATATATCATCTCTCCTAATCATCTAATCATGAAACATCTTCCCTCTCTTTGCCTGTAGCACATCCATGACCTAGGGATGTAGTGGAGGGAGATGCCACTATGGATTTCATCTGTGTGGTTCTAGGCATCTCTAAGTAGGTCTACAACCTTACCTGCACATTCATAAACAACAAGTTTTTAACACCCAAAATTTTAAAATACATTCAAAATTTAGAAACTTGTACAATTTAGTTAAAATGCATGTGAAATCTTACCACAATGTCATGATCCATATCAATTTGTTATTGATGCATCGCAGGGACAACAGTAGACTCACGAGGTAAGCTACATACAAATAATTAATTTTCAAATTAAATATTTCACATACATAACAAAATTTTATATTGTAGATTTAATTAATAAGAAATAATGAACCTCCAAAATTTAACAAATTTTAACAATTGTACCTTAGTTATTGGATCTTCAAATGCTATGGTAGTATCTACGGTAGCCTCCACATCTGCATATATGGAGGAGTCTAGAGTCTAGCAGTCATAAGCTATACAAAAACATGTACAAATCAATATTAATCTACATGACTACACCATATAATAGAGGTCCAAAGCATGTAATCCACGTGATCTTCCATAATTCTAAATAAAGTGTAAAGAGAAACTAACCTACGTAAAAATCATGTGAGGCGTGAGAGTAGCCTTAGTTCCTAGAGTAGATGATGACCATCCAGGCTCCAGTGTATAAAATAAAAACATATTAATATGTACAAAATACACGTGAAACATTATAATAATAAGAGTGCAATCAAATGAAATTAAGAATGTAAATTTGTACAACTTGAAAATTACATTTGAAACACACCCAACTATAGTAACTAGCATGTCAACGCTAGATGTTTCCTTCACTTTAGCTCTTATTATTTAAAATAAAATAACAAATTAGTTTTTACATGTATGTACATGACATACAATCAAATACATATATATTAAAATCTCAAACATGAATTAAACTATTGTATATATATATATATATGTGTGTGTGTGTGTGTGTGTGTGTGTGTGTGTGTTATTTATATTTATTTGAAACTTACCCGTGAAAGACCAATATCAATGGCACCAGTTCCAAAACATCCCCCAACATCTCATATATAGAAAAGAAACGATGTGAACTAGCAAATGATGTATCACCTGCGATGCATACGGCACCACATGATCCACAGGTTGTGTGGTGTTCTATAACTAATGCCTCCACCAACATCACCAGAGACAACCTAGTCACTATCTTTGGGTAAGAGTGTCGGTGAGCTCCCTCAATGCATGCGGTGTGTCAATCTCCACAACCTCCTTCACTATAGGAGGGATAATGGAAGGAAGTGGGGTTTTGGAGCATGGGGATCCTTGGTTGATCTACACATGCACCAGTCTACTTTGTGCAGAGCCACCTCCTCACCCAAAAAAAGTCATAACAAGTAAAAATAATTTGGGACCTTATTAAGCACATTGTTATAATTTCTTCAAAAATAGAGAGGAACCTGCATGGTGGATAATAAAAAACAATCCACCGTCGATCCCAAAAATTGTTTTTGCTTCATTCATTGTGGCACCAATGGATTGGGAACCATTTTCAATTCGTTGCGGGGTATTGGTTCTCGGTCGATAAATAATGCACGAATGAGGTATTTTCCATTTTTTTTCTTTTACAACCGCATGGGATAATTTATCTACATACCACCACCTACAATCACCTCTAAAGGTATTCCATCTATGTATTTGGTTGGTTGCAGAGTCGACTTCACCAATCAATGTTTGCAATGTGTTTCCTAAAGTCATGCAGATGGATTTGTGGCATGATTTTGTCTTATAGTCTAAATAATGTTCTCAATGACAATTTTATTTTCTCATATTCTTCCAACGATATTATCTTGTGTTCTATTGGTTAAGTGGGGACAAAAGGATCCACAAGAGGCAGAGCTAATGTTTTGAGGGTTTTGAGGAATGTTTGGATGGTTTGCACAATTTTGAACTTGCCGACCAACTGAAAAAAAATAAAATTATATAAATAAACAAACATTTCGAAAAACCCATGAAAATGTAAAAAAAAACCTAAAATGCAAAAAAAAAAGATTAAAATTAGGGTATTACCTCCTCATCTTGGTGGTATGGTTGAATCTATCACAATCTAGAAGTCGATGAACAATTTTGAGCTGGTATTCAAAGCTCTATGAAAAGCATCTAGCGAAAATTGCGGTTTGAAATGAAAAATGGGGAAAATGAGTATCCACGAGACTACTTTTTTGTCCCGAGTTCAACGATCATGGTTTAGAACCGTGTTTGTGGTTCTAAAATGTGATCATGGTTTTAGGTTTAGTTATTACCGAACTTGCTAAAAATAGCTCCATGATCGTGGATTAAAACCGAGATCGCAATTCTTGAATTTTGGGTTTTTTTATGTCCACGGAATTGTCCACCAACTTCGCACTTACCCAACCATAAGTACAAGGATGACATCCCAACAAGGGAAACTAGCTACCGGAACATGAGTAGTTAATGTTATTAATGACATAAATAACATTGGTGATATCATCTCCCCTCTCACACACTTCTAAATTACTACACTTAGGCTCCAAGTTGGCAAGATAATCTACATATTTATTACCATTTCTCGAGGTGTGAATAATTAATTACTTTTATCAAAATCTTTTAGAAAAATTTCTTTAGTGTCTTTAAGGATATTGGTGATGGTCTAATTATTAATTGTATCCTTTCTCACATTGTTTAATGTTAAAATCTTGTTTTGAAAAACTAACCAGAAAAACATGTCGACATTGGTGAGTAAATCCTTAATCAAAATTTTCCTCTACAAATCCTTTGCAGACAACATATGTTATGACATGAATATGTTTGTTCTAAGAACGTATATGTTAGGTTTATACTTAAGTATTATATTCATTTATCTCCATAAACGTATGTAGGAAAAGAATTTATTTGAAAAAATTGATCTAGGACTTTTAAAAGACATCAAATTATTTTAGAAACACATTTAATATTGTTGATTCGAACAACAAAATATTCAACATAAAACATATTTTGTAGTAAGTAACAAATATTAAAAATAAATACAATTTTTTTCCTCCAATCTTTACAATTCAATTACAGTTAAGGTAGGCAATCTTCATGTTGTTGACCTTGGGGAGTAAGTCCTCGGTCCAATTTTTCCTCCGAAATACTTTGTAAGACAACATATGTTTTGAAAATGAATATGTTTGGTCCAATAATTGATATGTCATGTGTTATTCTTAAGCAATGTAGTCAATTACCTCCATCATGCATGTAAGCAAAGAATTTTTGTGAAATCAATGTATCTAGGATGCTTAAAACACACTAGACTATTTCAGAAATATGTTCAATATTTTTTAATTCAAACAGACAACATATTATAAGTACAACATAAAATTCATTTTGTAGTAATTAAAAAATATTTCAATCATTTCAATAATAAGAACTTCTAACATCCATGACACTAGTCGCACTTTTGTTTGAGAAGTAACAAATTTAAAAATAGGTTACAAATTTAACTTCAATCCTAAAATATTATACCTTTTTTTGTTATATCAATTCAATCCTCTGCCAGGAGGAAGTTCATTATGAGATTAACACTGGAGATACTAGTGGAAACTAAACTCAATGTCTTTCTTTAGCTTGTTAAATGATAGTGACTCTTTATCTCGAAATATTATATTCTTCAAATACATTAAGCTAATTAAGCTCAAAACAAGTTGATTTAATTTTTTAAATCCCATTGACTACAAAAATCATAATAATATTTCACTTTCTTTTGTCGAAACCCTGAGACTACAAAGATCCAAATATTATGTTGTGTCATAAGCTAGCAGACACTAAGTTCAAAATATCATTCAGTAACTTGTTAAATGAAAGTGACCACTACGCTTGAAGTAATATAAACAACCAATTGTTGACTATACCTACAAATTAACAATATTGATTCAAGTTAATATATATACCCACACCAATCTAAAGTCACGTAAGGGTTTAATCTAAGAATAACTTTTAACATCCACGAGACTAGTTAAAAGATTAAAATTTATATTGTTCATGTCATGTACCTATAATTATACCAAAGTAATTGTGAATTCAATTATACATGTAAGAGAATACAAATCCAATAAGGATATTATTCTTGCCACACATATATGTAAATGTATCAAATTTTATTTTCTTTTGGTATGAACTAAACACGATGCTCTCTGTTAGAAAAATTAGACCACAGGATGGGGAGAACTCATGGGGATGAATTTTTTTTTGAGAAAACACCATCCCCATATTATTCCAGTCAAACAAAGTTTTGTTAAATCACCTTACCAAGTCTCGCAATAAAATCCCATCAAAAGTGTTGCTTATGCTCCCTATAACATCTTTGTGCTTATGCACTTTATTTTCATGTTTAGAATGAACAACCTCGAGAACACAAATGTAACAAATAAAGTGTCAATAAAGAAATTATAATAAGATATTTCTTTAGGATTTGTTTTCTAATTATCTATAAAGTATGAAATCATTTCTAGAATGTTAGTTATTTCACCTTGCTTCATTTTGTGTATAGATTCTTCCTTTATAATATATATTAAATAAATACATCTAATATCACTAACATTCAAACCTTCAACCTCCATGAAATGAAGTATTTGCAAGAATATTAATTAATTAATGTGAGTTTTAGTTGAACATTAACTAAGATTAAAATTTGTTAGGTTATGTTGAGGAATAACCTCTTTTGGCGCGATAAGAGGATAAGGCATTTGTGAATTTTTTTGGAATTTATGGAATTCATAGATTGTGATCATGTGATGGATGAAATAAATTAATGACTATTAATATTTAGGACATAATTCGATTAGAAATCTCGGAGACACGAGTTGAGGATTAGAATGAAGGTGCTTGACATCTCTATTCAAGCATCATCTATATCAAGTCATTGGAAATCACTGTCAAAAAATCCTTGTTCATTATGGGGAGCACTAGTAAATGCATTGATCCTTCTTCATGTGAAGAGTTCAAGGCTGACCTAGTAGTATGGAATTTTTTTCATGATGGTGGTGTTACATCGTTTATGGAAAGACTATCTAGTCACTCTGTCCAAGTAACGTGGAGTGTTCTAGTAACCTGGAAGAAAGGAAATGGTGGTGTCTCCAATATTTCTAATCAAAATATGTTCTCTAACATAAATGATGTAACAACACCATCATGAAAAATATTAAATACTCACTGGCTCAGCCTTGAAATCTTCACAAGAAGAAGGATTAATGATTTTGCTTTGTGCTTACCATATTGAATAGGTCTTTTTTATAGTGATTTCCAACTCTAAATAGTTTTTTTTTTTTTGGCATATCATAGTGGCGGCTAAGATCCTAATATGTTAATGAGTTTGTTTACATCCTTAAGATTTTTATGTTCTAATTTAATTTTCTTGGTATAACCTAGTGGCTTCTCAGATTTGACGTATCGTAATTTATTTTGATAAAAGTAATGACCACCAAGCTCCGAAAATTTATGGTGTGGCATAATGTACCATTTTATAATATCAAAATATAAATTTCTTAGTAGTTACGTGGTAGTGAAAAATAAACTTGAAATATTATATTGTGGGTTTAACACCGGATAAGTTATTAATATATGCCTCTAATTTTCTAGATGCTTTAAAATATCTTAATTATGAATTATTAAACCCTAATTATGAAATCACGAAATAACATGTTGTGATAAAATATAGTGACCGCTAAGATCAAAATAATATATTGTTTAAGTACCTAATGACCACTAAGCTCAAACTATGTTGATTTAAAATTTGCTAAATCCCGATTACCATTAAGATCAAAATATTATGTTTTGGCATAACCCACCAACAACAAATCTAATAATATATTATTTCTTTTGTTTAAACCTAGTGAGTGCTAAGCACCAAATATTATGTTATGTCATCATCTAACATGCGCTAAGCTCAAAATATCATTCGATAACATGTTAAATGATAACAACCAATATGCTCAAAATAATATATTGTGGAGGTACCTAGTCTCCACTTAGTTTAAAATATGTTAATTTAATTTGTTTAATCATATCGACTATAACCTCCATATATTATGTCATTGTTTAAACTAACGTCAACTAAGTTATAATTATATTCTTGTAATTTGTTAACTACTATAAAATATTGTAACTATGAATTATTCAACCCTAAGAAGTTCAATCTCCAAATAATATGTTGTACAAAAAGGCTACTAGTTGCTAAGCTCAAACTATCCAAACCACCGGTAGTATCCAAATATTATGTGGTAGCATAACCTAAAGGGTGCTAAGCTCCAAATATCTTAATTCCAAATCTTAAATGCATAGAAAAAATTTAACTAATTTATACTGGTCTTGATTTCTATAAGGATATCCAAAGTCAATGTCTTTCATTTGTTTGTTAAATATTATTGATTGTTTAGCTCAAAATATTTATATTCTTAAGTTCTATGTTTCTTTTGTTGAAACCTAGAGACTACTAAGATCCTAATATTAATTTGTGGCATAACCTATTGGCGCTATGTTGAAAATATCTTCATTTAATTTATCAAATCCTAAGCACGACTAGGCTATAAATATTGTGTGGTGGCATAAACTAGTAGGCACTATGTTCGAAATATCTTAATTTGAAATCTTAAAATCATATAAAAAATTTGACTAATTTATACAAATCTTCTTTACTATACATTTCTACAAAGTTAATGTTGTTGATTAACTTAGAGGCCGATAACCTCAAAAGAACTTACTTTAATTTGTCAAAACGCAGCGACTTACAAGAGGATATGACATTTAGGGATTTAATGGTAATTTATGAAATCGATAGTTTGCATTCGTTGGATAGATGTAATTGATTAAGGGTTATACGCATGCGACATGTAAGATGGTATTGTACACTTAAGATTCTTAATGGGAAGCATGTTATTTGTGATAAGTATATATAATAGATGATCTTTGGTCTTGTCACACTTACCTCCTTTCGTGTGTTATGTTTTGGTGGCTTTATATCTCCAAGTTGGTAGGACATTTCACTATCCCTTTCCACTTTTTGTATTTTGTCATTTTGCTTCCTATCTCTCTGCAATGGTGATAAGGGTGTTGCTTAATTTCTTGGTTAGTATGGAGTTTTTAATAGTAAGAATAGGCGAGAGCTCTGATAGGAAAGGAATTTGGGGAATCATTTACTTCTTGGATGGATGGGAAAATTCGAACACGTACATGGAATTGGCTCGAGAAGGTCTGGTTGGTCATGGAGTGATTTAAAGAAGAAGATAACAGTGATATTTTTTAAGCATCTACAAGATAATGTTTGACCGAACCAATCCAAAGGGTGAAGGAACATTTTTGACACTATCCATCTCTTTAGGGCATTTTATCTTGCATAAGGAGAATGAGAAGTTGGAAGAGCATCTATTTAGCCTTCAATATCATGTCCATGCCTTGATGTGGGGGATACATGAGATTTTGTGTTATGATCCTCATGTGTGGATTTCACTAATGCGTCAAGGTTTTGGTGTAATAGTTTGTTACTTTTGGTATCAGAGCAACCACCCGTGTTCAAATCCCACTCGGTTAGTTATGTCGTGTAGCTCGGTGAAGTGGGGCTCATATGTATGGGAGTACGGGAGCAAAGCTATTCCGAGTTAGGCTCTACGGAAGCGTGGTGGGATGTTATGATCCTCATGTTTGGATTTCACTAATGCCTCGAGGTTTTGGTGTAACAGTTTGTTACATTGTGTGTGGTCTTTACGTAGTTGTGGAGTATAGAACTCCCTTCTTGCACCAAATTGAAAATGTCAAAATTTTGTGTCGATTTTTCCTCCTCCTCTTATTAAATTAAATTTGGAGCCGAGAGGCCTAATGGCCTACTCTTTCCTTGATGAATTTGTCTTTAGTTTTTTATTAAGACTGGAATGGCCATTTGTATAGCGAAGTGTATAGATATAAGTAGTATTTGTGGGTGAAGTGAAGATGATTACAACTCTTCCCAATATTTTGGAATATATTTAGTAAGATAAGTTACTTGTAATCATCATGGGAGTCCACTGCAAGACTTATCGTGGACTGGTTCCTCATGTACTTTTTTTTAAGACTTATCATTGAAATATCCTAGTTTAAAATCTTAAAACCATATAATGATTTCATCTAATTTATATATATCTTCTTTGCTATACATATAATGTTTGAGATATATAAGCTAGTGAATTGAGTACCCAAATACTATATTATGGCATAACATAGCGAGTCGCTAAGCTCTTAATACCTCAATTTAGTTTTGAAATTCTAACTACCACTAGGTTCCAATGACTATATGGTAGCATTACATAGCGGGTGCTAAGCTCAAAATATCTTAATTTAAAATAACATATCATGTTTGAGATACATAAACTATCAAATTGAATACCCAAATAATATGTTATGGAACAACCAAGCAACCACTAAGCTCTTAATACCAAAGATTAACTAAGACTACATTATTATGTCGAATAACCTACCCGCCTCTATACTTATAATATCTTACTTTATTTTACATAAACCTAGATACTTATAATATCCAAATATTATGTTGTGTAAAAATCTAGCGAATGATAAGCTCAAAATAAAATTGGGTTATAGTGTGGCATAACCTAGCAGCCATTAAGCTCTTAATACCTCGATTTCACTTTTAAATCATTACTACTTGCTAGGTTCCAATGATTATATGGTAGCATAACCTAGGGCATAAGTTTGAAATATCGTAATTTAAAATAACATATCATGTTTGCAATACATAATATAGTGAATTAAACACCAAAATAATATGTTGTGGAATAACCTAGCGATTAAGATCTTAATACCAATATTCAATAAGATCGTATTATTGTGTTGCATAACCTACCCACCACTATGCTTATAATATCTTAGTTTCTTTTAGTGAAACCTAGAGACTTCTAAGATACATATATTATGTTGTGTCATAAGCTAGTGGACACTAAAATCAAAATATAATTGGGTAACTTGATAGATTATAGTGCCCACTAAGCGTGAAAAATTATACTATGGAAGTTCTTAGTCCTCACTTATACGAAACTATTATAATTTATTTATTTTAATCATGTTGGTATCCATATTTGTTCTCCTTTACAAGTTGATCAACATCATAGATTTGACATGGAGATTCGAGATAGATAGATCATAATGTATGTCAGTTTATAGTTGGGGATGAGATCTAAATGGCCCTTTGTCACTCAGATTTGTGAGAGATGGATAGCACCTTCAAGAGGATTTGACCTATCCTCACCACTCTAGATCATGCTTTTCGACCAGGGTGAGAGGACCTAGATCAGTAACCTCTGTTTGATGAAGGAGATGGAGATATCCTTCATTTGCACAAATTTTATGAAGAAAACCTTGGGAAAGTATGATAATTACTCCATAATTTAACTCTCAAAAGTTGTCATTTCTAAAAGATGGAGATACTTTAAAAACAAGGCTAAGGTTACTGCAGAGATTATGAAATCGTGATTATTCTACATATTTTAGTAAATAGATTTTATTCCTTTGTGGAATATAAAAGGAAAAGAAGGGGTAGTTCGGATGGATTCATTATTTGTGAATAATTTTGGTGGGAGATTAAGTAGGATAAAATCGATTATACCATATCTTTGAGAGACTTCTCAACAATTGGAAAGCTAAATGACAAAAAGCTTCAGAATAGCTAAAATATTCCTTCAACCAAAAGGTGTGCATCAATGGAGGCCCAGATTTACATGGTTTCACACAATCTCCAAGAATTTAACATGAAGGCTCAAGCTAAAGACTCAATAAAACATAAAAGACCCCTATTTCCTCATGCCTAAGATACACTCGAAGGCCTACAAACAATATTTATCAACATATGACCATGAAGTGATTTTAAATTGTTTATCCCATTTCAAGATGAAGGTTCTTCTTCAAATTAAATTGTAAATGCCACTAAATTATCATAGGGATGAGATCTTGTGTGATTCGGAGGGACTTTAACACAAGATTGTAATAGGAATAAGAAAAACTACTTGCAGACATTCTGAAATAAAGCAAACACAAATTGCTCCAAGATTGACACAGATTAACTCGAAATTGATTAAATTCATTAGCATGGGAAAGTTTCTTTGAACAGTATCAGATCTTTTCAATGGCTATAAACTCACAACCATATTGACATGATTGAAATTTAAAATAGAGGATATTAACATGTTTCTTGAATTGGTCTCTAAGGAAGAGGGCTCTCTCATATTTTCTCTTAAGGATTCAAACACCGACCTTTTGCAAGATTATTCTCACCGCATTTATACATTTCACTTGCTCACTCATACAAAATTTCCCCCATAAAAATAATATTCAAGGGACCTTTGCTTGTTACCAATTTTTCTTAGAAAGCAACGTTTAAGAAATTCACATCCGAAAGCTACCAAGTGGGCCAATTAGGAACCGATCACATTTCTCGGACACTCGACTAATGACTAGGATGTCATGCCACAACGTTTTTCTAGTCCTTCTAATCATTCTAATTCTATCATGCAAGAAATCCCCATTTTAAGAATTTTCCGAGTCTCTATATAGCCGGATCGATAGGTAATCCTTTTCACCGTTGAGGAAACACCTTTTTCATCTTTTGCACCTCCAACTCCATCATTTATGTTGGTGTAGGTGTTTTTGATCACTTTATTTAATTATTTAGTGTTATTTCCACTGCACCATGTGAGTCATCTCACTTAGGTGGACATGAACTTAGGTGTCATTTTAGTTATGATAGATTCTCTTACGAATCTGTCATATGTGTAAGTGTGTCATAGGAGTTACATTCCCATTTGGGAAAGTAACTCCTCTTCTCATTATGGAGGAATATTTTCTTACATGGGAGTTACACATTCACTCCCCTATTTGTACTCCTCTTCTTTTTTTCCCATGGTAATCTAAGAGCATTCTATTACACTCCATTTTCGAATCTTGAGATTTCTATGCATGCACATTGCTTATTACAAGTTTGCTTTCTTATCTTGCAACTCCTTTCTTGGTGAAGTGTAGCTGTTTGGTGCACATGTATTCCTTCTAGATCCTCGTCCTACACTCCTTCATGGTATCGAGCTTGGGACTGGAATCACTCTGCTCGCCTTTGTTTCTCCACCATGTAGTTACTTGTGTAAGTTTTACCTTTTGCATGTGCTTTACTTGCATGTTTTCAGATTTTTTTTAGTGGTTTGTATTTTGTGCTCCTTGCTTGCATTACAGGTTGAAGTGGCTCGGTATTGTGCCATTTACCATGCTTCTGTGTTCCATCTGCATGTCTACTCAACTCTTGCTCCAGTGTTTTATTCCAGCTTCACGTCTGAGCCTGCATACACTTGGCGTATTGGATGGTAAGGACTCTGCGTTGGAACTGGACTATTATAACAGCACCGTTGGCTTCTCTCTTCCTGTATTCATCTCTTCATTACACTGCGCACTCTCCAACTCGGCCTTTGGCTTTGTCCTACCCTCCCTCTGCGTGGATCTACATTTTTCTCTGAGTTGAGACTGTGGAGGATCTATTTAGCTTGCTGAGTTGGGGGCAGTAGTGGATCTACATGTTCTTGGTGACCCAGGTTTCTAAACCACTCCTTGCTAGCCATTTCTTTTTATCCTTCACTCCCAACCTGCGTGGTTTTCCTCACTTGCCTCACGCCTTTGGCCTCATTTTCCCTGCCACGCACATGGATCGGACATGGGAACAACACCTTATAGCTGGACTAGGACATGGGAGCTCCATCTATTGTTGTTTGTGGACATTTTTGTTGTACATTCCTTGTAAAAAATGTGGCTACTCAGGAGTATTTCTATGTTAGAACTGAATGTTATTTTGAGAACCTCTTCAACACGTGTCTCTTGCCCTACTATTCATTATTTTTAACAAAAAGTGGTGTTGCGCATTGGGCATTTATTTATTCATTGTTGATTGTTACAACACGTACGGTTTGAAACTGATCCTAATCTCTGCTAAGCCACTTTCTACTGCATATTCAACATGTGGGATTCATCTCTATCTCCTTGTTGTAATTCGTGAATTGGTTTGACCCAAACACGTGGCCACCTACATCAAACTAGGCCTTTGTTCGGTGGTTTATATCACATCAAACTGGTCACCCCTCGGTCTAATTCAATCCTTTTATGTTTTAAGGTAAAAAAAAAAACATTCATTTTGGCTTTAAATAAGCTTGGGTTCCTTTTTTCGAGTGTTAAAGGCGGAGGGTGAGGTCCAGGATTGGCAGGAGGCTAATCCCCCCTCGCAGTCAAAACAAACCCCCTCTAAAATTTGATGTCGTTTCCAACGGGCACAAACACGATACCTTTTGAATGTGTTTCGGGCACTTTTTTAATGTTTTGTAGGGCTAACTAGCTTTTTTTAATTAGTTGCTGGAATTTCTTTAAGCCATAACTTTTGACTCGTTGCTACTTTTTGAGAAATTCTTTATTCAAAATTGGATGTTTTTCTGCAATATACATGATGGGAATATTAGTTTTATAAAACACAATGTGTTATAAAGTGCCATTTTTGGGGGGTATCTTTCCTTTTTCACACATTTCTTTTCTATCATGGATAATCATAGTGTTCCTTTGCTAACCCCATTCAACTATCAAGAATGGATGAATGTTATGAACAATACCTTAAAAGGAAAGAAATTGTTCCACATTTCCACCGGTCTGCAAGCTGAACATGATGATGAAAGAGACAAAAAAATAGCTTTATAAGTGTGATGAAGCCATTGGGTTCATGACCATGTGTGTATCTCCAGAGCTACATTTTCACATTTCCTCTTCCACCACACCCAAAGAGGTTATGGATACTATCCAAAATTTTTTGGGAAATAGGATGAAATGCGGGGACATGAACTTGAGAATAACCTAATAAGCCTTAGTCCCAATGATTTTGACACCCTTCAAGACTTCTTCTCCAAATTCATATCACTCAGATTACAGTTAGAAGACTTTGGAATAAAGAAAAAGGAATCTCAACTCATTTTATCTTTCCTTACCAAACTTGGTCCCGAATACTCCATATTTGTCTCCACCTTCTATGCAACAAAAGGGCATTTGGAAAAAGTTGGTCTTTTCCCTCTCTTGATGAGTTTATTTCATATTTTATCGGGAACAAAGTAAATTGTTTCAAATGGGAAGCTTGAAATCCAAAAAATACCATGCTCTCATTGCTAGAAAGGAAAAACTGAGAGCTTCTAAGGAGAAGAAACTAGATCATCAAAAGAAGGAAAAACCCCAAAATAACTCTTCCACCTCCCGAAATTCCAAAGAACGAATCAAATGTGGATACTACCATGGCATGCATGATGAAGAAAAGTGCTTGAAGAAAAGATTTCTCTCCTCACTGATTTTCTTGAGAAGCACAACATTGGAGTCCCAGATTCTCTCAAAACGCCTTCAACATCCCATGACAGTTCTAAGGAAAAAGAGAGTGAAAGAGAGAAAGTATAAGAGAAAGAAAAAGTAAAAGAATCCAACAAGGAGAAACCAAAGGGAAGATCTCTAGTGATAGTTGTGCCACCTACCCCTACATGGATCATTGATTCGGGTGCAACTCATCACATGGCATCATCAGACATTGATTTTGATTCACTTGAGCCTTGTGACATGTCCTCTATTCAACTTGGTGACAACACCACTACGAGTTTTGAAGAGGATCAGTTGAAGTAAGTGGTGGTACTTTCAACAATGTTCTAAGTATCCCTTCACTCTCAAAAAATCTTCTTTCAGTCTATCAGATCACTCATCTTGGATAGGGCTTATGATTTGAGTTCACTCCAGACTCAATTTATGTTAGGGAGCTCCATAGTGATGCTATTGTTACAGTTGGTATAACTGACCATCACACTCAGCTGTACTCATTCTCTCACTTTGCTCCTCCTTCAGATCCTTCATCCGACTCATCTGGACTTGAGGATACTTCTAAGCCCATTTATGATGTTTTGGACATCTCTTCTAGCATAGTTGATTTCCATGATGATGGGGACCCACCTCCATTATCCACTTATTACTTGCCACATATTGAGGGGTTGTCTCTTGATCTTCCCACTTCTGGCCCACTTCAGAAACTTTAGGGAGTAGGCACTATGATTAAGGATTCATCAGGCATTGGGTACACTTCTTCTCAGGTTCAGAGCTTTCCACCTTCCTTCATTGCCACTGCTTCTAGATTTACACTTCTTCATGGAGCAACTTGGATTTTCCACCTCACATACGGAGCATTGTTCCCTTGATTGGAACAACACCTTGGCACTTTGGGGGTCCTCTTCCTCCTCTTCACTCAGCATAGGGTGGCTCATGTTTGACTGGATCATCTTCTTGGGAGGCAGGATAGTCTCCTTCTTCTCTCCTTCTTCTTAGTAGTTTAGGAGAGTTTTGTTTGCTATCTCTTGTAAGTTGAGGTTTTTCCCACTGGGTTTTCCCCTCACTACTTGAGACATTTTGTGCATGGGTACCTCATCAGGCTTATAGCCGGGACCCATTTCTTGTTTGTCTTGCTGACTTACCTTGCCCCATCCTAGTTTCGATGAAAGGGGGTGTTGGTGTAGGTGTTTTTGATCACTTTATTTAATTATTTAGTGTTATTTCCACCTACATCGTGTGAGTCATCTCACTTAGGTGACATGGACTTTGGTGTCATTTTAGTTATGACAGATTCTCTTACATAATCTATCATATGTGTAAGTGTGTCGAGGAGTTACATTCCCATTTGGGAAAGTAGCTCCTCTTCTCCATTGTGGAGGAATATTTTCTTACATGGGAGTTACACATTCACTCCCCTATTTGTACTCCTCTTCTTTTTTGTCGATGGCAAACCAAGATCATTCTATTCCACTCCATTTTCGAATCTTGAGCTTTCCATGCATGCACATTGCTTATTACAAGTTTGCTTGCCTTATCTTGTAACTCCTTTCTTGGTGAAGTGCAACTATTTGGTGCATGTGTATTCCTTCCAGACCCTCATCCTACACTCCTTCAATTTAATCCTTTTCCTCTCTTTCCTCTGCAACTTTGACTCTCGCATCTATCTTCTCACGTAATTCACATTTTTAAAAGTACCCGAGCAATTTTAATTTCAAAATATCAACCTTAATAATTCTTGGAATCATAAATTAAGTTTTAAATGCATTCAATGGCACTTTACGAGATAAAATGACAAATAATTTCATCAAAAATGATGAAAAATAGTGCATATTCGCATCTCTTGGAGTCTTGAGATAAAAATGGTAGAAAAATAGGTGAAATACACAACAACTATTGATTACGCCCTTCTCAACTCTAGATTAGAGTCGTCCACATGTTTTCCTTTTGGAAATACAAAGGTGAGGTACTATGCCATGTTTCCAAACAAGCTCGGGGCTTCTACATGCCTTTGGGCCCAATAAAAATGCCTTTTGGACTTTGAAAAGTTTCAGTAAAAATGGAGCCAACGGAAGCCTCCACGTGTTGCCTTGGCACACCTTTGGTATGGTCCTCAAAATTGGAGACCCCAAACATGCATAGTCCTTCCACATGTCTCATCCGGCAGATTTGATAAAAAAATTTTGAAGGATCAGCGGAATAGACCATGTGTCTAGGGTCCAAGATAGTTTTCTTTGGCCGTTGAAAAGTCCAAGCAATGACAGAGTGAGCGGAAGCCTCCATGTGTCCTCTTGGCACTTCTTCAAAATAAAATTTACTGGCCATTCCACTAACAGTGTGTTGTCCCTCCATGTGTCCCAATCCTATAAAATGGATTTGAAAAGTTTAATTATAGAGCGGAGTGACGAATACCTCCACGTGTCTTCCGGGTACAATTCCATGGTCAAAGCAAAGGTGAATTTTCAAATGAGCGCCAACCCTCCATGTGGACAAGATTTGATTTGAATTAGGCCTTAGAGTTTCAAAGTTCCCCTCGAAGCCACATCCAACTAGAAATGGCCATGTTTCCATGATCTTTGAGATGTAAATTTGTGGGGAAAACACAATTTGTCAAACCATAAAATGCAAGGAAATCACCATTTGTGCCCAAAATTAATTTGTCTTTAGGGATAGACATTTTGGAAATTATATAAGGCCTAAATTTGATCCAATGAGTCACATCCAATCAGATAAGACCGCGTTTCCATAGATAATTGGGACAAAAATTGACAGGAAAACAAAACTTGACTATGGAAAATGAAAGGAAGGAAAAAACCCGAGTTTTCACCCAAGTTACAAATTCTTTCACATGGATAGAGGAATGAAAAAAAAATTCTTGATTTAAAGTGATCCTCGACCAAAGGAAGGGACTGATCATGTTAACCAAATGAAGGAAAGAGTTTTCATGCATCAATACGGGGAGATAAAAAAGATGACAAAGCCCACAAATTGAAGAATTCAAGGAAAAATGAGGCCAAATCAAATTGAGCACCAAAAATCCAACCCACCATAAAGTCTTAATGTTATATAACATGATATACTCAATGAATCCTAGCATCCGCTAAGCTATTTTTAGTCATAAAGAAAGTCATATCTTGACCCAAAAAAGTGCATTCCCTAAAAATAAAAAAAAGTATACTTAACACGAGAAATAACAAATTGATCACTTGACCCAACAAAGTGTGTTGCCTATAAACAAATCCACCTATCCTTGAGTCCATGAAATGTAAATGAATACTTCAGCCAAATAATAATTGTAGCCTAACAATCACAATAGTAGGCAACATTTTTCATTTAAATTGTATTCAAAAAGGAATTTATATAAACAATAAAAAGTATATTTGGTATTTATATAATAGTACATGTATAGAATTGGACTCATTATACCTAGCGGCTGCTAAACTATACTTAAAGGCATAATATTTTTACATTTAGGACAAGAAAAGAAACATGGACTAGTGACCAAGAAGTTATACTACAATTTTTTAAATACAATGCAATCTACGTTGCACCCTAATAGCCACTAATCTATTCCTAAAGGTAAATATATCATGTTCATAAATGTTATACATCTAAATTCTTAATGTTTTCTAGAAAGCATATTGAAAAGCTATAAAAGATAACAAATAAATCTATCATTTATAAATTGGATAAATAAATATACGTTTAAAATCATATCTTTAATGCGTTATACGAGTAAATGTATAGTTTTATCTAGTTGTTACAATATTCTAGTAGAATAATTTTATAGTTATGAAATCATATGGAAACTCAAAATTACATCGAGAATCTATAAAACAATTTTTACATACGATTCCATCTACTTGTTGCATTCTAGCGATTGCTAATCTACTCTTAAAGGTAAATAAATCATGTTCATAATGAAGCTATTTTTTTAAATGTAAATTATTCATCTTTCCGTATATAACATTAGACGTAGAAAAAAGTGATCTCTAGGATCAAAAACATTGCATTTCTATATAAAAACAACTGACTCGTAAGGGGCAAAGGAATAAAATGATTTTCCAAATTAGAATTATAGCCTAACGGACATTAGGGTAAATAAAATTTCTTATGGTACATTTTATTCATAGAAAAAAATCGTATTGAAAAGACAAGCGATAATAAATAAATTAGGAATTTATATAAATATACATGTATAATCTTGGATGTTATTCAAAATAGAATTGGGGTTTCTTAAATAGGTTGTCAAACAACCAATTATATTGTGGAAGCCTCAAATCTATTTTAATATTTGGCATAGATTAGTGGGCTCTAAAGGAAGAATATATTAATTATAAAATGCATAGTGATTAAATTTATATTTAATAATATTATTGTATATAGAATACATTTAACTTCCAATGTACATACCGTAAAAATGATGAAGACATTACATTTCATTAATTCTACATGAAAACACATATATAATTGGAAATAATTATAATATGATTGAATTCTTAATATAGTTTTATAGTTTTGAATTAGTTTTTCACCTCATATATTTTCCTAAAATATCTAAGCGAAAACCATGTAAAAAAATTAATATGCATTAATTAGTGAGGTTTCTTTGCATCATCTTGATGAACAAAATTAAACTATTTTTTTCTCCTAACCAAAAAAATTTAAAAATAAGGTGTCGAGAAAACAAAATTCAAAACGGAAAATAGAAAAAGAGAAACATAGATTGGCGAAACGGGAAGTGTTAAACAAAGATAACTACTAGAGCAAAAAAGTAAAAATTTCTTATGTTAGAGCTAAAAAAGTGAGTTTTCATGAAGAACAAGGTAGTTTCACATGGAGATCAAAAGCAACTAGAAAACAACGCTCGATTGCGGAGTATGATTTAGTAGGAAAAAAGCAGGGGTTTGTGTGGATCACGATTGGACTGCCATGCAAAACACAAGAACTAGTCGACTAAATAACAACTAATAGATCCCGTGATAAAAAAACGTACACCTTTACTATAAATACCTAGTTTAGTAATATCTAGGATTATTTCATGTTTTATGTTGTCTGTGAAACCTCCATCTACTATCTCATTCAAACAATCATCGTGATTATTTTCACAACCTTTGTTGCTATCCTCCTTCATGTGCATCCTTTGCATGCATCCTTTTCATGATTCTTTTGTGTTCCTTTCTCTATGAACAAGATTATAATCGCATGGAAAAAGTAAAGGAATTCAAACACTCATCATTGTAATCTATGGTCAATGTGTATTTTTTTATTTTGAAGACATGGTTTTTTGATTGACCTAAAAAAATCAGAAACCCTACTTCGTATTTGTCCGAGGTATTCAATATTTTTTTATCACATTTAATCAAAGAAATTTCAAAAATAGAAAAGAGCGGGATACAAAAATTTGAAATTTTTACTTTCCCCCTCTAAAAGAAAAAGGATGCGTTTTTGGAATTTGAAATATCCGAAAACTTACCCCACTAAAAGAAAAAAGGGAAGGCTATTGAAATTTCAAATATCTAAAAACTTTCCTCCTCTAAAATACAAAGGGTGGGCTATTGAAATTTCAGATATCTAAAACTTTCCCCCTCTAAATGCAAAAGAGTGAGCTATTGAAATTTCAACTATAAAAAAATGCGGGAAATCAAATTTCCCTATTTTTATTTTTCCATGGTTTAAAAATTAAAAAGTAAACATTTTTATTGTTTATATCCTATAATAATATAAACATAATATTAATTATATTATACAACATATAATTGAACATAGGATAGTAAAAAATATATTACAAAAAATAGAAGAAATAAATCCTAAACATAGTTTTGAAAATTATTAGTATAATATACTGAGACATTTACAATCTATTATTTATCAAAATTGATTTATACATTGTTATATTTAGTGTGCACTAATGTAAATTAATTATCCAATGAAAATGTGCCATGTGGCAAGTTCGAACAATATATTTTTGATACATAATAAGGCTAGCAATCAAAGATTTATAGTTAGTGTTATTGTATGACTATTTTAAAAATAAGAAACGTTTGAGCCTACGGTCTTATATGTTGTTTCTATCAATAAGTAAAGGAGATTAGCAGGTGCCAAGCATTTTCTTTGTTAAGAAACTATGTAAAATATGTCTTGAAAACCATGTATCTTATGACAACTACATACTAAGCCTATTGATAGACAACTTGTAAAGAGAGTATTTATAATGATAAGAGGTAAAGGTAGGAGCCTAACAGATCTTAAGCTAAATAAGAATCTTTTAAGTTTAGGGTCTCAAATTCCCTTTTTGTCAATAAGTAAATGAGCTCGAGTGGACACTAAGCATTTTGTTTGTAAGGAAATGATGTGATGTATGAGTTAAAAACTATATATCTCATTAGAATTACATACCAAGGATAGGGATCCAAAACTATAGAGATAGTGTTTAAAATGAGAAGAGGTAAAGGTAGGATCCTATTGGATGCTAAGCTATACCATTTTTGTTATTATTTTATGGCTATTTTCAAAATAAGAAACTTTCGAGACTAGGGTTTGATATACTATTTTTGTCAATAAGTAAAGGATCTTAGTGGTCGATAACCATTTTATTTTATTGTAAATGATATAAAATATGAGTTGAAAACTATTTATCTTATGGGAACTACTTATTAAGGCTAGCAATCCAAAATAGTAAAGATAATGTTTATATTGATAAGAGGTAAAGGTAATAGCCTAGAGGGTGTTGAGCTATACCATTCAATTCAATATGTTATGGTGTTCCATTCAATATGTACAAAATCCTAGTGGTCGCTAAGCATTTTATCTCATAAAAGCAGATGTGAATTATATACTACAAAAAATAAGTCATATGACTAATACATAATAGATGAAAACACAAATTAAGTGTCTAAGAGAAATCCGGGTATAACGGGAGCATGGTACTTTATTATATATGTTGAAGATAAGTTGGTAATAACAGGGTCTTTCCCTCTCAAATTTTCTTTGTGTAATGTTGTGGAGGCACAAGCCCTTCTCAAGGAACTTAAGTTGGCAATCCAAATAGGTTGCAAAGTATTAGAAATTGAAGGGGACTCCCAAGTGCTAATCAATGTCATGAGAAAAGGAAAGGATATGTCTTGGCATTTTGATTATTTCATTAGAAATATTTTGTTTTGATTAAATAAAATCCCAATTTGGAACATTAAGCATGTTTATAGGGATATGAATGGTGTCGCCAATCTTACGGCAAATCAGGGGCATTATTAATAGAGCTAGCTTAGTCATTTTCTAGCATGTGAGCGATTGGGAAGATTTGGAATAAATTATTTCTTAGAAAGGGAGTCCCGAGGATCTCGAATTTCATGTGGTTCAGTTTGTTCTTTCTCATCTAAGTTTGGTGGCCTATGACGGTGGATGTTTCATTCCATTTGTCATGGTAGTTCATCCTTCGCCACTATTGTTAATGCATGGAGAGAAGAGGGAGATGGCATTTCATGGGGATGTTGTAAATTAAGAAATAGGGGTGGGAACCTGATTAGCTTTATTAATCTCAATCTATCATTTACACAGAAAGAGTTGCAATACTTATAGGTATTGTACAGCTGAATACAAACAAAATATAAGTTACAACAATACAACAACCAAGATATAGTAGCTTCGATATTACATCCGGGAAGCACATAATTGTTATAACTACATAACAATTATACCCATGAAAATAATAAGCCAAATATGGTTGATAAAACCATATAACAAAATACAACAATAATTAATTAATTATATAATGCATAATTAATAATATTAGGTAAATAATTAACCTAACATTCCCCCCTTAATTGTGCATTGTCTCAAGGGATGTGGAGAGGAACTCTCTGAATAACTCGAACTTGTCACATGCAAGTGACTTTGTGAAGATATATGCCCGTTGTTCAGCTGTTGGACAATATTGAAGCTAGATGTTGTGCTTCAACACATGTTCGTGTATGAAATGAACCTGTACCTCAATGTGCTTTGTTCTCTCATGAAACACTAGATTACGAACAAGTTTGAGAACACATTCATTGTCAACATACATGTTGGTCAGTTTTCTGTGGTATTCCAAGTCCTTCTAGTATGTGACATAGCCATATCTCTTCACAAGAAACTTCTCCTATAGAACGATACTCGACTTCTGTGGTAGAGTGAGAAATAAAGTGTTGTTTCTTGCTTCCCCATGATATTGTTCCAGATCCCATGAAGAATACAAATCTAGAAGTGGATTTTCTATCATCAATTTTACTGCATGATGTGAATCCAAATATCCATCAAGAAGAAGTTATTGTTCTTCTTGTATTCTATACCAAGATCCACTAATCCTTTAAGATATCTCAAAATGTGCCTTCTTTGCTTTCCAATGACAAACTTTGGGTTCTGCATGAACTGGATAGATAACTCACTACAAATTTGATGTGTCTAGTGTAGGTCGAGTAAATAAGACTCCCAATCAGTTGTTGATAGAGAGTGGCACTTAGCTTAGGAGATGGATCTGAATGAGATAACTATAATTTGTTCTCCATAGGTGTAGCAATTTGTGTGCAATCCATCATCCTAAACTTCTCAAGTGTAGTCTTGGTATATTTCATCTGACAAACATAAATGTGATTCTATTTCTGCCATACTTCCAATCCAAGACTATAATGCATAATCCCAGATCGGTCATATCAAACGATCAATTAAGATCTTTCTTCATTGCATCAATCATTCTCACTAAACTACTAGTGATGACTAGATCATCGACATAGACAAAAACAATCACCATCTCCCCCCCTTTATTTTTGAGGTAGAGATTGGGATCATATGGATTTCTAACAAATCCATGTTGTACGAGATGCTCATCAATCTTGATGTACCATGCTCGGGGTCCTTATTTGAGGCCATACAAATATTTCCTGAGTCTACATACCTTTTCTTCTTGACTTGGTACTACATACCCTCAGGTTGAGTCATGTAGACTTCTTCTTGTAAATCTCCACTTATGAAACCACTTTTTACATCCATTTGGTGGACTTTCCATCCAAACTAAGCAGCTAGAGCAAAAATCATCCTCATAGTTTTGATCTTAGCTATGGGAGAAAATGTCTCCTCATAGTCAATGCCTTCTTTTGTGCATACCCATTTGCTACAAGTCTTGCTTTATACTTGTCCACTATCCCATATGCTTTGTACTTTGTTTTAAATATCCATCTACATCTAATGGGTTTCTTCCCTGGTGGAAGATCAACAAGCTGCCAAGTGTTATTCTTCATCACTGATTGATATTTAGAATCCATGGCATTTTTCCAAGCTTTTGACTATAGGGATTCTTGAGTGTTGTGGGCTCATCGATTTAATAACTATACTCATCAAGGAAAAATTAACTTCTCTTGCTTTACTACGAGTTTGTGGTCTAGGGGTGGATGTATCCGGTGGAGCATCCATTCTTGCATCTCATAATGTACTTATACACCATTTAGGCATACATTGAACTATTCCCATGGGTTGTGGTTCTATCTGATCAACACCATCATCCCCATCATCACTTTCATCTTCTAAGGGAACATCAACTTCAAGCTTTACTCCAGTGAAAAATCTACTTCTTGTGAGTCCGGAGGAGGAGTCTCTACTTCCTTCTTCTTGAAAAACTCAACATCTCTGCTGGTGTAGACTTTTCTGGTCTTAAGATCCATCAATCTATACCCAAGAGTCTCTTCATTGTACCCAATGAAGATGATTTTCTGTGACTTCATGTCAAATTTCTTTCTATTATGTTTAGGTATGTGCATTCTTGCTTTGCACCCGAATACTCTAAGGTGTGCAATAGATGGTTTCCATTTTGACCATGCTTCTTATGGTGTTATTCCATCAAGAGCGGTTGTGGGTGATCTGTTTAATAAACACACTACTATCTTTTCTACTTCTTCCCGAATGTCTTTGCAAGTCTGGAATCATCAATCATGCATCACACTATTTCCATGATAGTATGATTTCTTCTCTCAACAACACCATTTTTCTGCGGTGTGTGTGGAGGAGACATTTGTTGATGAATCCCGTGAGTTTGTAGGTAGTCGGTGAACTCATCATTTGGTGAATTCCCCCACGATCTGTGTGGAGAGTTTTGATGTGATGACTAGTTTCTTTCTCAACTATTACTTTGAACTTTTTGAAGGTTTCAAATGTTTCACTTTTCTTCAAGACAGAAAATCCACATTTTCTTGAATAGTCATCAACACAAAGCATGAAATCTTGGAACCTAGAATGACTTGGCTACATCGGATGTCAAAGATCAGTATGAACTAGGTTAATTTTACCATGAGCTCGAAACATACTCCTCTGGAACAAAGCTATGTGTTGTTTTCCTACTAGGAAGTGAGGACACTTGTCTGTATCCTTCTGAAGAGATGGTAGCCCATGTACCATATTACACCAGCAATGTTTCGAGATATTTGAAACTTAAATGACCAAATATCTAATGCCACAACCATGATGAGGTGGATTTCTTAGCCGAAGAGCTTGAACATCTCTATGAACAAAATCAAGTTGGAACATGCGTCCCCTTTTGCAATTATTTTTGAGCCTCTTGAATTGTCTTGAATCAAACACATTTTCTTGTTGGATATCAAAGTCAATTTTTAGGTTGTGATCTAGGAGTTAACTATCTAAAATTATATTCTTTGTCAACCCAGGACATATAGGACATCGATAGTCTGCGCATTTGCATGAACCAAGGGGTAGAGAAATATTCCCAATCCCCTAAACTCGTATATGAAGAATCATCTCCCAATGAAACATGATTTTTATGGCATGCCCCTCATTGAAATAAACCGGTCTATGTGGCTGGTCATGTTTGTTAGTGGCCCTTGAATCAACATACCAAACATCACAAGATGACATGGATGGTTCACTTGATCGAGAAGTGAACAAGAACTCTTCATTGTCTAATTGTTCTTAATGCTCAACAATGTTACCTTGTTGGTGGGGTCCTCTTTCTAGTTCCCCTTTTTCGCCCGTGATTTTTGTTAGAATGTCCTCAAGATTTTGTTAATGTCTTTTGCTAAATGAACCTTTCAAGGTTTATACCATTTTGTTTATTTCCTCTTTAGTGGACATCGCTTCTTCTTTTCTCCCCTGATACAATTTAATTTTGGGATTTTTGATAACATTATTTTCCTTTACCTTTTTCCTCCGTTTTTGATAAGATAGTTCTATGCTCTTCACCATCCTTATTTATCCCTCTTACTATAGGTTTAAAACTTTGTCAAAACTAATTTTCTAACATCAAAAATCGAAGAAGAGGGAGTGCTTTCGGGGAATTGCATCTTTGACCAGTTCTCCCTCAATTTTGTAACTCTTTTTAAGAAAGCTTCAATTTTTTCATCAAACAAGATGAAGTATAACATTCTTGTTCTTGGCCTTTACTCATTTATCCCACACTTTATCAAATTTTGCCATTCGTTTGTGGGGTTGTTGTACACTCCAAACAAGATGATGAGTTTGGCCTTTTCATCCGCTTTATCAAACTACCATTGTTTTGTTGTATTGGTTGGTCCGGTCGAGTATAATTCACAATGAGCCATATTTATTTAAACTCAAGATGTGTCTTGATTTTAGTCTTCCATGTAGCATAGTTTTTCCTCTGAGTAATTGTGAATTTGGAAGTAAAAATTTGGGGGCATTGGTGCCCATTTTGTAGAGATCAACGATGGGGTTTTCTCTTATCACTCTAGGTATAAGGTATCCCAATCTATATACCATCATTCGATATCTTGAACCTTTCTATATAGAAGCCCTTATGATATACCCGAAGGTACGTGGAAGAATCTAGCGCTTTCTATATACCCGGAAGTACATGAAAGAGGCGTTAGCGTACTGAAAGAATTCAATATGTGGTACCAGATAGTATTGATGGGGTCTATGTGATTATTGACATCGTCTCAAATAAATATCCTCATACGTGTGTGTAACTTCACTATATACTCGGATAATTTCTCATTTCAGATTTATGTCGTGCAATCATTCACAAACGAATGGGATGGCTCATAGTGTGTGCATTGTGACCTTATTACTCCCCATCGATTTATATGGATGATGAATAGATGACGTTGTTGTAGCTATATTAGGTGTTAAGTGCAGTAGTAGTCACAACGGATTTACCCGTAAGTTCTTCCTAGAGGCACCGTGAATACCGAACACTGCGAATGAGATCTAGGATCTCGTGAGTGTTACAAAACCAATTTTTTTACTATTTTTTATTACAATATTACATCGATTCTTGAGTAGTTACAAAGTTTGTAGTTGACTATGGAAACCAGAAAATTAGTAAAATATAATGTAGTATACAAATTACTTTCAAAGATTCTGAAAAAATTGAATGGCAGGCAATTTTTTTGTTTTACAGAGAGCCCTAGTGGCCTCTAAAACACAATACAACAAAAATGCAAAGAATTGCAAAAACCAGCTGAAAATGCAATTTTTAGCTATCCCCCCTTTGGAAAAAGTTTCCCGGAATGAAAAAATAGGCTTAAATGGAGAAAAAAATTACCCTAAATTTAGGGATTTTCTCGCTAAAAATGTGGAAGCCTGTTTAGCTGTAACTAGCAGTTTAGAGATGATTTTTCAGCTAACTCTGCCTCTAAATGTGGCGGTTTCTCCAAATATGTCGCCAAATTTCAAAATCAAAAATTTTGTTGGGGGTGGGGGTTGAACCCGAAACCTCCCACTCCCAAAGCTTTCCCTCTAACCGCCTTGGCCGCTTAAGCATTTGTAATGTAAAATGGACAAGATTGTATTTAAATAAGGTGCAAATCAACTCACCTTTGTAAAATGTGACTTGGAAGAGTGTCCACGTGGCTGCAAATGAGTAGAAGGTGATTTAGGGTTTCTCTTTGCGTAGAAAATGGATCCGAAGCTTCTTGTTGATCTTCTTTACAAGGATTTGTATGCCATTTATATTATTTGTCTTAGCCGCTTCCCACACCTTGTTTTATTTGCTTACAAATAGATTTGATTGAATCAATTTATTCTCCACCGTGATTTTGATCTCTTTGCTTTGATTTTTATACGGGACTACGCAGAGGAATTTCTTCATGGTTTCTTGTGATTTGACCACTAATCCTTTGTGTGGTTGCGAGTTTTGGCTTGGTGTTGAAGGATGGCTCGGACTTGATTCTTTTGTTATGTTCTTGTTCTTGATTGTACGTTGTAAATTCACCGCTACAAATGCCTCGGTTATATATATATATATATATATATATCTATTTGTCCACTCAAATTTCAACTCCCTTTATCTCCCAGCATCACTTTTTTTAATGAAGTTGAAAATTAAAATTTTGAAAATTAAAATTTTGAGGTTAAGTGTCTTTCTATTGTCCGATAAATGTGAAAAGTCAAGAAATTGGAAAAATCTACGTTTTTTGGGTCATTTTGTGTGATTTTCGGGCCTGTCGAGACATTTTTGTCCCAAGTGTCCCAGGTTCATTCGGGCTCTCTATTCCCCGATCGGCCGATTTACCCGAAGACTGTTCTTTTCGGGCCCGTCGGAACTTTTTGTCCCAAGTGTCCCAAGTTCACCCGGACCCGTTGTTCCCTTTTCATCCAAATCGGCCAAATCGCGTATTCCACGTACTTTCATCCCGCATGTCCTAAAAGAATTTGTGTCTTTTCCCCGCATCGCCCAATTGGTGAATCATGTATTCCACATACTTTCTTCCCGCATGTCCCAAAAGCATTTGTGTGTCTTTTCCCCCATCTCCCAAATCGGCTAAACCGCGTACTTCCCGCTTTCGCATCCCTCGTGTCCCAAATGAACCAAGTGCCATTCGTGCTAATTTTTCTCGCTCTACCCGAATATCTTGCTTTTCAATTTGGTAGATGGGTACTTAATGCACATTTATTACATTTCTCTCTCCTAAACGGCTATATAATGAAACTGCCTCCTATGTGTTTTTACACACTTTGCTTTCATACTATCTATTGTTCAACCCTTACAACCAAAATTTTTGTGTGTGTATCCATTTCACTTGCAATTCCATCCCAAGTCTAACTCCGTGGCTCTGCTCTCTAAGTTACTATCAACATGAAGATTAAATTCCAGGGGCAAGAACAAGTTTCACCACTCGATTCTGCCGTTCCCAATATCGGGGATAGTGAAGTTCGCCACCTTGATTTTGGGGATTTTTGGGCAAGGATGACAGATGCGAACCCT
This sequence comes from Taxus wallichiana var. yunnanensis, assembly GCA_018340775.1. NCBI lineage: Eukaryota > Viridiplantae > Streptophyta > Pinopsida > Cupressales > Taxaceae > Taxus > Taxus wallichiana. The sequence continues at coordinate 261,578,564 of CM031233.1, forward strand.
TCAGCTATGGCACAGATGATTCATGACAGTGGCTTGGTGTTCACCGGTGGCTTCCCAATTTCAGTACAATGTGCAGACACATTACTCACTTGCGGAGCTCATTTCAGTCCCAACTCAAGTGAATTAACGAATGTGCATGGAGAACTCATTGCCAAGTTAGAGGCCACCGCCATTAGCACTGCCCTAAGGATTCCTGAGATGGAAAATCCTATAGTTATCTCCCGAATCAAGCACAAGCCTAGATTCTTGCAAGTTTCATCAAGTCCCTTTTGTCCAAGGAAAATTTTTGGATCCTACCCCATTGACTACTCTTCCACCACCTTTGATTGAGCCGGGATGAAGTGTAGAGTATCGAAGACATGCAAAAGTATTATGTATATGGAAGGGCTATGGAGGCCATGGTGGATGATATGTTGTTGCGGGATTAAACTTCATTGATGAAGCCTTGAAACTCCATGGGAAGGTGAGTAATTTACAATGAAGCTCTCCTCCACTATTGGGAGCATTGATAAGGAACTTAAACTTTGGGGCAGTTGCATAGTAGACCTCCACCTCATGGGAAAAATAGATGAAAACATTTTATTGGCAAGCAAGGTCTTTGAAGATACAAAGGATAATTTGTCAAAGTCCTGGGTCTACAGCATGGAATGGAAGATCAAGGTCCTGGAGGAGGCTTTGGGAGAATTAAGGAATAGGCGGCGTAAAGGGTGAGGCCTTCAAAACACTAGTTATATCTTCCTTCAAAGATATACATTACCATCTTCATGATGAGACTTCTGGTGTGCCTCTCACCTTACAAGAAATCAAAGCTCAATTCAAAGCTTTTGTCAAAGGGGATCTATTCAAGGAAAGCTCCATTTCCAAGGAAAAAATGAAGGAGATCTATTCTCTTCAATCTGCCATAGAAGAAGCCAATAAAGATTATCATACTCATGTCGAGTTCGATAAGGAAATGGAGAAGTGCCTCAGATTTTGGACTCAGTCTACTACCAACACATCAGTCCCACGAGGCAGAGACATAGCAGAGGCATTGAAGAGATTCAGACAGTGGATCTTAAAGTCGGTGGGTCCCTCCCAGTCATAAGCACCTGTCTTCTTCTCCTAATTCTTCTCTTCTCTTCCCCTTCTTTCTCTCGGATTTGTTGTAATTAGTTGGGGTATTGCGATTAGCAACCCTTTAACTAATCATTAGTTAAAAGAAGTAGTTACCGAGAGTAACTAATTTGTAAACTATATAATGGCCTCTCCTCGTCATTTTGAAAGAAGGAAGAACTTGGCTTATTTCTAAAAGTGTAAATAAATCTTGAAGAAATCAATATAGAAGGATTTTCATTCTTTGTCTATCTGGTTTCCTTTATTCCCAAGCTATTCATTTAATCTTGTTAGATCATTTGTCTGTATTATGCCTAGAAGCTTTGTATTCTTGCAGATGTTATTTACAGAACTTTGTGTCTTTTCAAATTTCATCTTATTAATATGATACAAATGATCTTATTCTAATTCACTGTACCCTCGCATACATAAGGAATTACTCTATCATCTATAATTCTGAATGGTTCCTTTCTGCTCATTCTCACATTTTCATTCCTCAGTCCTTTTGTGATTGATAATCCTTATAAAAAAACTTTCATAATATCCAAGTTCCACAATAAAATCATGCTTTGTATATGTGTAAATAAGTTTGTTTGAATAAGGGAACCTCTCCCATTAAAGAGGAGGGACTTCTTGTCTCCATTGTTGCTCTTCTTGAAGTCCTTTTTGACGACCAACAATTTTTGGCGACTCCACTGGGGAATCATATTCCAGTGCTATAATCATTTATTGATCATCTTTTTATGTGGTGACTCCACGTTTTACTCGAGGGAGAAGGGCCCTTGGTATTGAAGATTCTCAGTTTCAACTTTTGGAACAGCAGGGTTTTCCTCTCCCTTCAACAAGGAGAAATAGAAAGGCTCATTCAACAAGCACTCCACATCAAAGATAGAATCCCTACGGGTGGTATTCCTTCATAACAAATCAGTCCTAATCTTCAAGCTCTGATTCTTGCTGGTGTTTCAGTTCCTCTTCAAGCCATTTTTCCAAGAATGGCGGTACCATTGCCTTGGGGCCATCGTGTTGGGCCTCTTTCCCTTCCTCAGCCTTTGCATGAGTTACCCAGAGGTAACCGGAAGAACTTTCCTAAATTCAAGGGCGATGGTAAAGTACATCCTGATGAACATATCGCAGCCTTCATAGTTGCATGCGGAGTTCTGGGAGTTGAACATGAAGACGTCTCCGTAAGGCTTTTTGTTGAGACTTTACAAGATAATGCTACTGATTTGTTCTATCACCTTCTAGCCGAGATATCACTAGCTGGAACACAATGAGAAATAGGTTTGAAAACCATTTCAAACCGGCGGAAGACGTGCATGCTTTGCTAGCCCAAATTTCTCAAATAAAGAAGGAATCACAAGAGCCCATGAGAGAATTTGTGGCTCGATTCAACAGGATGATTAACAAAATTCCACCAAATACTCAATCTATAGATCAAATTCAAAATGCTTCTTCCTAAATGCCCAATTTCTGAATTTAGTTATGCACTGAGAATGGCTAATCTCACAACATTGGTCCGAGGATCAAACTCTTGTTGTTAGTGTTCAAGATGATTTAATCATGTCAGGGAAGTTGAGGAAAGACCCTTCTAAATCTAAGTCTGCTTCTTCCTCCTCTTCTCTGCTTTCTGAACCTAATACTAACCCATTGGTACAAAAAATTGCAAATGATCTCATCACCATTAAGAAACAATTGGCTCATTATACTACCTATGTAGACATTCTAAGGAGGAATTTTAAGCCTAGAAATCATTTGCTTGCTTCTCAAACAAGGCTAGCGCTTGAAGGACTGTCGACACTAAAATTTTCCTCCGTAATTTCTATTTCATTAATGTATGTATTAGGAATATGATGTTGTTAAGTATAATTAGTAGTAGCGTCTGATAGAAGATAACGGTGCCGTCAGTACGGTGCCGCCAATAATGTGGAGTACGGTAACAGTCAAAGTATAATAGGAATGTTGTAAAAAGTAAATATTTGTCGTAAGTGGTCCGGTAATGTTAAAATGTCAAAGTTTGGGTAATTAGAGAAGTAGGGTCTACATGATTAGGAATTAGAAATATTATATTGGTAATAAGGACAAGGAGTGAGGTCATAAATATTTTGTGTATTTTATTTGTAAAAAGTCTAAAAATGTGGAACCCATGTAAAATGATAAGGTTTATCTTATCTTAGAAGATAAGCTTACATGTACAGATAAGAGTTAAGGTATGGAATATGATCCGTCGAGCGGATTTCTTATCCTATCTTAGAGATAAGATGGATAAGCCTGAAATTTCTATAAATAGAGAGGCCACCCCCCTCATTTAGCATAGAAGGAAGTAGTGAGAAATATTGTAGGAAGTGTGCGAAGGAAGCCATCAGTTTAAAGGTGTGTTGAAGAAGCCATTAAGAGGTGTAATTGTAAAGTTTCTCCCATAGTCTTGGTGAAAGGCAAGTGAAGTCAATAATACATGAAGTACCTCATGGGTGAGATTATAACTGTGATTTCATGTTAATATTATAATTTACTTTGATATTTCAGATTTGCCATCATTCCGTCTTATCATAGTCGATGGTATTCTTGTGTTATGTTGTTGTTTTGTTTCCAGATTACATCCACCAAACTAAAGGTTGTGCATTAGTAAATAATCATAGCACGAGGAGTTCCCGTGAAGAATTATCATAGTGTCGGATTGGTGATGACATTTTGGTTCATTGCGGGACCATTCATCGTTAGGTGGATTTTACGGAAAGATATTCCCACTTAGTCAAAAATCAATTGGAGGGTAACCTTATTTTTACTGTGCATAGTAGTTACCATGGTAAAGTCATTTTTACTATGAATAGTAGTTACCATGATAAATTCATTTTTACTGTGAATAGTATTTATCACAATAAAGTCACTTTTTACCATGAATAGTATTTACCGCAGTAACTTCACTTTTTACCATGAATAGTGTTTACCACATAAAGTCGTTTTTACCGCATGATAAGTCAAGTTTTACCATAGTTTACCGTGGTCATTTCTATTTTACTATAGAAAGGTGTAAAGTCACTTCCTAGTATAGTGATTCCAATTATTTGTGCACATAAGTCTTGTTGATTGTACTTGTGGGTTGGTATTTCACGGTGGTTACTTTTGAAAATGGGAAAGATTCTTGTTTTTTCAGCTCAATCTAATGAAGATGCTTCTTCTTTCATTCAAGATTTTAAACGATCTTGTATTTGTAATGGCCTTATAAGAAGGGAACAATGGACTGAATTTTTTCCTACCTTTTTAGATGGTTCAACACTTAGGTGGTTTGAAACACTAGGTGATAATGTCAAAAATTCATGGGATTTATTAACTAAAAGTTTTCTTGAAGAATTTGGTGAACAAAAAAATATGTAGATCTCATGATCGAGATCACAAAGCTATCCCAAGGAGAGAAGGAGAAGATAAGGGATTATCATGCTCGTGTTCTAGAGCTAAGGAGGAAGCTCGATGCCGAGATCCGAAAGGAAGGATTAGCGAGATGGGTTGATGAATGGCGTGGATAATCTCCTTTGTAAGAACTTCATTCTTGGTATGAAGCTAGAGATCGACAATGAGTGAAATATGACCACCTAGCTACCATTGAACAAGCAAAGGAGATTGCAAGAAGGCAATAAGAAAAGCATGGAAGAGGAGCCCAAACAAATTGTTGCTAAAGTAGAGCCTACACCAGCACCTTTGGTCAGAATCCACAACCACTCCCGGTGAGCACAAATATTTCTCCTAGTACATCTTCTACGTATGAAGATCTACTCAAAAAGATGGGTCTTAACTATTAATCTTCTTGAGAGAAAAGAATTTAGTTCTCGGGGAGGAGATAGAGGTCCACAAATAAATATTTCTGAGTTGTATGTTATGGTTGTTATAAAAAGGGTCATTATAAGTATAATTGTCCAGATAGAGCTTCTACATCTGGTAAAGGAGATAATGATAAAGGAAAAGCACCTATGAATTCTTTTGATGTAGTAGATAAGAGTAGAAATAATGAAGTAGATGTGTTTGTAACAAAAAGAAAGAAAGAAAAAGATAATCAAGATGGAAATGATCCTAAGAAGATGAAAGAAGAAACTAGTAAGAAACATAGGAGAAGAAAGTTGGGTGTGTAGGATTTTATGATTTCACAGGGGCAAGGACCATACTCCATCTTGGAAGATCTGTCCAAAAGGCCTACAAATATTACATATGGTCAACTCTTGGCTATGTCTTCTGAGAAGAGGCGGGAGTTGTGAGGTGGACTCAATGCTCGAAGAAGGAAGGAGGTTGAGGTCCCTATTTTGGAGGTAGAGGCATATCCCTATGCTCCACAAGCTGAGGTATTATGTAATGGTATTTCAATTCATGATGTCTTAGTTGATGGAGGTGCTTTGCGATTAATGTAATGACCAGTCTCCTAATGAATATGTTGGGTTTAAAAATTGATCGCCCTTCACACTTATGTTAAAGTCATTAAATAAAGGAAAAACTAAACCAGAAGGTGTAGTTTCAAATGTGGCAATATCTGTTATGGGTGTTGTATGTGTGGTAGACTTTCAGGTGATGAAAAATGGTACTGTTGTGTACCCAATGCTGCTGGGAAGACCATGGCTAAGGAGAGTTCATGCAAGAAACTACTGGAATGAAGGTTTCATGACACTTGGACGTGGTAGAGAGAGGGTGAAGATAAACATGATCCTCGACATCATAAAGCAGAACCTATGGATTCAAGTGATGAAACTGATGATTGGACATCCTCTGATTACTCTAGTACCAGTGAAGTGGACACTGAAGATGAAGAAAGTGAGGTGGATGTTTCAGTCATGGATATCCTTCCAGTCACACCAACTCATGACCCCATAAAATTATCTGAAGAAGAAGTTGATGATCGTCTCCAACAAATAAAGATTGGTGATCTTGTGATGGAGAGTGAGAAGGAATCCTACCTCCAGCTCTTTCAAAGGTACATACACCTATTCACTTTTGATTACAAGGAACTCCATCAAGTAAGTTGGGTAGAACATTCTATTGAGCTAGTAGATGGTGCTAAGCCCATAAAGCAAATGCCATATAGAATGAATCCTAATTTTTCCAAGACTATAAAAGAAGAAATAGATAAGTTGCTTGATGCAGGATTCATATTTGTTGTGGAGAATTTAGAATGGGTTTCTCCCATTGTGATCTCAATAAAAAAGAATGGGAAACTCTATGCATTTATGTTGATTATGAAGCTCAATAAGGCAATAAAGAAGGATCATTACCCTCTTCCATTTTCAGATTAGATCTTGGACGAAGTAGGCTGGCCAGAGTTCTATAGTTTCTTTGATGGATATAGCGACTACAACCAAGTTTGTATAGTAGAGAAAGATTAGTCGAAGACCACGTTCACCACTCCTTGGGAACATTTGCTTATAGAGTTATGCCTTTTGGGTTGTGTAATGCTCAAGCAACATTCCAGCGTTTGATGAATAGGTGTTCGAATCCTACATTGGGACCTTCATCAGAGTATTTCTGGATGATTTTTGCATCTATGGGAGCAAGTTAGACCACCTGCACCAAATGGAGACATCATTTCAAAGGTTAGATGAAGCACAAGCCTCACTAAACCCTACAAAGTGTGTCTTTGGATGTTCTAAAGGTGTTTTGTTAGGGCATGTTGTATCTAGAGATGGTATTGGTACTGATCCTGATAAAGTTTCAAAAATCAAAGATTTACCATTTCCTATGAATAGAAGTAAGTTGAGATCATTTTTAGGCCATGTGGGTTACTATAGAAGGTTCATCAAGAATTTCTCAAAGATTGCATAGCCACTAACCTAGTTCTTGAAGAAGGATGTTACTTATGAACCAGGAAATAAGGCGCATGAAGCTTTTGGACAACTGAAGGAAGCCCTGGTGTCTTCACCTGTTTTGAAGAATCTAGATTGGAGCAAGCCATTCATTATGTACACTGATGCCTCAGATGCAGCACTAGGAAGTACTTTGAGCCAAAAGGATGAAAATGGGAATGAACATCCAATTTACTTTGGGAGCAGACAAATGAGCAAAGATCTTTGAGCATCGTGGGCATATAGGGCATCATCAAAGTCAACAACAGGGATACTCCCCATTTTAGTTGGCTTATGGCATTGATCCAGTTCTTCCTATTGAGTTTGATATTCCCACGGTCGAGTAATGAAAAATGAAAGAATGGATGAAAGTGATTCAAGTAAAAGAAAGGTTTATACATCTTCATTTGCTAGAGGAAATGAGGGAAATAGCTAGGGATACAAGCTATAAGAAGAAAATGAAGTAGAAGGAATACTTTGATCAAAATATCCAGTGGTCTCCATTTCATGTGAATGACTTGGTTCTAGTATATGATTCCGTATACAAAAAAAGAAGACAGAGAAAATTTCTTCCAAAATGGATGGGGCCTACAAAATAGCATTGTGCATGAAAATGGTACATACCGACTAGAGGAATTAGATGGCACTCCCATTATGAAATGGCTTAACCACGACAAGTTGAAGATTTTCCAAGCACCGAATAGTCTACTCCAGGATGGAGTAGAAGCTAGGAAGGGGAAGATTTCGACACTAAAATTTTCCTCCGTAATTTCTATTTCATTAATGTATGTATTAGGAATATGATGTTGTTAAGTATAATTAGTAGTAGCATCGATAGAATATAACGGCGCCATCGGTATGGTGCCGCCAATAATGTGGAGTACGTTAATGATCAAAGTACAATATGAATGTTGTAAAAGTAAATATTTGTCGTAAGTGGTCCGGTAATGTTAAAATGTCAAAGTTTGGGTAATTAGAGAAGTAGGGTTTACATGATTAGGAATTAGAAATATTATATTGGTAATAAGGACAAGGAGTGAGGTCATAAATATTTTGTGTATTTTATTTGTAAAAAGTCTAAAAATGTGGAACCCATGTAAAATGATAAGGTTTATCTTATCTTAGAAGATAAGCTTACATGTACGAGATAAGAGTTAAGGTATGAAATATGATTCATCGAGTGGATTTCTTATCCTATCTTAGAGATAAGATGGATAAGCCTGAATTTCTATAAATAGAGAGGCCACCCCCTCATTTAGCATAGAAGGAAGTAGTGAGAAATATTGTAGGAAGTGTGCGAATGAAGCCATCGGTTTAAAGGTGTGTTGAAGAAGCCATTAAGAGGTGTAATTGTAAAGTTTCTCCCATAGTCTTGGTGAAAGGCAAGTGAAGTCAATAATACTTGAAGTACCTCATGGGTGAGATTGTAACAGACTTCATGTTAATATTATAATTTACTTTGATATTTCAGATTTTCATCATTCCGTCTTATCATAGTCGATGGTATTCTTGTGTTATGTTGTTGTTTTGTTTCAGTTACATCCACCAAACTAAAGGTGTGCATTAGTAAATAATCATAGCACGAGGAGTTCCCGGTGAAGAATTATCATAGTGTCAGATTGGTGATGACATGACCTCCTATTAAAGTTCCTGTCAATGCAACCTGTGAAGTTGAAGAACTAGAGGATGAGGAGGTTAATGAAGATTGTGAGGAATTTGTTGAAGAGGTTGATGATGAAACAAATGAACTTGAGGGATCTCGAGTTAATTTCTTCACCACTGAAGGCATTGATGAAGGAGATGATTATGATGAAGTAGTAGTAGACATGAATAGTGAATCATACACTATCATGACTCGAGAGTAGACAAATCAGAGGGAGAAAGTGATGCAGCCCACCAAGAAATCTAAGGAGAAGCCGATAATCTTCCCTATAATTGCAAAAGAGGATCTCTATCCCCATTTCATCTACACCAAAGGTGAGTCCTGTCAATCCTGCTACTACTAAAGTTACTTATTTTTCCCATAAAATTGATAAAACTAGGATCTCAAGTGATGATAACCCGTCCACTTCGGGTCTTTCGATATTATTGATCTCCTAAAAAGACTAAGGTCAAAATCTCGAGGTGAATATTATCAAACCATTCCAAGGATTTTGCTAAAATGATTCACTTTGTCAATTCCATTATAAAAATACCTCTAAAGGCCTTTTACCCACTCCTTCCTGCTGCACCACACCTAATCACGTAGCCATTCTTTGTCACCTCACCCAATGAAAAAATCAAACCATTTTATGTAACACTCCTTATAGCTGGCCATAGGCTCGAATGGTGTGCATAGACTCGGAGCATCGAGATAATGTAATGCACCGCCAAAGTAGCTCACACCTTAGGCTTGACTCTCACACGCACTTACGGATCTTGTTATTCCATGGAGAGTAAGGAAGTGCCCTTGGTTGGAAGGATTAAGGACGCACAAGTGGCTTTTGCTACTTTTCCTAGAAGAAAGTTTTGGCTACTATCTTAGTAGCGAGATATTCCTCCTTCATATGGGATGTTGCTAAGCAGAAATTCTGTAAGGATGTGGGTGGAGAAATTCAAATGGATTGGTCACATGCCCTCATACCTGTTAATGGGCAAATGAAGAAGCTGCTACCTGAGAAGCAGTCTGAGTATATTGTACAAAAAACTGATGATCCCAAAGCACAAATACTCTATGAGGATATGGGTCATGGCAACTACATGATTATGTCTCCAGAAGAAATCCAACTCCCCAAAGTGTCACCTAAAGATCCTAATGGTGTTTGGATATTAGAGTTTGATGGAAGTTGTTCTTCGGCTGGTTCTGGGGCTGGTGTCATATTGGTATCACCTGAAGGAAACATTCATCCTTTCTCATTCAAGTTGCAATTTGAAAATACCAATAATACAACAGAGTATGAAGCTCTCATTCTTGGACTCCAGGTGGCAAAAGAACAAGGTGTGAAGAATCTTCTAGCTCGTGGGGATGCGGAATTGATCGTCAAACAAGTTAGAAACCTCTTCCAGGTAAAGAATGAAAGGTTTAAACATTACAGGAATCAGGTTTGGGACTCCATTGAATTTCTTGACGCCTTCTCCATCGAAGTAGTGCCTAGGGAGAAGAATACTAGGGTTGATTCTCTAGTAGTCTCAGGGTCATTGCTTATTTTGCATCCTGATTTTTCTCAAGATAAGTTCACCATCGAGATGATCCATAGACCCAGTGTACCTGATAATACAAGTAACTGGAAAGTTTTCAATGATGATCAACACTTTCTTTCTTTCTTAGAACTCAAGGATAATTTTGAACAGTTGTACTTTGAAGGAAGCAATAATTTGCCTCGTGAAAGTGTTCCCTTTAACGAAGAAGCCGCCCAAGAAGAAGAAGCGGATCAGGATGGATGTATCAAACTCAAAGGAAACAAGATTCCAAAAGGATTGGTGAGTTTAGAAAAATTGTTTGACAAACACGACAGGTATGTAAAGTTTAGAGCTTCTACTGGACCCCAACAATCAGCCGAATATGACAAAATCAATATTGGGAGTTCTACTGATCCTAAACTCATGAACATTGGAAAATGTTGCACCCCAGAAGAAAAGAAGAAGGTAATGAGTCTTTTGAAAAAGTATAAGGATGTTCTTGCTTATTCCTATGAAGATTTAAAAGCTTTCCAACCAAAGGAGATGCAGCATTTTATCCCTCTCAAACCTGGGATTAAGCCTTTTAAATAGAAGTAGAGGCAATATAATCCTAAAATAGCTGACACCATTTTTCAAGAAATACAGAAGTTATTGAAAGCCAAAATCATTTTTCCTATCCATCATTCAACATGGATTGCCAATATTGTGCCCGTTAGAAAGAAAAATGGTGAGATTCGTATCTGTGTTGACTTCAGGAATCTAAATCAAGCTTCCTTGAAAGATAATTATCCCTTACCTATGATGGATCAGGTCTTGCAAGCAAGATATAAGATCCAAATGTTGTATGCTTGATGGATTCTCAAGATATAACCAGGTAGAAGTTAATACCACAGACCAACACAAAATGGCTTTCACTACTCCTTGGGGTACCTTTTCTTACAAAAGGATGCCTTTTGGGCTCATTAATGTTGGTGCCACTTTTCAGAGGGCTATGGATTTGGCCTTTGGAAGTTTGAAAGGAAAGTGTATCGTCGTATACCTTGATGACTTGACTGTATTTTCTAAAACAAGGGCGGATCATTTCCAACATCTAGAGACAGTTCTGCTAAGATGTAGAGAACATGGGATCTCTTTGAATCCTAAGAAATATATTTTTTGTGTCATGGAGGGGAAATTATTGGGGCACGTTGTCTCCAAATATGGTATAAAAATCGATCCTGAGTGAGTTCAAGCTATTCAGCAAATTCCTCTTCCAACCAGCAAAAAGGGAGTGCACTCTTTCTTTGGTAAGATCAAATTTTTGAGAAGGTTCATCCCTGATTTTGCAGAGCTAACTTTGAATATCTCCCAAATGATGAAAGGAAAACAAACATTTGGTTGGTCTCCTAAAGGGAAAGAATCCTTTGAAGGTATTAAAAGGGCCATTGCTAAAACTCCTGTTTTAGCATGTCCAGATTTCAACAAAGATTTCATTATCTATTGCTACTCCACGGATAACACCTTGGCTATTGTTCTGACTCAGGAAGATTCTAATGAGCACAAACTCCCAATTACATTTATGAGCTATATTCTAAAAAATCATGAGTTAAAATACACCATAATGGAAAAACATGCTTTTGCAGTGGTTAAAGTTGTCAAGCAGTTTCATTTTTACATTCTTAACTCTCACTCCACGGTGTTGGTACCGGATACAACTATCAAGTCAATTCTCACATAGCAGGAATTTGGATCCAAGAGAGGGAACTGGGTGGCCAAGGTTCAAGAATATGATATTGACATCAAACCAACCAAGCTCATCCATGGAAAAGGCCTGTGTGAACTCATCACTGAAGGAGCTAGGCATGAGTTACTGGAAGATAAAGTTGGTCTTCCTACCATTTTGTTTCTTAGCTCAGTTGATGAATGGTATGCTGATATCACTCACTTTCTCACCTATGGAGAATTCTCCTCTCATTTTACTACCAAAGAGAAGAGAGCCGTTAAACTAAGGTCAACCCAATATGTGTTGTGGGAAAACACCTTGTTTAAACGTGGGTTAGATGGAAGGTTTTTGAAATGTGTGGACAAGGAATAGTAGAAAAAGCTACTCTCAGCTTTTCATGATCAGGCATGTGGAGGGCATTACTCATCAACTATCACTGCTCATAAAATACTTTGTGGAGGATATTAATGGCCTACCTTGTTCAAAGATGCATCAAAATGGGTTGATAAATGTGAGGCTTGTCGACTTTCATGGGTAGACCCAAATTGGCCTCCTTGCCCCTTAAACCAGTTGTGATCGAAGAACCTTTTCAGCAATGGGGTTTAGATTTCATTGGAACACTTAATCCCTCTTCTAGTGTTGGTCATACTCATGTATTAAGCTAGCCACAGATTATTTCATCAAATGGGTAGAAGAGCCATTCCAGAAAAGTACTACTTGAAGTAGTATGCAGTTTTATCAAAGAAAACATCTTGATAAGGTATGGTGTGCCAAACAAGATTGTGACAGATAATGCTTCAAACTTTTCTTCAACTGAGATGATGGATTTTTGCTATGGATATGGCATCTCTCTGGCTCACTCCTCAGATTACTATCCTCAGGGAAATGGACAAGCATAATCAACAAATAAAAATCTGGTGGCCATAATAAGGAAATTAGTTAATGAATCCCAACGAACTGGCACAAGAAACTCTATGATGCTCTTTGGGCAGATAGGATCACACCTAAGAGAGCCATTGGGATGTCTCCTTTTCAGGTAGTATATGGAGTAGAAGCTCAATTGCCAGTAACAGTGGAGCTACCAGCCTTGCATCTAATGAAGGCCATTGAAGATACCAGTTTCAACGATTCTTTGGATAAGAGGATCATGTACCTCTACAAATTGAATGAGGATAGATTGGAAGTTGCTGATAGGATATCTGCTCACCAACAAGGTAAAAGTCTTGTTTGATAAGAAAGCCAAGTTCAAGGATTTCAAAGTTGGAGACACTGTTTTGTTGTGGGATAAAAGGCATGAACCTCGTGGCAGCCATGGCAAGTTTGATTCCCTTTGGCTCGGACCTTTCAAGATCAGGAACTTTGCTGGTAAGAATTATTTTTACCTTGATTATATGGATGGTTCTTCTCTCCCACTTCCTTATAGTGGGAAATACCTGAAACTGTTTAAGTCATAGGTGATTAGGAAGTCCTTTGTATATTTTGTATAGTGTGTGTTCTCCTTTCCTTCCCTTGTTTTTGTGTGTTGTTTGCGGTGTTGTCTTCTGTATTGGTTTGCTTTTTGTCTCCATGGCCCAATGGATAAGGTACTGGTCTACTTCCCTGAGTTTTTCTAAATTCTTGCCTTGTCTCATTCTTTGAATTTATGCCAAGTCATCCCGAGAAGGAGCCAGTTGTTGTCCACTCAAAATTCCCCCTGCTTTTAAGAAGTTGAAAATTAAAATTTTGAGGTTAAGTGTCTTTTCTATTGTCTTGATAATGTGAAAAGTCAAGAAATTGGGAAACTCTACGTTTTTGGGTCATTTTGTGTGTTTTTGGGCACTGCTCAGACATTTTTGTCCCACGTGTCCTAGGTTCATATGGGCTCTCTGTTCCCCGATCGGCCGATTTACCCGAAGACTATTCTTTTCGGGCCCGTCAGAACTTTTTGTCCCAAATGTCCCAAGTTCGCCCAGGACCCGTTGTTCCCTTTTCGTCCAAATCGGCCGAATCACGTATTCCATGTACTTTCATCCCGCATGTCCCAAAAGCATTTGTGCATCCTTTCCCACATTGCCCGAATTGGCTGAATCACATATTCTGTGTACTTTCATCCCGCATGTCCCAAAAGCATTTGTGCATCTTTTCCCCACATCGCCCAAATCGCCAAACGGCATACTTCGTGCTTTCACGTCCCTTGTGTCCCAAATGAACCAAGTGCCATTCATGCTAATTTTTCCCGCTCTACCCGAATATCTTGCTTTTCAATTTGGTAGATGGGTACTTAATGCACATTTATTGCCTTTCTCTCTCCTAAACGGCTATATAATGAAACTGCCTCCTATGCGTTTTTGCACACTGCTTTCATGCTATCTATTGCTCTAACCCTTGCAACCAAAATTTCTACACACGTATCCATTTCCCTTGCAATTCCATCCCAAGTCCAACCTGCAGCTCTGCTCTCTAAGTTACTATCAACATGAAGATTAAATTCTAGGGGCAGGAACAAATTTCACCACTCGAGTCTGCCATTCCCGATATCGGGGACAGTGAAGTTCGCCACCTTGATTTTGGGGATTTTTGGGCAAGGATGACAGATGCAAACCCTTCAGCTATGGCATAGATGATTCATGACAGTGGCTTGGTGTTCGCCGGTGGCTTCCCAATTTCAGTACAATGTGCGGACCACGTGCTGCTTGCGGAGCTCATTTCAGTCCCGACTCAAGTGAACTAACGAATGTGCATGGAGAACTCATTGCCAAGTTAGAGGCCACCACCATTAGCACGGCCCTAAGGATTCCTAAGATGGAAAATCCTATAGTTATCTCCCAAAATCAAGCACAAGCCCGATTCTTACAAGTTTCATCAAGTCCCTTTTGTCCAAGGACAAAGTTTTGGATCCTACCCCATTGACTACTCTTCCACCACCTTTGATTACGAGCCGGGATGAAGTGTAGAGTATCAAGACATGCAAAAGTATTATGTATATCGAAGGGCTATGGAGGCCATGGTGGATGATATGCTTTGGTTACAGGATTAAACTTCATTGATGAAGCCTTCAAACTCCACGGGAAGGTGAGTAATTTGCAATGAAGCTCTCCTCCACTATTGGGAGCATTGATAAGGAACTTAAAATTTGGGGGCGATTGCATAGTAGACCTCCGCCTCATGGGACAAATAGATGAAAACATTTTATTGGCAAGCAAGGTCTTTGAAGATAAAAAGGATAATTTGTTAAAGTCACGGGTCTACATCATGGAATGGAAGATCAAGGTCCTCGAGGAGGCTTTGGGAGAATTAAGGAATAGCTAGCGTATGGGGGTGAGGCCTTCAAAACACTAGTTATATCTGCCTTCAAAGATATACATTGCCATCTTCATGATGAGACTTCTAGTGTGCCTCTCACCTTACAAGAAATCAAAGCTCAATTCAGAGCTTTTGTCAAAGGGGATCTATTCAAGGAAAGCTCCATTTCTAAGGAAAAAATGAAGGAGATCTGTTCTCTTCAATCTGCCATAGAAGAAGCCAATAAATATTATCATACTCATGTCGAGTTTGATAAGGAAATGGAGAAGTGCCTCAGATTTTGGACTCAGTCTACTGCCAACACATCAATCCCACGAGGCAGAGACATTGCAGAGGCATTGAAGAGATTGAGACAGCGGATCTTAAAGTTGGTGGGTCCCTCCCAGTCATAAGCACCTATCTTCTTCTCCTAATTTTTCTCTTCTCTTCCCCTTCTTTCTCTCGGATTTGTTGTAATTAGTTGGGGTATTACGATTAGCAACCCTTTAACTAATCATTAGTTAAAAGAAGTAGTTACCGAGAGTAACTAATTTGTAAACTATATAATGGCCTCTCCTCGTCATTTTTAAAGAAGGAAGAACTTGGCTTATTTTTTAAAGTGTAAATAAATCTTGAAGAAATCAATACAAAAGAATTTTCATTCTTTTTCTATCTAGTTTCCTTTATTCCCAAGGTATTCATTTAATCTTGTTAGATCATTTGTCTATATTATCTTTGAGAAGCTTTGTATTCTTACAGATGTTATTTACAGAACTTTGTGTCTTTTCAAATTTCATCTTATTAATATCATACAAATGATCTTATTCCAATTCGCTGTACCCTCGCATGCATAAGGAATTACTCTGTCATCTATAATTACGAATGGTGCCTTTACTGCTCATTCTCGTATTTTCATTCCTCGGTCATTTTGTGATTGATAATCCTTATAAAAACACTTTCATAATATCCAAGTTCCACAGTAAAATCATGCTTTGTATATGTGTAAATAAGTTCATTTCTGAATAAGGGAACCTCTCCCATTAAAGAGGAGGGACTTCTTATCCCACCGATTGTCTCTTCTTGAAGTCCTTTTTGATGACCAACAAGGTCTCCATTTGAGAAGGAGCTCGAAGGGAGCTAAGGCAATGGTGAATAGAGAAATGCAACCTGGTAGTGGAGAGGTTTGTTAGAGGAAAAGATTTAAACAACCCGATTAGAAGCTTCACATACACATAGGCCTCCAGATAAAAAATAATCTCCAATTTTTAGCACAGTCCTCCAATTACAGTAGCCTGCTAGTTTTAGCAGAGACTAAATATATCTCTAATATTAGAGATAAAACCCCTAATGGGGAGAATTTTTTATTTTAATATAGTAACAAGTTTTCCTAGTGTTGGGTGCACCAGTGTAAAAAAAAATTCCTTCCAAACACTGGAAGGAATAGGAGGATGTGAGGAGGTAGGGATGGGGCTGGGAGGTTGTAGGAGGCTGCACAGGCTCTCTAATGCTGCAAACACTTCTCCAAAGCTCCTTTATCTCAACTTCTCTCTCTTTCCAGGTCCTCCACAACTTCACGGTCTAGAATCTAGAATCTTTCTCGATACCAAATGTAAATTGAGAAACAGGGGTGGAAGCCTGATTAGCTTTATTAATCTCAATCAACCATTTACACAGGAAAGAGCTGCAATACTTATAGGTATTGTACAACTGAATACAAATAAAATATAAGTTGCAACAATACAACAACCAGTATAGTAGCTTCCAATATTACATCTGGGAAGCACAAAATTGTTATAACTACATAACAATTATACCCATGAAAATAATAAGCCAAATATGGTTGATAAAACCATATAACAAAATATAAATAATTAATTAATTATATAATGCATAATTAATAATATTAGGTAAATAATTAACCTAACAAAGGTTTTGTAGGCTCTCTTATAGAACATTTTCTCGGGTGATTTTGATTCTCTTAGGTAATCCATTACTCGCATCCTGGGGTGGAATATCTAAAGGATTTTGTACGCACCTAAAATTGTAGGGTACTTGCACTTTCAAACGATGTTACACATTCCCAAATGATGATACAGGTCTCCTTGTAAGGTGTTTAGAATCAAGAAAGGCTCACCATGTATATGCTTGTACCTGCATGCCCTGCTCAGCCTCCACCTGCATTGTTTTCCCCTTTTCCCCCTTTTCTTGCATTTTTGTCTTCGGTGAAAAAACTACCACCACGCCTAGGTGGCGCTCCTATGAGTGCCACCTGAATAGGGCAGCGGTCCCATAATTGCTACGCTGCATGGGCGGTGGTTTTGTTCACATTTTCCAGATTCTTCCAATGATCGCATCAAATGTAAGTATTCAAATTCACACACTTTCTTCAACCACTTTGGCTTGCATTAATGTTTTTGGTTCCCTAGGAATAGTGTTTTTCCTTTGTTTATAGTAACAAAGATCAAATGGGAGTTACCATCTGGTAAATGCATTGGTTATAAATAACCAACTTGTTTTCAAGCAAATGGCCCCTCATCCTCTCAATTATCTTGTTCAGTTTTTCAATTCCTTGCTTAGAATTCTATTAGTTTCATGTTTTGCCTCCATTGTTGGCATTTTAGAAGCCATATCATCTTCTTGTTTCATCAACTGCTACATATAATCGAGTTTAACATATAATAGCTTCATTTTAGACTAGAATCCATTAAAAGTTATAGGTTTTGTTTTGTCACAAGGATAGTTTTTAAAAATATCAACACATTTGCATTGTATTCTCACAATAAATCCCACCAGGAATTACATAGTCAAGCTCTGATCACTTGTGCAATCCCTTTCCTACTCGCATTGTATTCGGTCTATATCCAAAGCTACCATTGTTCGATTTCTATCTTTTGTTGATACTATCATATACACACTTTCTAGATTCATAAGGACACAAAGGAATGAGGAGATCACAATGAGGGGATGAAATCACACACAACTGGATTTACCATTGTTCTATAAATGCCAGGTTTGAGTTATCAAAGTTCTAGTTACAATATATTAAATAGAGTAGTAAATCATCTCATTTCAGTTAAATCTAGATTTTGATATTGCCAGGGAAGCTGTGGGGATTGATAGTTTTTGAGAAACTGTGATTCATTCCTCACTTTTGAGGTAGGATTGAGAGCCTTTCAAATTCAAAATATATAGTTGCTTAGATATTTAGGATAAAATCACAACCGCACGCAGCGAATAGCCATACCAGTGCGTTGCTTGTTTTTATTCTATTATTAGATTAGTTGTTCATTTTATAGATATACTAGAGTAGCTGCTCTTTAATTTCATTAAAATACGTCATTGAAAATACAAAAATAGAAGAATGCTTACGTAGTGTAATACCTCTTTCATAATCAGTTTATTAATGTTAGTTAGAGGTTGAATCATTTTGTATGACAATCACAGGACCTAGAGAGCCTAGAGAATATATATTTAAACCCATAGTACCTCAACCAAATTTACCCATGACATTAGCTGATATCAATCAGGACCTTAGGATACAGGTCTTTCGAGCAACAACAAACTTACAAGCAATTAGTGAGCAACTAAGAGGATTGAATATCGAAGACGACAAAGCTTACACATTTTGGTCAAACCATCCAAACTATATATTTCCTTGATAAAACACCTGAATGACCATGTAAGGGTTCAAATGAGAAAAAACATTTGGTTGCGATCCTTTAGTTCTACAGCCTAACGCAAGAGACCTCCTTGTTGATATAGACACTAGCTTACGTATCCAAGTTTCCAGAACACCTGTTAGGTACTCCGAGAAAATCATACAACTTCTAGCTCTAAACATAGAGGCTAAAAAGGCACATGATTACTTTGGATAGTTAGGAGAAAGGATTGATTCTTCACATGACCATAAGAGGTCCACAACAACCACAAAATCATAGTTGTGATCCCCAAATCCCACAATCCAATGGGCCTACAAACCAGATCAAGTATTGACATCGGATTGCAAACACCGGTATTTAGATCTTCACCGCTCCCACTGGATATTATAACATATTTTTCCATATTAAATATAGAGGCCAATCAATCTAATATTTTTTTAGCTAGACCAAAAAACCACCCATAGTTCACTACAAATCTATTAAACCACACCTGCCACCACTTTCATGACCTTGTCTTGAGATATATATGAAGCTCCCAAGGTCACTTCCCACGTATCCAACAACAAATAAATAGGATCTCGGTAAAGCTCGACATTGATTGGAGCCTCTAGAAGCCATTATAACCAAACAACCGTTTACACCAATCCGAGTTAGGAGGTCCTTCTTCACCTTAGATTCGTAGATTCGATTAATGCGTATTGAGGATTTAATATTACCCAATTAGCTCATACATATCTATCCACATTGAACATTCACCGGCTATCTCGACATGACCTCAAGAGGTCGGTACAAGGAAGAGGTACTTGTAGATTCCCATTGTTACTTTTTCCAACATACAAAATTTGTGAACCCGACGTGAATCAAACTAATTTTCCTCTTTCAATTTTCATTTCTTCCATCCACCTTCGCTCTTTCCCATTATTTTACGGGTATTCATATACTACACAAATATGTCGGGATATGATGCATATGGAAGACCTATCTCAGTCTCAAAGTAAACTATAGTCAAACAAATAAATAACCATCACCCTTGCTTTCTGCAATGGTTGATAACTATCCGAGTAATTACTTGTCATCTCAAACTCCCCCTCACAAAATCTGGTTCTAGTTCTTCATTCTAAATTGAGGAGTTTGATCAGTTTGCACAAACACAATAGCCAGATCCATCAAGCTCTAACAATATGACATTTACTAGAGAATCCACTTTATCTCCTTAGGTCTTGTTCAGACCACATATCGAGTGACAATCAGATCCACTCCTCTTTTTGGATGAGGAGTACTTAAAATGCTTCATTAAAAGTGAAAAATGCTTCAAAAATGTGTATCCACCTCTATGGAGTTTACAAATACAATCTAAAGCCCTTTCCGAGGAGAACACCCCCATAACTCCACCCATGGGAAATACACTCAGTGAAGCTTGGTAGGGTAGTGACCAATTCATAGTAGGGTGTCATACCCCCTTACAACCTCAAGCTATACAACAAACACCCTTTAAAAAAGCATTGTGTCTTCACCGATGGAGGTCATTTCAGCTTTAGCTAAGAAGGTTAGAGGTCTAAACTTGCTCAATCAAACCAAAATTCATATTTTCGAAAAGTAAGAATCCCCAACCCTCTGCATCCCTAGTCAAGTTGACCTCCTTACAGGAACAGGCATGTTAGGAATGCCTCCTCAAAATCCTTATAATTATCCACAGCAAACGCCAACTAGGAAAACATTTTCAAACATCACTCCCGATTGAAAGCATGACACCTCTCGGCTAGGCACCAAATAACCCATATAAGAACAATGCTCCTCCTTAAAACATTTATTCAAAGTCACCACAATGATACATGTTCTCTTCTCTCGGGATGTTCATTCAACCACATGCATTCCCTTATGTTCCTACAAATGTATAAACTATGCCATATCAACAACCCATTCCCCCTCAACCCCCTCGTGAAGCCCCATTGATGGTTGAGGCCTCGTAGTAGGGACTTAGATAGAATATTTGAAAGAACCCCTAGACTTCACGATATGAAGTTTTATGCTTCCAAGACCTCTTCCCTATTTTCCCAAATAAAAAGGGGAAGGAGACTTGAATGCACACATTAAGGCCTATGCCAAAGCTATACGGGAGTTACTCCCTTGGGATGGGGTTGTTCTAAAATATTCCATAAGACCCTAGAAGGTATTGCCCTTGACTGGTATTATAGAATACCGAAGCTTCGATACACTCATTTAAACAACTCATGTCAGAATTCATCAAAGCTTTCAACATAAACAAATAGTTAAGAATGGGAATCAGGGAGTTCTTACATATCAAACAAGAACATGATGAATCCACAACTCATTTTATCCAAAGATGGCATACGATTCTCTACTCATCAGCGAGTGCTCCAAATATGGATCAAAAGGAACTATGTAATTTATTCCTTAATTCACTCAATAGAGAGATAAAGGAAGAAGTTCAAAATTTCCCACTAAGAACTTACGATGAAGTACTCGAGAGATTCTCTCTCCGAATCGACCAAGCGGTGATTAATAGTGGTTGTAAGACATATGGGGAAAATGGGAAATTAATCACTCCAAATCAAAACACCGTGGCCTATCCTAATGTTGGGAATGCTAATCGAGGACCTAAGATCCTTAACAAGAACCATGGGTTACAACAAATGGAGTAACTAACCAAGCTAAGAGGGAAAATTTTGTAAACATTTTGCCACATGTTAATAATCATTGAAATAATAATTTTACCCCAACAATCAACATAGTAGATTTTAATCTTCCACCATGACAACAAAAACAACAACGACAAGTCCAAACAAAAAGTCCAAATCAAAACCCAACTAGATATCAGAGTCAAAACCAAAGGCAATAGCCTCAAAATTTTAACTCTAACAACAAGCAACCTTATCAGAATTTCAGACCACAACAAGTTTTAAATCAACAACCTCAAAATTATAGTCTCAATTTATATTGTGGCTTCCACAACATTCAAGGCCACAATACTAGGACTTGTCGTGAATACAATAAATTCATGCAATGTTTTCCAAAAGATCAAAAACAACTCTTTATAGATATGTTTTTAGCAAATTTTGTAGTACCCATGCCAAACGCTTATGCAAGGGCAATTTCCCCTCAAAATGTATCCCTCAAGATCTTCAATGACCCACTCCCAAACCATTCTAACAACAAAAGTTAGATCCTAATGGAAAAAAAAGGGTGTCATGATAGGAAACAATGATCATGAAGCTTCAACTTCATTAAATCCTCCAGTCACACCCCAATTAGGAACTCGACCTCAAGCTAAGATAGTTGGTTTAGTGGAGTTAGATCGATGAGCTACCCGTAGAAACCATAATAGGAACATGGGATTATTCTTCTCAACCAACTCCAAGATATTCATTAGAGATAGACAAAACTCAACAAACATTGGTAAAACCTATAGGCGCCTATGATCTAATTAATAATTTAACTAAAACCTTCTTGCACATCTCCTTCTTGGATTTGTTAAATAACTCTCCCACCCATAGGGCATCCCTCTTAGAATCATTAGGCCTTGGCCATTTAATCAACATCACTCCTCCATTGAAAACAAAAGTAAACCATGTGGATTTTGACATTTATCCTCTAGGGAAACTAGATAGGGATACTTGAATTTATATTCAATATAAGAAAAATGCCAATAGACCCGAGAAATTACACGAAGAGGTGACCCATATTTACATTTAAAAGTTTAGGTCTACAATAATTATTTTAAACATGCAATGGTTGATGATGGGGATCCAGTTAACATAGTCCCCTTCGCTTTCCTTCAAAAGTTAGGATATGGAGAGACAAACTGTTCCACGCCTTGAAATACATAAAGAGGTTATGATAGCCTAAAATCCACCCACGACAAGGTGGTGGTTTTGTTTACATTTTCTAGATTCTTCTGATGATCACGTCAAACATAAATCTTAAAATTCACACGCTTTCTTTAACCACTTTGGCTTGCATTAATTTTTTTGGTTCCTTGTGAATAGCGATTTTACTTAGTTTATTGTAAAAGAGATCAAATGGGAGTTACCCTCTCATAAATGTATTGGTTATAAATAGCCACTTGTTTTCAAGAAAATGACCCTCATCCTCTCAATTCTCTTGTTCATTTTTTCAATTCCTTGGTTAGAATTCTATTAGTTTCATGTTTTTCCTCCATTGTTAGCATTTTAGAAGCCATCATGTTCTTGTTTGAGTCTTGTTTCATCATTGCTTTTGCATACAATCGAGTTTAACATAAAAGCTTCATTTTAGACTAGAATCCATTAAAAGTTATAGGTTTTGTTTTGTCACAAGGAAAGTTTCTAAAACTCTCGGCACACTTACGATGTATTCTCACAATAAATTTGTCTCGAATTACGTAGTCAAGCTATGTTCACTTGCACTATCCCTCTCCTACTCGCATTGTATTCGATCTATATCAAAAGCTGCCATTGTTCGATTTCTATCCTTTGTTGATACTATCATATACATACTTTTTGGATTTACGAGGAAATGAAGGAACAGGAGATCACACTTAGGGGATGAAATCACACAAAACTAGATTTACCACTATTCTGTAAATGACAGGTTTGAGTTATCAAAGTTCTTGTTATAATATATCAAATAGAGTAGTAAATCATCTCATTTCAGTTAAATCTAGCTTTCAATATTGTCAGGGAAGATGTGGAGATTGATAGTTTCTAAGAAAATGTGATTCATTCCTCACTTTTGAGGTAGGATCGAGAGCCTTTCAAATTCAAAATATATAGCTTCTTAGATATTTAGGATAAAATCACAACTTCACAGGCGAATAGACATACCACGCTACGTTGCTTGTTTTTATTCTATTATTAGATTAGTTGTTCATTTTATAGATATACTAGAGTAGTTGCTCTTGAATTTCATTAAAATACATCATTGAAAATACAAAAATAAAAGAATGCTTATGTAATGTAATAACTCTTTCATAATCAGTTTATTAATGTTTGTTAGAGGTTGAATCATTTTGTATGAATATCACGGGACCTAGAGAGCCTAGAGAATATATATTCAAACCCATAGTACCTCAACCAAACTTACCCATGACATTAGTGACATCGATCACAACCTTAGGATACTTGGTCTTTTGAGCAACAACAAACTTACAAGCAATTAGTGAGAAACTAAGAGGATTGAATATCAAAGATGACAAAGCTTACACATTTTGGTCAAACCATCCAAACTATAGATTGCCTTGATAAAACACCTGAATGACCATGCAAGGGTTTGAATGAGAACAAACATTTGGTTGTGATCCTTTGGTTCTACAGCCTAACGTAGGAGACCTCCTCATTGACATAGACACTAGCTTATGTATCCAAGTTGCTAGAACACCTGTTAGGTACTCCGAGAAAATCATACAACTTCTAGTTCTAAACGTAGAGGCTGAAAAGGCATATAATTACTGGATAGTTGGGAGAAGGGATTGATTCTTTTCAAGACCGTAATAGGTACACAAAAACATGAACTCACAATTGTGATCCCCAAATACCACAACCCAACGGGCCTACAAACCAGTCAAGTATTGACACCGACTTGCGACGCTGGTATTTAGATCTTCACCACTCCCGCCGGATATTATAACATAGTTTTCCATATTAAATATAGAGGCCAATCAATCTAATATTTTCTGGGCTAGACCAGAAAACCACCCATAGTTCACTACAAATCTATTAAACCACCTACCACCACTTTCATGACCTTGTTTGGAGATATATACGAAGCTCCCACAGGTCACTTCCCACGTATCCAACAACCAAGAAATAGGATCTCGGTAGAGCTTGACATCAATTGGAGCCTCCGAGCAGCCATTATATCCGAACGAGCCATTACACCAATCCAGGTTAGGAGGGCCTTCTTTGCACCTTATATTCTTAGATTCTATTATTCCATATTGAAGATTTAAGATTACCCAATTAGCTTATACATAACTATCCACATTGAACATTCACCGGTTTTCTCGACACGAACTCCAAGAGGTCGGAGTGCGAGGAAGAGGTACTTGTAGATTCCCATGATCGCATGTTACTTTTTCCATCATACAAAATTTGTGAAGCCGACGTGAAACAAACTAATTTTCACTTTCTATTTTAATTTCTTCCATCCACTTTCACCATTTCCCATTATTTTGCGGGTATTCATATACCCCCTGAATATTTCGGGATATGATGCATATGGCAGACCTCTCTCAGGTCTCAAGTAAACTATAGTCAAACAAATAGACAACCGTTACCCTCACTTTTTGCATGGGTTGATAACTATTCAAGTAATTACTTGTAATCTCAAACTCCCCTTCACGAACTAGTTCTAGTTCTTCGTTCTAAATTGAGTATTTTGATAAGTTTACACAAATACCACACCCAGAGCCATCAAGCTCTAACAATATGGCATTTTCTAGAGAATCCACTTTATCTCCTTCGGTCTTGTTCGGACCACATATTAATAGAAAATCAGATCCACTCCCCTTTTTGGATGAGGAGTGCTTAGAACACTTCACTAAAAGTGACCAATGCTTTTAAAATATGTATCCACCTATATGGAGTTTACAAATATAGTCTAATGCCCTGTTCCAAGAGAATGCCCACATAAATCCACCCATGGGAAATACAATCAATGAAGCTTGGCAGGGTAATGACCAGTTCATAGCAGGGTATCATACCCCCTTACAACCTCAAGCTATAAAACAAACACCCTTAAGGAAAAGCACTATGTCTTTTCCAATGGAGGTCATTTCAGCCTTAGTTGAGAAGGTTAGAGGGTTAGAAATTTCTCAAGCAAACCAAAATCCATATTTTTGGCAAGCAGGAATCCCCATCCCTCTGCATCACCCTAGTCAAGTTGACCTCCTTACAGAGAACAGGCACGTTAGGCATGCCTCCTCAAAATCCTTATAATTAAGCACAACATATACTAGGATAGCATTTTCAAATGTTGCTTTAGTTGAAAACATGACACCTCTCGGTTTGGCACCAAACAACCCATACCATAATAATGCTCCTCCTTACTTAAACATTTATTCAAAGTCACTACAAAGAGACATGTTCTCTTCTCCTAGGATGTTTATTCAACCACAAGGATTCCCTTATGTTCCTATAAATGCATATACTATGCCATATCAACAACCCATTCCTCCTCAACCCCTCGGCAGAGGCCCATCAATGGTTGAGGCCTACACAGAGAGGAATTACTCAAAATATTTGAAATAACCCCTAGACTTTACCATACAAAGCGTTATGCTTCCAAAACCTCTTCCCGATTTTCCCAAATACAAAGGGGAAGGAGACCCGAACACACACATTAAATCCTATGCCACAGCCATATGGGAGTTACTCCCTTGGGATGGGGTTATCACTAAAATATTCCCTAAGACCCTAGAAGGTACTTCCCTTAACTGGTATTATAGAATAACTGAAGCTTCGATACACTCATTTAAACATCTCGTGTTAGAATTCATCAAATCTTTCGATACGAAAAAATTATTAAGAATGGGAATCATGGAGTTATTACATATCAAACAAGAACATAATGAATCCACGGTAATTTTATCCAAAGATGGTGTACGGTTCTCTACTCATCATCGAGTGCTCCAAATATGGATCAAATGGAAGTCTCATGGATTATTCCTTAATTCACTCAATAGAGAGATAAAGGAAGAAGTCCGGAAGTTCCCACTAAGAACTTACAATGAATTACTCTAGAGTGCTCTCTTAATCGACCAAGTAGCGATTGATAGTGGTCGTAAGACATATGGGACAAATGAGAAATTAACCACTTCTAATCAAAACACCTTGGCCTATCCTAATGTTTGGGAATGCTAATTAAGGACTCGAGATCCTTAATAAGAACCATGGGGTTACAATAGATGGATTAATTGACCAAGCTAAGAGGGAAAATGTTGTAAACGTTTCACCACCTATTAATAATCGGTGAAATAATAATTTTACCCCAACAATCAACACGGTAGATTTTAATCGTCCACCACAAAGAACAACAACAACAATGAAAAGTCCAAACACAAAGCCCAAATCAAAACGCAACTAGATATCAGAGTCAAACCGAAGGCAATAGGCTCAAAATTTTAAATCTAACAACCAAGTAACCTTATCATAATTTCACGCCACAAAAGGTTTTAAATCAACATCCTCGAAATTACAATCCTAATCTATATTGTAGATTGCACAAGATTCAAGGCCATGATACTAGGACTTGTTATGAATATAATAAATTCATGCAGTTTTTTCCAGAAGATTAAAAACAACTATTTATATATATGTTTCTTAATAAAATCTATAGTACCCACACCAAATGCTTATGCAGGGGTAGTTTCCCCTCAAAATGCATCCCTCAAGATCTTCAATGACCCACTCCCAAACCATTATAACAACAACAGTTAGATCCTAATGGAACAAATAAAGGTTTTCATGATAGGAAATAATGATCATGAAGCTTCAACTTCATTAAATCCACCAGTCACACTCCAATTAGGAACTCGACCTCAAGCTAAGATAGTTGGTTTAGTGGATTTAGACACCGAGCTACCCGTAGAAACCATAACAAGAACACGGGATTATTCTTCTCAACCAACTCCAAGTTATTCATTAGAGCCAGACAACACTCAACAAACATTGGTAAAACCTATAGGTGCCTATGATCTAATTAATGATTTAACTAAAACCTTCTCACACATCTCCTTCTTGGATTTGTTAAAGAACTCTCCCGCCCATAGGGCTGCCCTCTTAGAAGCATTAGGCCTTGGCCATTTAATCAACATCACTCCTCCTCTAGAAACACAAGTAAACCATGTGGATTTTGACATTTATCCTCCGGGGCAGCCAGATAGGGATATTGAATTTATATTCGATATAAGCAAAATGCCAACAGATGCCAAAATTACACAAAGAGGTGACCCAGCTTCACATTTACAAGTTTGGGTCTACAATAATTATATTAAACATGCAATGGTTAACGATGGGGCATCGATTAACATAGTCCCCTTCTCTTTCCTTCAAAAGTTAGGATATGGAGAGACAAACTATTCCACGACGTGAAATACGCTAAGAGGTTATGATAGCCTCAAAGCCACTTCAATTGGAACCATAGTTTTACCAGTCACTTTAGGACCTAAGACGGTCCTCACCGAGTTTTATATTATAGATCGGAAACCAATTATAATATGATGCTTGGTCGGCCATGAATACACCACATGAAGGCAAATCCCTTCCACGCTATTCCAAGAAATAATATTTCTACACTTAGGGAAAATATTCGTGGCACAAGGTAACCCAAAACCCTTTGATATACACCTAGCTGATTTGAGGAAAATACTAGGTATTCACTCGGAGTTTGAACTTCCAACACATCAGCTTATCAAACCAATTAATTCACAACAAAAAAAAAAGTTGGTATGCCCATGACTGAGTTGGAAATTTCAAATCTAGCTGAGGATGTTCCAATACCCAAAAGTGAGACCAATGCTATAAAAGTAGTATCATTAGGGACCACCACAAAAATCATTAAGTTTTTGGAGAAAGACTTACCTATTCTCCTACTGTTTGATTCCATGGGTATGGGACACACCCTGGGAATCACTTCTCTTCCATCAGATGAAATTTTTATGGTAAAGGTAACCGAAGCAAAAGAAATAGATATGATAAATATCCCAACTTCAATTTTTCCAAACAAGTATTGGACTCTCAACTTCGATGGAGCTAGATCTCATTTTAGTGCTGGGGTGAGAGTGTTCTTTACCTCACATGAGGGAAAGATCCTAACTTTCACCTTTAATGCAAACTTTGAATGTATAAACAACGGGGCTGAGTATGAATCTCTCCTCCTTGGCCTCATTCTAGCCAAAAGAATGGGTGTCGATGACATTAGAGTACTAGGAGACTCACAACTAGTTGCAAACCAAGTCTCCGAGGTATATGAAACTAGGGCTGAACATTTACAACTATACAAAACAATGGTGTTAGATCTAAGCAAGGGATTTAACTTCATATCAATTGAAGTAATCCCATGAGAGAAAAACCTTCCCATAGACTCAATAGCATCCTCAGCTTCCCGTTTCACCCCAAACAGTGAGTTGGAGGACACAAATTTCACAGTATCACTTCGTACCGAGCCATTAGTGCATAAAATACCAAAAAAATCACTCCTGACTCATGGAGAAGCCGAGGATGATTTTTCTATCATGGATCAATTTGACGATGATAGAGTCACTCTTGAATATCTAAACGCCTGTGCAAAGCTACATCTTGCTCATCATATAGTTGATCTTTCCCTATTACCACATTCTTGTTCCTACTTTGGAAATCCCATGGCGAGTCTCCTCCACGAAGGATCTCGATATCTATGAAGTAGAAAATAGAGAGAGCTTGTAATTACCTCCAGCCCCACATGAATTTGAAGAAGGTAACCCTTCTTTAATAGAAGAAACCATTGACATAAGCATTGGAATCGAGGAGGAACCAAGAATTTTGAAGTTGGGATCCTCATTAACTCCAGACGAGATAGAAATACACACCCAAATTGTTAAAGAAAATAAAAAGGATTTTTCATTTAGCTATAAAGAAATGACAGGCATTGCACCACAAGTCCCGTACATAATCTTATCACTAAACCAGATTTGAAGCCGATCAAGAAAATTCAAGACCAATGAAGCCAAAAGTGGCTCTCATGGTAAAAGAGGAAGTAATAAAACTTCTCCAAGTGGGATTCATCAAACCCATTGACTACTCACAATGGGTATCCAATATCATTCTCATCCTCAAAAAGATTGGGAAAATACACATTTGCATCGATTTTCGGATATTAACAAATCTTGTCCCAAATATGACTTCCCATTACAATCCATTGACGTTATCATTGATGTAACAGCAGGATTTAAAATTTTGTCCCTCATGGATGGGTTCTCAGGGTATAATCAGATAAAAATATCATAACAGGATCAAGCCAAAACCACATTCATAACTCCGTGGGGAACATATTGCTACGTTGTCATGCCATTTGGTCTTAAGAACATCGGCGCTACATATCAACAGTAATGACTTATATATTCCACAATCTTATCCATAAAATCATGGAATCCTATGTGGATGACTTGTTGGCCAAAGCCAAGAAACACTATGATCATCCGGAAGTGCTCTGTATCATCCTCTCACGACTAATCGAATATGGTGTCACATTAAACCCAGAGAAGTGCGTGTTTGGTGTGATAGGAGGTAAAATTCTAGGCTACATTATATCTTCATGAGGAATTGATGTTAATCTAGCCAAAATAAGGGTTTTTCTCAAAATCATCCCACCATCGGACAAGTATGGAATCAGGTCATTTCTTGGGAAACTCGGTGCAATCTAAAGGTTTATCCTAGATTTAAGTTTTGTCATTCATCCAATCAAAAATCTATTGAAGAAAGATTATAGCATTGATTGGACTAAAGAATGCAACGAGGCCTTTGAAGTAGTTAAATGGTTCTTGTTGTCTCCACCCATGCTAATGCCTCCCAAGCCAGACCACCCTTTGATCCTATACTCATGAGCCACTCATGTCTCACTGGCCTGCATGTTGGCTCAAGAAGATGATGACAAGTGAGAACACATGATCTATTTCATTAGCCAAACGTTTCTCGATTATGAAACATGTTACACACAGGTAGAGAGAGAATGCCTTGCCATAATTTTTGCAACAAAACATTTGAGATATTACATGTTAAACTAGGAAACAAGGGTCATTGTGAAGACAAACCATTTACAAACATTTCTCACGCAAGGGTCTTTGTCTAAAAAGGTGGGCCATTTTATAACCTTAATGGGAGAATTTGAGTTAACGTTCATGAACCAGAAATCCATTAAGGGACAAATCATTGCAGACTGGTTAGCTGACAATCCACTAGATGGAGGTGAGCTGGTAAATTTAGACTTTCCCGATGAGTGTGTATACTTTGTCGAAACCAGGCCCCCCATCTCTACATGTCCCTGGTATACTGATATCATCAACTTTATCATGGACCATACATACCCGGAAGGTGCCACATCACAACAAAGAAGGTGGTTATGCATTATTACCACTAAATATGTTGTTTTAGACCAGGTACTCTATCGTAGAGCCTTTGATGGCATGCTTCTAAGATGCGTCGACATGGAAGAATCCAAGAAGATTCTTCATGAATCCCATAGTGGGATATGTGGAGGCCACTTCGGTGGTCACGCCACCACTCATAAAATACATTAGATGGGCTATTTTTGGCCCACTCTTGAGCATGACATAGTGGAATTTGTATGTAAGTGCCACAAATGCCAAGAATTATCTCATGAAATTCACATGCCAAAGACAATCCCTACAACAAATAGCAACTCCATGCCCCTTCTCCATGTGGGCTCTAGACTTAATAGGAAATTATCTCCCTCATCAACCAATGGCCATAATTTTATAATTATAGCCACGTAATATTTTACCAAATGGGTGAAGGCCATGCCTCTCACCACTGCTTGTACCAAGTTCGATAATTGCTAAATTCATTCTGAACCAAATTATTTACAGGTATGGTGTCCCACAAGTCATTATCTTAGATAATGGCACTTCCTTTAAAAATAATGAAGTCCGTGAGTTATGTAGCAAGTTCAAGATAAACCATCACACAGCCTCTCTTTACTACCCTCAAGCCAATGGGTAGGTTGAAGCGACAAACAAAATATTGAAAGTTATTCTCCTCAAAACAATCAAGGAGAATAAGTGAGATTGGCATTTAAAACTATATCTAGCCTTGTGGGCCCATCGAACCTCAATAAGAACACCAACAAGAGCAACTCCTTTCTCACTAGTATTCGGAGCAGAAGTAGTTCTCCCACTTGAGGTTGAAATACCCAGTCTCTGCATCTCATTACAAGGGATTCTGGATGAAGAAGCTTATAGGGAGGCATGCCTCTCTCAACTAGAAAGCCTTGACGAGGCCAGGTTAAACGCCGAACAATGGCATAGAGCCTATGCTGACCGGATGTGCCGGTAGTATAACAAAAAAGTCTATGAGTGAGAAATATATGAAGGAGATCTAGTTCTAAGACTAGACAGCTAGATTGATAAGAAAACTGGTGAAGGAAGGAAGTTTCAGCCCAAATGGTTGGGCCCATACCGAGTCATGAAGGACTATGGAAATGGTGCATATCTTTTATGTATGCTAGAAGGTGAGGAATTCGGTGAAACTATCAATTCCTTGCATCTTAAGTGGTTTTACGCATAAAACATCAAGGTCATTACTTGTACATTATAGCTACCTACATTGCATTAGTCTTTTAGCTGCTTCATTCTATCCATTTCGTAAAAGTGGTAGTCCAGGAGCTTACTCTTAAAACAATTTGTTACAAATTTCTAAAAATATTGGTAAAAACATTCATATCACATCTCTTCAAGCATCATCAACTATTTTCGAATCTTCTCATCAAGTTTGAAAGACAAGCATTGATGAAAACCATACCAAGGCTTGCATACTTGGCTTTTCTCTTTCTTTCTATTAGGTAAACTTTTCCTTACCTATGGTCTTATAGAAGCTTCTTGGTATCACATCTATCCCTCTTAAATCTTTTTGAAAGAAAGGATATCCCAAAGTTATAGGTCGAAAAGTCAAAATCAAATGAAATCAAAACCACCAAGTAAACAAAATATTTTATTTTTACACACTTCTTTGTCCCATCAACCTTCGGTGATAAGCCCACATCTCTTATTGGTGGTGTGGGTTAGGAAAGGAAAGAAGTACCCTTACTCATCTATATCCTACCTTTGGTGACAAAACCATGCTTTTACTAGTGGCATGAGGTAGGGCATAGGGGTCCAGATCACACAAATGAAAAAATCTTGGTATGCTAAAAGACAAATCACCTCTATTAAGAGAAAGCAAATATCCAAATATCCAAATTCAAAAGAGATCAAATCATCAAAACTAGATTTTGTCAACTGTGTTTCCATTTATAAATATAAGTCTAGATAAACCGAAAAGTAAGTGGACTTCTAAGCATGGTAGTAGTTCGAGTAGGGTGGGTGTGTAGGTCCAAACATGGTTTCATTCTTGGTTTGTCTGTCTCTCATCGTTCCATTCAATCAAACTCATACAACTTGTGCCCTTCCTAACTTTTTGTGTTTAGCCCTCGCATCTTACTAGTTGCATGCATGCATTGGGATTGGGGGCAAAATTCATCTCTTTATCACTATACATTCATCACGTTTTTCCAACATAAGAAAAATCACCGAAATTTCCCAAAGAGTTCAAAAGTTCAATACTACCATATGTTAGTATCATCTCATACCGAACTACAAAAAAATACAAAGTAAAATATTCTACCTACTATCATTTGTTATCCATTGCATACATTCTAAAAACATGAAAACAATATTCTAAAAACATCTAAGTACACGTTCAGAAATGAGTCACAAATTTCAAGATGCCAAGAGTCTAGATCTAAAGAGATACACACACACACACAATATATATATATATATATATATATATATATATACACAAATCAAGTTTCATATATAATGCCATCATGTACTAGGCATGGTCAAAACACTCAATGAGCCCACGTTGTCCACTCAAAATTCCCCTACTCTTAAGAAAGTGAAAATTCAAAATTTTGAGTTTAAGTGTCTTCTCTGTTGTACTGATAATGTTAAAAGTCGAGAAATTGAGAAAATCTACATTTTTGGGTCATTTTGTGTGTTTTTCGGGCCTGTCGGACATTTTTGTCCCACGTGTCCCAAGTTCAATTGGGCCCTCTGTTCCCCGATCGGCCGGTTTCCCCGAAGTTTGTCTTTTTCGGGCCCGTCGGAACTTTTTGTCCCAAATGTCCCAAGTTCACCTGACAAGTTGTTCCATTTTCAGCCAAATCACCCGAACCGCGTACCTCACACTTTCACATCCCAAATGTCCCAAGTTCGGACCCGTTGTCACATTTTCGTCCAATCCAGCCGAGTCGCGTACTTCACGCACTTTTGTCCCGCATGTCCCAAAAAGCATTTGCGCGTCTTTTCCCCGCTTCGCTGAATCGGCTGAGCCGCGTGCTTCACGCTTTCACGTCCCACATGTCCCAAATGAACCAAGTTCCATTCATGCTAATTTTTCCGCTCTACCCAAATATATTTCTTATTCAAATTGGTAGGTATGTATTAAATGCACATTAATTACCTTTCTCTCTCCTAAACGGATATAACGAGTGACCCCTCTATGTGTTTTTCACACTACTTGCATGTTATCCTTTGCGTATCCCTTCCCTATCCCTTCCCTCCGTAATTCCTTCCCGAGTCTAGCTTGCGGCAGATGCAAACCATACACCAATGGCACAGATGATTCACGACAGTGGTCTGGCTTTCGCTGGAGGTTTCCCAATCTTGGTGCAATGTGCTGATACAGTGCTTTCATGCGGAGCTCATTTCGACCCTGATTCGAGTGAATTGACCAACATACACGGGGAACTCATCGCCAAACTTGATCTTTGCCACCATTGGCACTGCACTGAGGATTCCAGAAATGGATAATGCCATAGTTGTTTCCCAGAATCAAGCATAGGCCCTGTTCAATCAAGACAGTGACAACTACAAGGCGCACGGGTGGCGAAGTCTTGGCTTAAAAACCCTAAGAAGGGAGCATCTCGTCTATCCAAGACTCTTTTCCGGTAGATTTCAATGAATAATTGTTGGATTTTATAATCCTACTTGGCTTGGGTTATGGGCTTACCCTCTACTAACGAGTTCCATTTCTGGATGTGCCCGCTCATCAACATGGTGTGTGAGGGAACTCAAAATATCAACTGGGTAGAAATCATCAGCATGAACTTAGCGGAGCAGCTGTCCAATGTATAGCAAATGAAGAAATTCTACATGACTTCGTACCTGATGTATACTCTGGCAGCATCAAGGCAATGGTTTGGTTTTTCTTACATCGATGCCCACAAGGATGATCCTGTATATGCCTACTGCCCGCAGTTCACCCTAGAGACCAGCAATCGTAATTTTTGAAGGGTAAATGATGCTTTCACCATGTACGTGGTCAGGCTTCTTGAAGGTGACATTACTAGAAGATTTTCTGACGAAGCCATGAGCCTGATATCACACTACGGTGCCTATTTTATCCAGTTCAGAAAATTCTCCTATATCAGGCTTGTTGGCTATGAGAGCACCCCTCTGAGGCTTCCCATGTTCTGCAGTGATAAGATGGCTTTGATAGAAGTATGCAGGCAACTAGACAAATTGCACAGAACCTGCAGAGACAAGAAGATTACTGGTTTGCACTTCCCCATCTCTTTGGGAAACTACACTTGTAAAACAACCCTAGGCGCACGAATATAGAAATAGCCCCGGCTCCCATCACTCCATCCATTTCTTCGAAGCCAAGAACTTACTTTGACTCGAATAAGTTCATTGAGTAGAACATCAAGATAATCTATCATTATAGGGCGGATACGAGAGACTATTGGGCTGACTGTGCCGATGATTTTGAGGCTAGAAGGAGGCATTATGGTAGGTTCTCTCTACAATTGATCCAAGAACTCAGCTTGTACCAAGTTCCTGAAGGACTCCAGGATGGAAACTCTGATCTATACTCATATGAGTATGACAATGTGTTAAGCACAATCCATTGGAGGACTTGGATTGGTTCAAGAAAGAGAAAGATGATCGCCGAGATCCTGGCTCCAATCTTAGTCAGGACTAAGATCTGGTTTGATAAGAAAGTTCGAGAGCTTAGGAGGCACTCAGGAGAATCCTCCTCTAAGGATGTTTCAACACCAAGGAGGGAAGCATCGACTCCAATATCAGACACACCTGTGCAAACCCCTCCTGCCTCATCAACGCAAGGACCTATAGCTTCTACTCCTTCATCCACCCAAGTATACCAGAAGAAATTCAAAGAGGTTAAGAAGGAGGCTGTGGAAAAAGATCCTCAGAGAAAGCAAGTAGAAATACCTTTGGGATCAGAGAACATTATTGTTCTCAGTGAAAGTGAAGAGAGTGAAGTGCCAGCTCCTCTAAGTGCTCTTGAAGCTCCAACGGATAAGGATAAGGAAGTCCAGAGCACTGAACTTCCAAGTGCTATTGATTCCTCTACACCAATTGTCTCAAGCACCCCACTCATGTCTCAACTTGAGACAACAGCTGTGCAAACCTTGAGCATCATGAGCTCTCTGTCTCTTGGTCCTCTTGCCCCTCCTGCTACTTCCTCTTCCTCTTTTGCATGGGTGCAACCTTTTGTCGATAGTAGAAAGAGGAAATCTTCCTCTCGAGCTCAGGGCCAAATTTTGATGCTATGGTAGCCTTGTTAGGCACTACTCCTTCTCATGCCAAAAGATCTATAATCACCTCCAGGATAGTGTCTGATGCTCAGGGTCAGCAATTCCTAGAAATTACTAAGCCTACAGTAGATAAATCAGAGTAGGACTTACAGGCATCTGACCTAGAATTCTCAAGGATTCCTATGGGAGAGTCTACCCCTAAAGGTGAGATCCACAACCTCCAGAAAATGGTCACAAGAGTCATTGGGAGGGTAGAGAAAGGGCAGAAAACTATTAAAAATTGGAGGAATAAGCCCAGATTCTCACAAGTTTTATCAAATCTCTTTTGTCTAAGGAAAAAGTTTTGGACCCTACCCCACCGACTACCCTTCGCAACATGTAATTTTGAGCCAAGATGAAGTACAGTATCAAAGACATCCGAAGTATTATGTCTATGGCAGAGCTATGGAGGCCATGGTAGAAGATATGCTTGTTGTAGAATTGAACTTCATCGATGAAGCTTTCAAACTCCATGGGAAGGTGAACAACTTGCAACAGAAGCTCTCCTCCACTATCGGGATCATAGATAAAGAGCTCAAACTCTAAAGCAGTTGCATAGTAGACCTCCGTCTCATGGGACAGATAGATGAGAACATTTTATTGGGGAATAAGGTTTTGATGATGCAAAGGATAATCTGTCAAATTCCTGGGTTTACAGCGTGGAGTGGAAGATCAAAGTCTTGGAGGAGGCTTTGGGAGAACTGAAGAATAGCTAGCAGAAGGGTGAGGCTTTCAAGACACTGGTTGTATCTGCTTTCAAAGATATACATTGTCATCTTCAAGATGAAACTTCTGGTGTGCCTTTTTCCTTGCAAGAAATCAAAGCTCAATTCAGAGCTTTTGTCAAAGATAATCTATTCAAGGAAAGCTCCATTTCCAAAGAGAAAATGAAGGAGATCTGCTCTCTTCAATCTGCCATTGAAGAAGCAAATAAAGACTATCATACTCATGTCGAGTTTGATAAGGAAATGGAGAAGTGCCTCGGATTTTGGACCCAGTCTATAGCCAACACGTCAGTCCCCATGGCAGAGACATAGCCGAGGCATTGAAGAGATTCAGGCAACGGATTTTGAAGTCAGTGGGTCCCTCCCAGTCATAACCACCTGTCTTCTTCTCCTTATTCTTCTCTTCTCTTCTATTTCTTTTTCTCGGATTCACTGTAATAAGTTGAGGTATTGCGATTGGAAATCCTTAACTAATATTTAGTTAAAAGAAGTAGTTACCAAGAGTAACTGATTTGTAAGCTATATAATGGCCTCTCCATGCCATTTTGCAAAAAAAGGAAGGAAGAACTTGGCTTATTTTCTGAAAGTGTAAATAGATCATAAAGAAATCAATACAGAAGGGCTTTTCATTCTTTGTCTATCTGATCTCTTTTATCCCCAAGCTTTTCATTTAATTTTGTGAAGATCATTTGTCATGTTATGTCAAGAAACTTTGTGTTCTGGCAGATGTTATTTACAGAACTTTGTGTCTTTAAATTCCATCTTATTTATATGATACAAATGATCTTGTTTCAATTCACTGTAACTTCGCATACATAAAGAATTACTCTGTTATCTATAATTCTGAGTGTTTCCTTTCTACTCATTCTCGTATTCTCATTCCTCAGTCCTTTTGTAATTGATGATCTTTATAGAAAACACTTTCGTAATATCCAAGTTCAACCAGAAAATCATGTTTTGTATATTTGTAAATAGGTTCATTTTTGAATAAGGGAACCTCTCCCATTAAAGAGGAGGGACTTCTTGTCCCCTGACTATTGCTCTTCGTAAAGTCCTATTTGATGACCAACAAGCCCGAAAAGTAAAAAAACACTCGTATAGACATCTGGAAAAATACTACAAGAATAGTCTCTCAATCCCTATGGGATCCCTCAAAAGGTGCGTGGCCATGCCTAGGACTCCGACTATGCCGGCACTCTGAATGCACTCAGGGCTCATGGTCATGCCCGGTAGCTGCCGTATCACCATGAGAATGGCTCCTCCTCATCAAGCACTTGGTCGTCCTGTTCCAACTACCTCGGCGCGGAGAGAAGTCGTGATCTTTTCCACATGCCAAATAGAGGCAAAAACATTAGTATTCCTACCAGCTGCTTGAGGGCTCCCCCAAATCCATGGAAAGCTTAGCCTAAGTATTCTACGAGGGGAGAAGTAAGGCATCAGTGCATACTCGGTGAATCAAGTCTCACCACTCATTAGCAGTCACTACAAACAAAGGAGAAAACAAGTTAGAAAACAATCAAAAATAAAACCAAGAGTAAACAAAACAAAAGGAAATAACAAACTAAGACGAGTGTAACTAAAAGAAATGTCGGGAGAAGAGTGACAACTCACTAGGATCTCTCGGGCCACCAAGAAGGATCTCTAGGAACCGCACCCACCACTAACGCCATAAGCGATGGTGCCCCTCTCCCACATCTGGGGCAATGTGACAGACTGGAATGGAATCACCATCTGCGCCTACATCTTGAGAGAGTAACTCCTCTAGAAAAGAGTCACCCTCTCTGCACTCCGGATCTACCCTCTCGGCCCGTAGGATCTCCTAAGTATCATGCCACTTGGGATCACTATCATCTCCCACACTCATCTCATTGATCTCCATCTCCTCTATCTCCTCCTCGGTCTCTACCCACAGTGCCTCGGACTCGAGTTCTACATCAATGGGCTCATCACTACTATGAGTGGGATTAGCAAAAACCCAAAGTAAGGGTGCCTGAGGAGCACCGACTCTCCCTCATGTACGTACCACCCTTCTAGCTGCAATAGGAGTATCGGGTGTAACAATAGTCCAACCTCGGTTTCTAGTGCCTCCTGAGCCTCGTGGATAGATCTATACACTCGCATCACTTTGCTGGAGGGAGCATGTTGCTATAGGGAAGGCCAAAATGCTATGGAACTCAGTCAAAGGGGTGTATCTCCAACTTCCATGACCCATCTATCAACCGGCCGGTGGTCCGATAGGTAATCAAAGTGACGGTCTCCTCTCCTATACCCTGCCATGGCCTGATAAGGAGTGGCCTCCATGTCTACAAAAGAGTCGTCGGGAAGCCACTAGCTGGTGGGGTGCTCTAAGAACTGTTATCCCCATCAAACTCACTTTGCTTTGAAGCTCCCGAGATCCTCCACCTCTACACCTCTCCCATATGGGATAATGTGTTCATACACCCAACTCATGACAGGAGTTGGATGGCTCAATGATTTGCCCTTCTATAAAATGCAGACTACCCTATATAAGTCATGGTAGGTAGTCTGAGGATATCTGCTCCCCAAGTGTAGACACGTCCATGGCCCTCAATCTATGCAATAATAGGGGCCCAATAATATAAGAGGGTGTCCCCTCCCTTATCCCCAATCAGTCTGGATGCAAGGATGCCCATGATGGCCTTGTGGAGAAAGGGAATGTCTGAATCAATGATAGAGCGGATCCTCATGCCCTTCTTCAATCCCATCGATACAACTACATCTCCCATGTAGGTGGCCCACTAAACCACCTATGATCTAGATACTACTATCTTAAGAGACAATCACCGCCCAAGGATCGGAACCCCTAGTATATGATAAACATCCTCTAGGGTGATAGACCACTCACGCCTAACTCCTGACAATCAGAATGTGTTCTGATCTGCATCCCAATATGAAAACAAGTGACACAATATGTGACTGGAAGGTGTAACATAAGGAACCTGTGCAATCCTCCATATACCAACCCTCAGAGAGTATCCCACTCTTCCTAGGAGAGTGCCTCCAACACTGCCGAGAGCCAATCACACTCCCTCTCCTAGCTCCATCTAATGTACTCCTCCTTCTGCATACACCCAAAAACACAAAAAGAAGTAAGTTAGTACTGAAATCCAGTTGGAAAAACTAGTAAAAACACGTAAAAATTTTATACATGCAAAAAACAAGTTAAAATTTGTTTTATTTTTGTCCTCTGTCACGGATCGCCGCCCTATGCAGAGCGGTGGTTCCATAACCACCGCCTTCTAAGGTGGTGGTCCCGTAACC
Organism: Taxus wallichiana var. yunnanensis; assembly: GCA_018340775.1. Taxonomy (NCBI): domain Eukaryota; kingdom Viridiplantae; phylum Streptophyta; class Pinopsida; order Cupressales; family Taxaceae; genus Taxus; species Taxus wallichiana. Next base: position 261,618,615 of record CM031233.1, read on the forward strand.
GCCACCCTGCACAGGGTGGCGGTCCTGTCCCGCAAAACCAAACGGGCCGTAAGCCCTAAAAAATGCTTTAAAAACAAGCAAAAACACCTTTTTAACAAAAAAGAAACCTACCCTATGGGCCCCCCCTAAAGACACATTTAAAACTAACATTTTCAAAAATGATCCCCCCAAGGGAAATATTTTATCATTTCTACATTTTAGGTTTAAAAATGATAAATCAAGAAGAACTAACCTAAGGCTTTGCGGGTCGATGTTCCCCTCCTTGAGGAATGATCGCTATCTCACCACGAAAATTTTGACTATAATCTCATCAAAAACCATCACTGTGGGTCCCGAGCTAAAAATATATCAAATCAATCCAGTGCAAATGAATACTAAAATGACTTCATTGTATATAAATAACCCTCTTAATTTGATTTTGAATGTCTTTCACAAGGTCGGAGCGACAACAGAGGTAAGTTCTAAAAACCCGTATAGATGGTAATTCCTCTTTTCATGTTAATTCAATCTTATTTCTCAATTTGTTTTATCTATCTCGCACTTGAGTCCCCTTTTCATTTTTTTGCACGTAGGGGATCTTGAATGGTGACTTTCCAAAGACACATGGGCATGTCACGTATAGCTCCTAACTCCCCATTTCAGAGCCGTCATACTCGGATCCACCATTTTATGCCTCTTCATGGCTGAAATGCTTCTCTCGAAGAGGAAATATGTACGTACCCAAAATTATAGGTACTTGCACCACCCAGGAATGATGTTACACATGCCCCAATGATGATACAAGTCTCCTTGTAAGGTGTTCGAGAATCCAGAAAAGATCGCCATGTATACGCTTGTACCCCACATGCCTAGCTCAACTTCTACATGCCTTGTTTTTCCCTTTTCCCCCTTTTTCTTGCATTTTGTCTTCAAGACGAATCACCACCCTTCCTGGGTGGTGGTCCCATGACCACCGCCCCTACATAGGGTGGCGGTCCATCAGAACCGCCACCTGTATAGGCGGTGGCTTTGTTCATGTTTTCCATATTCTTCTGATGATCACGTCAAACGTAAATCTTCAAATTCACATGCTTTCTTCAACCAATTTGGCTTGTATTAATGTTTTTGGTTCCCTGTGAATAGTGTTTTTCCTTTGTTTATAGTAAAAGAGATCAAATGGGAGTTACCCTCTGGTAAATGCATTGGTTATAAATAGCCAGCTTGTTTTCAAGCAAATGGCCCCTCATCCTCTCAATTATCTTGTTTAGTTTTTCAATTCCTTGCTTAGAATTCTAGTTAATTTCATGTTTTTCCTCCATTGTTGGCATTTTAGAAGTCATATCATCTTCTTGTTTCAGTCTTGTTTCATCACTGCTGCATACAATCAGTTTAACATAGAATAGCTTCATTTTAGACTAGAATCCATTAAAAGTTACAAGTTTTGTTTTGTCACAAGGATAGTTTCTGAAACTCTCGGCACACTTGCATTGTATTCTCATAATAAATCCTACCAAGAATTACATAGTCAAGCTCTGTTCACTTGCGCTATCCCTCTCCTACTCACATTGTATTCGGTCTATATCCAAAGCTACCATTGTTTAATTGTTATCTTTTATTGATACTATCATATAAACACTTTCTCGGATTTATGAGGAAATGAAGGAACGAGGAGATCACACCGAGGGATGAAATCACACACAACTACATTTACCACTATTTTATAAATGATAGGTTTCTCATTATCAAAGTTCTAGTTACAATATATCAAATAGAGTAGTAAATCATCTCATTTCGATTAAATCTAGCTTCCGATATTGCCAAGGAAGATGTGGGGATTGATAGTTTCTAAGAAACGTGATTCCTTCCTCACTTATGAGGTAGGATTGAGATCCTTTCAAATTCAAAATATATAAGCTGCTCGATATTTAGGATAAATTCACAACTACATAGGCGAATAGCCATACCAAGCTACGATGCTTGTTTTTATTGAATTATTAGATTAGTTGTTCATTTTATAGATATACTAGAGTATCTTCTCTTTAATTTCATTAAAATATGTCATTGAAAATACAAAAATAGAAGAATGCTTACGTAGTGTAATACCACTTTCATAATCAGTTTATTAATTGTAGTTAGAGGTTGAATCATTTTGTATAACAATCATAGTACCTAGAGAGCCTAGAGAACACATATTCAACACATATACCTCAACCAAATTTACCCACGACATTAGCTGATATCGATCGGGAACTTAGGATATAGGTATTTCGAGAAAAATAAAACTTACAAGTAATTAGTGAGGAACTAAGAGGATTGAATATTGAAGACGAAAAAGCTTACACATTCTATTCAAACCATCCAAACTATAGATTTCCTTGATAAAACACCGAATCACTATGCAAGGGTTTGAATAAGAACAAACATTTGGTTGCGATCCTTTGGTTCCACACCTAACACGGGAGACCCCATCGTTGACATAGACACTAGCGTTATGTATCCAAGTTACTGCAAACACCGTTAGGTACTCCAAGAAAATCATACAACTTCTAGTTCTAAACGTAGAGGATGAAAAGGCATATGATTATTGGATATTTGGGAGAAGGATTGATTCTTGAGATGAACATAAAAGATCCACAACAACCACAAACCCATGGTTGTGATCCCCAAATCCCACAACCCAACGGGCCTACAAACCAATCAAGTATTGACATCGACTTATGAATGCTAGTATTTATATCTTCACCACTCCCACCAAACATTATAACAAAGTATTTTGTATTAAATATAGAGGCCAATCACCTAATATTTTTGGGCTAGACTAGAAAACCACTCATAGTTCACTACAAATCTATTAAACCACCAACCACCACTTTCATGACCTTGTTTGGAGATATATACGAAGCTATGACATGTCACTTCCCATGTATCCAACAACCAAGAAATAGGATCTCAAAGCAGAGCTCAACATCGATTGTAGCCTCCAAGCAGCCCATTATATCTAAACTAGCCATTACACCAATCCGGTTAGGAAGGCCTTCTTTACTTTAGATTCATGATTCCATTATTACGTATTTAGGATTTAAGATTACCTAATTAGCTTATACATATCTATCCACATTCAACATTCACCGGTTGTCTTGACACGACCTCGAGAGGTCGGGTATGAGGAAGAGGTACTTGTAGATTCTCCATTCTCACATGTTACTTTTTCCATCGTACAACACCCAATAACGAGTAAATAAATGCAAGCTATTTCTTTGTAAGGTGGAACCCAAATCCAAACTCCCTCCTCCTTTATACCTCCCAAAACACACTTGTGGTGTCTCCCACAAAATAAACCCCATAGTCTTCTCCTACACCATCCCTAGGCCATCTACCCAACAAACCAAAAACATGCAAAAACATTCACACATTAACATTTACATTCATAAAATAAAAACATTTCAAGATCCAAGCTCTTACCTCTCCATGATGGAGTTTCCCAGCTCCAATAGTATATGTTTCCAAAGCAAACAATCCAAATTAGCCAAGCACTAGCATGGAACAATCTTCCAAAAAAAAACTTCTTCAAGCAAGAGCTCCCAAAATAGCAAGGAATTCTCCCAAGGATGAAGTCTCCAAAAGTGAAGCCACCCAAAAAAGGAAAGGAAATCAAATTTAATAGAAGAGGGAAGGGAAGAGGATGAGGTTGATCCATGTAGGATTCCACATCACACATCCTCAACCCCCATCCCCAAAAGTCAACTTCATTCTCCAATGGATAATAAATAGGTGGGTGAATAATATGAAAGTTCACTCACACAATAAATCCAACCCACACCCCAAAGGACTGAAATCAAATCATGTAAGATAAGTTCTATTAAAACCTACAATTTTCCTTCTCAAAAGCATTAAAAAGTCTAATCTTAACTCTCCAACCATAGTCATGATTAGTAATTAAATTTAAGAGGTATGGGACAAGTTTTACTTGTTCCACAAGCCTCCAAAATCAACCTCCAAGGATAATTTCGAATTTCCAAGAAGGTGGAGTGTTTCACAGTCAAAATTTAAGTTACACATCACTTACACATCTCTTATAAAACATACACATTACTTATAACACTTCAAATCATGGCCAAAAACTCTCATTAATTACCTTCTTATGACATATTTGATTTATTTATTTTAACAATATGATTACTCACAATATTTACACAACATATAATAATTAATGAAAGGGTAAAAGCACCAAAAAATAAACACATGAAAACATAAAAAAGGGACCAAATAAAAGAAATACATAAAACCCCTTGGTCACATTTAAAGGTGATCTCCCCATGGGAATCCTTAACACACACACAACACGCACAAAAAATACTAGTTACCATGGTGACCTTGTTGAAATCATCTAGAATTTCAATGTGGTTGGTCTTCAATCCCTCAATGTTTGTTGTGACATTTTATCCTGCAAAACACAAATACCTCCTTGACCTCATGGCCATATCGAACATCCAAAATAATATAAATATAAGTCCCAAAATCATCTAGATATATGAATCACAAAAACATCAACGTAATGTAACAATATCATTTATAGTTTTATCAATGACTATATCATCATGTAATAATTTCAATTTCTAGGTCTACTCATAATATCCAAATATCACAAGTCCGAACAACATCCATAATATAACCATGTCAAACAATATATCATCATCAACATATAAAATGTCTCTAATAATCATCATGCATCACAACTGAATCAAGTCAACAATAATCCCTAATCTAACATCTAACATCATACTATAATAAAGTCCATAATCATGTCCATAATATAATCAGTAGTATCATGATTAGTATAAAAAAGGTGTCGAAGGAAGTGGGCACTACATATTATATATAGAGTTTCAATCTTATTGTATATAACAAATAATATGATATGACCCTAACTCTCTTAATGAGTTCTTTACAAATAGAGAAGAAACATATGAGTGGAAATCATACAAACATTAAATTCTAAGGTTAAGATTACCATACAATAGGAAAATGGACACCAATTTTAAGGTGGAGGGTGAATGTGAACAAGATCACACCACTACATCACACCTCTTATTTCCACTATACAATTCTTATAAATGTAATTAGATATATGATGTTTTACTCCAAAACCAATGTGGAGTTATTATAATTAGAATTTAAACTTAGAAAATAAAGCTTCAAAAATTATTTTATCATAATATACATAAAATAAGATATACTAGGGATACAGTTGCATGCATTCAAGACATTCGAGGAGCACCTAGACTATTACAGGTAGAGTATTGAATTAGATTTTTTCAATTGATTTTGTGAGTTTATCTAGGCCTAGAATAAAACCTAAGAGGATGTGACAAGGACTAATATTCTTTGAGCTTAAATAGAATTTTGGATACTCATTGGACTTTAATATGTGGCACTTCCATCTCAAAGTGTTTTATGCTAGTGTTTAGACTATTTTTAAACTTTTGGTTTAACATGGGTTTTTTCATCTACGTCCTTAGTTACTCCCTAAACTTTTTCTTCTTCCAAAACCCTTGCACATGAACTTATAATGATCAAATTCCTAGTTTCTTGAACCATTACTTCAAATAATTTAAAAATGTCATTTTGATTGAGTTGGACTACCATTGGCACCCAAATCCCTTGTTGATTATAAAGACAATATGCTCTTGATTTATTAAATGAGGGCATGAATTTGATGTAGTTCTCCTAGTTCCCATTCAAGAATGGATGGAGTTCTAGAATTCTCTCTACTATTCCATTAACTTGTGTTTGACATGATAATAGTATAGCTAGATATACTTCATATATGAAACCCTCTTAAATTTAGAATATCATACTTGTAGACCCATTGTTTCTAAATAATTTCCCTTATAATTCCCTTTAAAATAGTGCTTGTGGTTACATACTTGTTATTTCTTTCTAAATTATGTCTACTAAGAATATTGCATACAAAATATCCTCTTAATTTGAAATTATCACCGAAAGGCACACCGTGTGTAATGGAAAGTGACAAAAGCTATGGAATGAAGCTAAAGATCCTCAAATCTTTGCTAACTCATCCATGCACCATAGGATTAGAGCTAAACAAGAGAAACTAACATGAAAGCATTATAAATTTGACAAAAACATCAAAAACTAACATGTATACTACTCTCTACTCTATGAAAGCTTAACAAAAGTGAACCTAGTTAGATTCTAAGCAATCAAATTGTGTGTTGTTTAATCCATGAGGGTGAATGAATCTCACTAAATGGCTACATGGCCAAGTTTAGCTATTTCATTGCTAACCTAACATGGGTACAAGATGAAGCTATTTTAATGGTGGATGACCCAAGATCAAGTGACTTATTAGCTTGGCTAATACAAATGAGCTCTTAATCTTTCTTAAGATTGTTTTGGCTTTAGCTTATGTAAATTGTAGTTTGAATGGGTAGGCTTAGCCTTGTATTTATAGTTTTCTAGTTAGGAAAATTTGGAATTTGGGTGCATGTGGGACTAAAGCTCAAAAAACAATTTTAGATTAGATTAGGATGAACATGCTTTAGGCTTAATTAAGCTAGGATTGGGCTAGTTAAACTTGATTAGCAAGTGATTAGAGACTCATTGAGAGTTGGGAGGGTTTGGATAACTAATTTTGACTGACAGATAGCCTACGAAGCCAATAGAAGTGGCCTATAGAGAACTAGGGAGGTTTTAAATGGTCGAAAGGAGGAATGTTTAGCTAATAAGAGAGATATTAGCCAAATAAGCTGATTATAGGAGGAATACGACCGAAAGAGTGTCGTAAATGGGCATTTGAGAATGGAGCAAAGTATGGGGATTTAACGAAGTGTTGTTAGTTGATTGGATTGGATGAAATGCTAAGTGTAAGAATATTTTAGGTGTCTCCATTTGCCCCTCTTTGGGGTGACGTAAGCAACGCGTCACTTCAAAGAACGTAGAAAGCATAAACAAGTAGAAAATCTTGAAGGGATAGAAGAAAAATGAGAATAATGAAGGATGCCCCCTCGATTGGTGATAGAAGAACTTGATCGATGATCGAAAAGATGATAGAAAAGAGAACGAGAAGAAATAATATTGTCAAGAAGAAGAAAAGAAAGGGGATATAGAAGAAAAGGGGTATGAGGAAGAGGGAATGAACTAACATCCATCTAGTGTGTTGTAAAAAATTTATTTTTCATCATATTGATAAATATCTTCATAATCGGTCCTCATTAAAAATAATGAACAAAAGTGTAGTATGACATGAAAAGCCATATATGAACAAATTTCCATTGCTAAAAAAACACCAACTCCATGTAACATACAAAATGCAATGTAATACAAGAAAGTAAAATATGCCTAACTCCATGCAACATACATAATGCAATGAAATACGAGAAAGTAAATAAGATAAACTAACAAAGAAACAAGATGTAATGTTTTTGTTACCAAGGTTCAGATTCTAACTTTGTGTGAATTAATGACAATGGTTAATGATGGTGCCCAAGCAAGAATACATGAAAAGGGAAAATGGAGGACACTTCAGTTTGATGAAAAAGTAATGTGTACTACAAAACAAAGATGCAGGGGAGCTTGTTGTGCCCTAGAGTAAAGACGAAGTAAGTAGCCTAAATTTTGTTGATGTAGGTAGATGAACATGATCCACGAGTCGCACACATGAACATGTGAGAACCAAAGAGCAATGTTTTGTAGGATGATTTTGAATTTTTAGAAGTTTTCTGAAACATATTTCAATGTTCTGATTTTTCTAACATATTTAAATATTTTTTTCATTTTTCTAACATATTTGAATGTTTTGGTGATTTTTCTAACATATTCGAATGTTTTTTATGATTTTTCTAACATATTTGAATGTTTTGATTATTTTTTTGAAATTTTTTTGAAACTATTTACGGGAAGATGAGGAAGCATGGATGCCCTTAATGATAGATGGGATGTACAAGGGCATAAGGCCACGTGTGTATGAGAGAGTCGAAGATGAAAAAATTCCCCAACAATTAGGTGGGATTATTCAAAGGAAAACTCTACACAGGTAGAAGTCGGACCCAAATCCATTATGGATAGGTTCAACATGATGGTGAACATAAACCAATGAAGTCTTTGGGAAGTAGTAAGGATGCTTGGGTAGCGTACGTTGGCCTAAAAGCACATGATAGAAAGGAAAGAGACGATTGTTTTTGTGGAAGGGGACAAATGTGTCCGCAAACATGGAAAAAAGTAATCTTATACACATGGATGTTCTAACAAAGTAGAAGAATGATGTGAATGATATGATTGTATATTAGAATCCTCACAAGGAATAATTGATTAGCCAAAGGCACAAATTGTGATACGAGACATGGACTAGAGTAAGAGTTTGAACAAGGTCCAAAATGAGACACTTGGTAACATACTAATCTTGCCTACTCATAGAGATCCAATGTGTGCACGTGGAGTTTAATTACCTCTTGAAGGGAATATTTAATAGACAACAAGTGAAGACACCCTAGCCAAAGTGTAGGAATGATTGATTTTGAAAGGTGATTTTGTGAATGAAGGGTGGAAGGATAGTTGTACATTGCTCCACCTGTCACCCAGGACATCAATAGCCCTGATGGAGATGTATTTTATTCTAATCACAACATTTCTCTACTACCATGGGCATCCATAGACCTGATAGAGATTATTGGAAATGCCCCAAGAGAGAGTTATATATCAATTTTTTTTTTCGGTTTGCAGCTTTAAGCTTTTGATTTTGATTGATTTTGATTCTTTTACTTTCTAAAAAATTATTTAAGATCACTTGTTTGAAAAGGAGTTTAAGAACCACCGATGGCTTGATGGAAGGAGGTGGAAGTGATTGTGATGACGACATTGGCTAGTGTTAACAAATATGTCTAAAATTTCTTCGTAACAAGTTTATTAGATGTTGAATGTGATAGGATCTCCATGAGGTTAGTCATTCTTTAATTTACCAATGTTATAAAAAACCAGGCTCAAACAAATACCATAGAGATAAATGTCTCAAATGCATGCAAATAAGCTAACCAAAATATCGTGAAGGGATGGAAATGGTAGGAAGACTTATAGAAGAATAGAAAGGAAGGGAAGAAATACACATCCATGTGTACACAATACTTGATTACAATGTTTGATATTTGTACCTTTGAATTTTGTTGTGTTTTCTCAATGTGTTTTGTATTTTTGAATTGTTTTTTTTTTTTAAAATATTTTTGACAGGTTTAAGAGGTTGGGACTAACAAAGTCACTTTGTGTGGTAAGATCCAACAATAATGTTTGTGAATTCCTTAATAAGGGAGACTAGGCATGTTTATTTATCGAGAGTGATATTATCCCCGATCTCGATGATTGATGTGATTTCACACTCAATAAATGACTGTGATTTGTTTTGAAACATGGATTTCATATGCGAGAGCTTGAGTTCACTATCTAGAGGTTTATGCACTTTACACCATACTTGATGGTTATGTTGATGTGCATTCTTGAATCATGCTTGATTTAGAATTTTGAGATTGTTTGATTTGTTGGGAGATATAGAGCTCTTTACGCTTTGATCCGAGATTTATTAAGAAAATGTTTGGGTTTCTTATAAGCTAACGCGTGACTTTTCCGATCCCAAGAAGGAGAAGAAAGTGAACGTGGATGTTTATAAATGATATGATAAATGACCATGGGCTTGCAATAACCATTGATAGACGAAATATGTGATGAATGAAATGGATATGGTCCAAGAATTGAAGAGGAGGGGCTACCGAGAGGTGAGCTACGATAGAAGATAATGAAGGGCTTCCAGGATGTGTCCCAAAAATAGAAGAAGAAGGGATACTAGGATGTGACCCATAGATGTAAGATAATGGGCTACTTAGGATATGGCCGAAGAATAGAATATGATCGGACTACCCGGGGTGATCCATACCTAGAAGACAAGGGGCTAGTTGGATGTGCCCTAACAATAGAAGATAGTGGGTAACTTGAAAATGTCCCACAAATAGCGAGAGGAAGGGCTACTAGAATGTGACCCACACCTAGATGAAGATAAAGGGCTACTTGGCGTTGACCCCATAAGAGATTATGATTGAGGAATTATGATAGACAAGGAGTGATTGGGTGATGAGAAGATAGGCCATGGATCAATGTAAGAACCGAGAGTTTCCTCACTTAATGAAGAATGTGAAGATAGAAGAATAAGAGGAGGATCGAGTTGCATGATTTGAGGCTCTTCGTTTGTTTTCTTGATAAAAGGAATCAACATTTTTCTCGAGAATATGCAGCGCATCGAATTCTAAAGAGAATCCTTTCTCGTAATATTCTAAAGGAATATCTTCATGTGCCCCTATAAATTCCCTAATTGTTTCTTCATTCTAAAAGAGGTCAATTGGTATGATTTTTGATCGACCACTAGGGGTTGATTGGAAGAAAGAGGTTCACTTGGTGTGGAAGACGTAGAAGACGTTTGATGATGATTGATAGAAGAAGATGATGTGGCGGACGAAGAAGATGTGTAGCTAGATGTCTCAGGAGTAGAATAAGGTGTTGTGGACCTACCTATACGATGGTATGTCATATTTAAACTAGTATGATTAATTCCAAATTTTTAGATTGCGATGCATGGGTTGATTTAGATGTTTGACTCGAAGGACTTTGAGTCACGAATCTTTAAAGAATAAGACTTATTAGGCATGATTGATGAAGAAGGTCCCACAAAGAAGGGGAGGACCATGATTCAAGAATCACATTAGATGAATAATAACAAGGGTCCTACAAAGAAAGAGAGGACCGTGATTCAAGAAATGTGTATAAGATGTTGATTGGAGAGGTTTGGAGTCGCATATATCTTTAAAGGAAGAAGACATCGTCGAGGTGACTCGATAAAAGGGGTCCTGCGAAGAATGGGAGGACTTTGATGTAGGAGTCACATTAAATGTATGATGAATAGGTTCCTATGAAGATAGGGAGGATCATGACATATGAGTCACATTAGATGACTTAGGAGTCGAATTAGATGAATCAATAGTAGTTTAGATCTAAATCCTCGAAAGATTCAAGGAAATATTTAGATTGGAATCCTTAGAAGAAGAGGACATGTTTGGGAAGAAGAGTGGGGAACTCGAATAATAATTTGGATCGATGAGTTCAAATCATACCAATGACTATGAGATGAAGGTGGGGAACAAGTTACCCGTATGGGCTCTCTAGAACAAAGAACCAAATGAGGTTTAGTTATAATGGGAATCTTTTTATTTGAATTGCTAAACCTAGGTTCTGTATTTTTGTAAGTATGGGGAACCACGTGATAGTCAGTCATTTTGGCGTTGTTTTAAGCACAAATTTCTAGATCTAGATAGTGTGATGGAACTCCTTCAAAGGGAAGGAAGTGACATGTCGATTTTGGTAGCATAAGGACAACCACCTAGACATTTCATAAGTATTGATATACGTGCATGTTTTTTGGAAGAATTTCTAAGGAAAATAGACATCGTGATGATGAAATATCAATGAGATAAAAAAGGGTTGTCCTAGAAAATAATTTTTATAAATGACTAACCATAAGGAATAATCATGCAAGTGTGAAACACAAAGCTAATCAATAAGGAAATACACCATATGAAAATGTGTATGCAAAGTTTGATGCAAAGGTGATCAACACAATGTAAATATTTACGTCAAGCTCAAAATGAACAAGGCATAAATATTAACAAAGGGTAGATGCAACTCTCAATCAAAGGATATCATGACAAGTTCAACAACCAACAAGACCTAAATGTTAAAGGGTGGGGTTTACAAATATAAGCTAGGTAACCACACCAATTGGACACGTATACTAAGCTTCACAGAGAAGTGAGATATTAGTGTCAAAGTGGTATCAAAATGATGCAAACAAAGTAAGCGACACCTTTCAAGATTTAGGACAATGTTTGAAATAAAACTAAGTCAAAGTATACTAATGATGTGCTAAAATGTGGGCAGCGTAATGCCACAATGTAGAAACTTAGATCATGTTTACGAGAAACATGACATAAGTATCTTAATTATGTTGAGACAATGCAAATGAGGTAACATGTCAAAGGGACATAAAATGATGAATCAATCCTAACTATGATGATGATCCTGACATGGGTATTAAGATCACAAAGGCTACCAATGATATAAACACACCTCCACACACTTTAGACATTTAACTTACCCAACCACAAACATGCATGGGTGTAAATGGACAAAAAGTGGCTGAAGTAATTGAGTGGTGACAAAAGGTAGTAACCCTTCCTTTGATCAACAAAGTGTCAAAAGAAGGTGAAGGAGGCATATCAAAATGGGGGTGAAAATGTTGGCTTTACTTTGGCAGAGTTTCACCTTACCTTAAACACTTTAACACATCACACACACATTTCATCATGCAAATATGGATCACAACTCAACACCGTGTTTGAAATGGTCAAAATGGGCTCTGGCCAAAGAATATCTTCTTCGGTTGTTCTATCGTCCTAGGTGCTACAAAGATTATCAACGAGCTAGACGATTTACCCAAAAAGTCATAATCTTGACTAGTTTGGGAGTATCTCGACTTTTCCCCTTTTAAGCACATTGAGCATTAGATGCATCCAATTGTGTACTTAAAAGGGTCATGTAGGGACAAATTGTAACTCTATCTCGAAAGGAATTACTAGTCAATAGGTAGTGTGGAGCACTTCCCATTTATTCCACAAGGTTCTCTCTTGCATGGACTACTTTGGGGTTCCTGGAACCACCCCCATTGTTATAGGTTAAGGTGTTATGCCAAAGGGGTTATGTTCAAGTTGAGCAGAGAGGGATGTACCCTTCTTTTGAAACCTGTAATAAAATGTTTTGAATATGTTGTTCGTTTTATATTTTTTAATTAGATGTGGTTTGCTCGAACACCGTTTGGTAACTTGTATAACAACTCTATTAGTAGTTTTCTGAATTTTATTTTAATTCCTTCGTTCTTTTGGAAGTGATGGAATTTTGGTCCTGTATGACGATTTTTAGTAGTTTTCCATCAAAGGATAAGGCATCATTTTTTATTCTCTAGATCATCTAAGGATGCAAGAGAAGAACACATGTGATTGTCTTCAAAAATCCAAAAAGATATCAAAATGGAAAAACACATTTAATTCAACTATGCCATGTTTAGCCAATTACCACTCAAATATTCCTAACAACCTAAAAGCATCAAAAGGACTTAAGAATCATTTCTATTCCCAAGATCACCTAAAGGTGCGAGGAAGAGCATACATGACTTTAATCTCATGATTAAACATGTAATGTTTATTAACCTATTAAACAAGTCAAATCACCATCAAACATGTAGAAACACCCTACAAAATAGAAGTTAGATTCAAAATAAAACTTGCAAGGTGTTAGAACATCAAAGAGCAAATTTTCAAAGCATTTAGACATATTAGAAATGATTAGTTTAATAAAAATGAAACCTTGAATTTTTGTAACTTAAAACCCCAAATTTATGTTTTCATTTTTTATTTCACTTCAATACCTTTCCAACGCAACAAAAATGGAGTCGTTTTGATTTCAGGAGAAAAAGTTATGGCCTCTGGAAGATTGGTAATGATGTTTACGCCCTTTGTTAGTGTACTGCGCCCCCTTTTTTGTGCATGTGCCCATTTTTGGTGCCTGCACCCATTTTTTCATGCCTACGCACCTTTTTGGTGCTGCATACCCTTGTGTAAAAAAACATAGTGAGAGTTGCACCTGCACGCACATAATGGTGTGTGCACCCCCTTTCCTGTAGGTGGCTAAAAAACACGTGATTTTTCAAAAATGTCAAAATTTTATCGATTTGGTTCAATTTTGGCAGAACTTCACCTCCTTTGATCCTATAAAGAGCACAAAAACAAGACAAACCTAGCTTGAATAGTTAGGAAACCTTATTTTAGCCATTAATATAAGAAAGGTTAGTGAAATCAAAAACTTGAAACTAATCTAAAAAACATTTTAAAAATTAATCTAGAAAGCTTGAAACTAATCTAGAAAGCTTTAAAACTAATATAGAAAGCTTTGAAACTATCCTAGAAAGATTAAAACTAAGAAATAGTTAGAAACTAAAACAAAAAGCTTCAAAGTGACTCCATTAATGGAGGATGGACATAAGTGTCCCAATGGGCATGCATAATTGTGTGCAATGGAAAGTGGAAAAAGCTATGGAATGAGGCTAAAGAACCTCAAAGCTTTGCTAACTCATCCATGCACCATAGGATTATAGCTAAACAAGAGAAACTAACATGCAAGCATTATAAATTTGACAAAAACATCAAAAACTAACATTTATACTACTATGTACTCTATGAAAGCTTACTTTGAAAGTGAACCTAGTTAGATTCTAAGCAATCAAATTGTGTGTTGTTTACTCCATGAGGGTGAATGAATCTCACTAAATGGCTACATGGCCAAGTTTAGCTATTTCATTACTAACCTAACATGGGTGCAAGATGAAGCTATTTTAATGATGGATGACCCAAGATCAAGTGCCTTATAAGCTTGGCTAATGCAAATGAGCCCTTAAGCTTTCTTAGGATTGTTTTGGCTTTATCTTATGTAAAATTGTAGTTTGAATGGGTAGGCTTAGCCTTGTATTTATAGTTTTCCAATTGGAAGAATTTAGAATTTGGGTGCATGTGGGACTAAATCTCAAAAAGCACTTTTAGATTAGATTAGGATAAACATGATTTAGGCTTAGTTAAGATAGGATTAGGCTATTTAAACTTGATTAGCAAGTGATTATAGACTCATTGAGAGTTGGGAGGGGTTTGGATAACCAATTATGATTGATAGATAGCCTAAAAGCCAATAGAAGTGTCCTAGAGAGGACTAGGGAGGTTCGAACGGTCAAAAGAGGAATGTTTAGATAATAAGAGAGATATTAGCCAAATAAGCTGATTATAGGAGGAATACGACCAAAAAGTGTCATAAATGGGCATCCGAGAGTGGAGTGAAGTATGGGGATTTAACGAAGTGTCATTAATTGATTGGATTCGATGAAATGCTAAGTGTAAGCATATTTTAGGTGTCTACACACATAAATGTGATTCATAGAATGAAAGATGTTTGATAACACTAGTAAAATAGGAACCAAATTATGATAATGATAGACAATAAACTTGGGACACTACAATGCATTTTTCTATAGTATAATATAATGGTTTTGTCCCACTTGATTCTATTATCCATGTGCTCAAAAGAAAAAATGTCCCTACAAATAACAATATATGTTTGTGACATAGTGAGCCAAAGTGACATGAACTATAACAAGACTTCATAGATCCGAAATAAACCACACAAAAATACAAAAGTAGACCACATGTCACTAAATCACTTATTCTTTTATTTAAGGATCTCATACAAGAAACAACTCTAAAAGTATTATGTAATAATGCTTCCATAATTTTAAGGTGTTTATATTATCCACCCTTTAGTTTAATGATTTCAATTCAATTGTTTTAAGGAGAAATAGAAGCAAAACTATATAAATTAATTACTTTCAATAGTATCTTGTGTGTGTGGAGATATTTAGTGATTTCCCCATTGTGTCAACCAAGGATAAAAGTAACTAAGAAGTAAACATATAGATAACATGTAAGTATACTATGTAACTCAATTAATTTGGAGAAACGAGTATCATATGTGTTTGATTACTAGATAATGTCCCAAGTTTTTGTACTTTCAAAGAAAATGTCCGACCAAAACATGACCAAACACATAAAATTGATTTTTTTATAAATACCATCAGGGCATCTAGATTTAATTTTTTAAAATTTAATAGTATTTTTAATTATTTATTTACTAGTCAAATTTTAAAATATTTATGGCCACAAAGTGGGACAACTAGATGTATAAATTTGACCCTCTTTGGATAATGTAATTGTGAAAACCCTATTGAATTGATTTTTTTCCATCCTAATTAAATCTAATGTCATGGGATGCACAATATTAATAGTGAAAAAATGGTATGTAACATGAAACTATTCTAATCGATTAACTTGCAACATTAACCATTCATAATTAGAAGAGTTTTTGTTTATGGTTTTACGAGAATGCAGATTTTAAAGTCCAAATTGGGTGGAATTTCTAGGACTTCCCTCACTCTCTTATCACTTTTGGACCTTATTTCTTTCTCTATAGGCCAATTCATATCCAAAAAATTATTCGGTTATATATTTCAAGACCAAAAACGATGAGTTTTTACTAAGGTTGACCTTTCTTAGGAATAAAAAGAAGCTATTGACATCTAAGTGAAATAATCTCAGACACTAAATTGGTGGTCTATATAAACATTCTAAACATCTATTTTCATTAATAATCTAGACCATAAGATTTGGGACTGCTCTCTATAAGTTGAGTGTAACAAATGAAATTAAAATCCCAATGTTACACCATATTTTTCTTTGGTGAAGATTGTTTGACCATTTTTGGTTGTAAAAAAACCCATGAAAAAATCCGCATTCTCCATCCTATTCTCAGAACTCCTAGGGTTATTAAATCATAAGCTAGTCTATTATTAGTTACACAAACCATTCCTAATCCCATTCGAGCTTATATGTCCAAAAATTTAATGGATTGTATCTCTCCCTCTTAATGATAAAATTTCAACTACTCAACAAAAGGTTTATTCATATTTTGGGGCCTTTTTTTTTAAGTTATTGGGTTTTCAAATTGTTGTATAGGATAAGTATTGCTTTTTATTTGTCTCAACTTCAAGTTTCTCCTTGCAAAATAAGAGCTCAACTCTCTTAAATCCTTCCTCTACACCTAAAGGAAGGTGGTATATAAAATTCTACTAAACAGAAAGCACAATCTACCAAATTTTTTACTTTCTAACAAGTAATAGTTTTCGCAAAACAATTATAACACACTTTTAGGCCTTAATTCAGAGGATATGTTTCTAGATTCACATTTTCAATGAATTTATTATTTTATAATGTCAGGGATATAATAAAATACACTCATAAGTACATTTATGATATTTTAGAAAGTGGTTTCAAACATGGACATTCATTCATAATGTTTACAAGAAGTTAAAGTAGCAGTTTTTTTACTATCCATGATCATGAAAGCTATATGGCCATACATTATAGCTCGACAAGTCAATACTAGCCTATCCATGAAGGAAATATGACATTTATCTCCCTTAAATGGTGACATTACTATGTTAATCATGGATGTGACCTGATAAATCACATCTTGTCAGTTTTATTCAATATATATAATTGTTGTTTGGAGTAATTAATGTTTATGCATCCAATGACATGGTTTAATGGATAACGTTTGGAATTGGATTGTTGACAAGATCTTTGATCCTAATTCTATGATAACTTGTGACTTTATTATGGTTGAGATGCTTATTGAAAAGATCGCCATCTACCCATGTGATGGATTACTATTAAAATTGCATCTCAAATGTATATGCACAATAAAAATGGGTTTTATGACCCCAATCTTTATTTACATTCTAAATCCTTCATTTGGAAAAATTTATATAATTTATGATGAGAATATGATGATATACTTTAGTTCCTCTATCATGATATGAAATAACCACAACATTTTTTCTCCTTCACCAATTTTTTTCAATTACTAGTAGAATTCCTACAAAATTTGATCATTTCAAAACACTACCCTATACACTTCAGATTGTATACTCTAATATACATAAAATAGGAAATTAGGGTTACGATCTATATGCACACTAAATATATTCAAGGAGCTACAAAATCAAGGGTAAAGTATTGAATTATATTTTTGAATTGGTTTGTGTGTTAATCTAGGCCTATAAAAAAGCCAAATAGAATGTGACAAGGATGAATATTCTTCATCTCTAAAATAAAACTTTGGATCATCTTTGGAAAATAGTGTGTTGTAATTCCATTTTCATTTATGCTAATGTTTAATATTATTTTGCATGTTTGTTTTGTCATGGGTTATTTTACCTATGTCCCGAGTTTTTCTCTACATTATTTATTCTTCCAAACCCTTTCATGTGCACTTATAATGATCAAATCCATAGTTTCTTGCACTGTTACTAATATATATATATATATATATATATATATATATATATATATATATATATATATATATATATATATATATATATATATATATATATATATATATATATATATATATATATATATCTATGTGTGTGTGTGTGTGTGTGTGTGTGTGTGTAATTAAAAATAATAATATCTTTATTTCCTAAGTGAGGAGCTTGAACTTCATGTATTTTTACAAGTTCCCATGGAAGAGTGATTGTAAGTTTAGAGTTCCCTCTCGTACCATTTATTTTTATTTGAAACTATGATACTTTATCTAGATATAAGTTCATATGTGTTAGTGAAATATTTTTTCATGGAAAAATAGAGGATTTTGTTAATTCTTGCAGGACTAAGTCTATCCACTTCAAAATGAGACAACACCCGTTTATTGAATTACTGTAGAAACCATAAACAAAACTATCTCTTTGGCAGTCATAAAAAGTGGAATATGTGGAAATTCCCTTGTTGTAACTGCAAAAAAATCTAAGAGAGAGGGAAAATATAGGAGAGGGAGTGAATAAGAATGATGAGGTGAATTGTATTAGTGAGATGAACAAATATTTCTCTAACTACAATCTAGAGAGATTTCCATTTAGGGTAGAAGACATAAGAAAACACTTGCACACTTGCAACATCTATAATAACATGAAAAAAATACAAATATTGACACAAATTTCAAATTCTCCTTTTGATTCTGTTATCAATAGGTATAAAGCCTATTTTTCCTTACAAAATTGACATACATCTAGTTAAGTGAAAGAGGGAGAATAGAGAAAAAGTACTAGTTTTCCATGGAATAATTACATCATGACTTTACAATAGAGAGGAGGCTATAATATATAACCCAATAAAGATGAATTATTGTAACCTACATGAATGTTCATATTGCTTTCTAGAATAAGACACTTTTCCTTATTTTAAGAAAAGTTTATTTTGTTAGCAAACTAATCCATTATTTTACCAACCTCTTAGAAATTTATGCTACACCTTCATGGTATTTTCCAGTGAGATGGTTCCTCCTTCTAGAACTATTTCAATTTGTATGTAAGGGACAACAAGAGAAGAAGAAACAAAAGAAATAAATAAGAAGTATTAAAAACTATATCGATGGTGTAACATTTGCACCATGAATACACATGACATTATGAACTGCTAGTACAATGGTCTCACACAACATAATTCTAGAGAATACATCACATTATCTGAGTTGATTCCCATAAATAAAAGTGGAATCCTTTCCAAAAGAATAAAAATTGACATGTCACCACCCAACCAAATGATGGATCATATGAGGATGTTCAAGAATCGGTAAAGTATGGAGCACATGAAAATGATATGGTTCTATTCTTCCAAACATCACATTCATCATATAATGTTTGGTTGATAGACTTTATTTCTAGTAAGCATATCATGGATAATCGAATGTTGCTTAATACATTGAGTAATTGAACCACTTTGGAGATTGGGTTTGAATTTTAGACAACAAGAAGTATGTTGCATAAGGAATATGTAATGTCACTATTCCTTTTAGAATGAGAGGATGTGCTCTCATGAGGGTGGTATATGCTCCTAGTTTTAAAAAAACCTCCTATATTTTTCTCACCTATTAATTCACAAGGTCAAGGTGGAGTTCATGGTTGAATAAGGCATCAAATCATGTCGATATCATGACAAGGTACGATACTTACTAGAGATTTTTGAAGAATTTTTATTTTCATTATAAGTAATTTGATCCTATACAATTACTTTATCTACCTCCACCATGGAATCCAATGTACTCTTTCATTATCGATAAGGGAATATTTCCATTGGATCCTCTATTAGCTCATTTATAAGTAGATGGTATGAGGAATCCATCCTCTCTCCCATTGATTACTTATTTTTAGTTGATGTCGACATCTAAACAACATCGGGATATGTTTGAGTAAAGTACATTTCATTCGAAGAACCATCTTGAGGTCATGCATGCTAATCTATGTAGACCCTTTCCTTCTTCATTTCTTGGAATTTAATACTTCCATTTGTTGAATGATGATTATTCCCGCAAGATATGGGTGTTCTTCCTCTAAATAAAGAGTGAAACATTTGAAAATTTTCAAATCTTATACAAGAAATTTGTTTAGTAGACTAGGAATCCCTTTCTTTTCCTCTCGCTTAGATCGAGGTTGGGAATTCACATCAAAGAGATTCTTCACATTATTTAAGGAGAACAAAATCACATGAAACTTAAATCCCCTATAATCCCCAACATAATAATTTTTTTGAATGTTATAATTGTACTTTCATGTAGATTCCTTGTTACATTATTTCCATTATAAATTTGGAGAGCATATTTAGTGAAGAAGTGTTCTATATAGCTATATATATCTTGAACTGAGTAACAAAAATGATATTGCATGAAAATAAAAAAAAAAGAGGTATGAAGTAATCATAAGCCTTGGATTTCTCATTTGAGAGTATTTTTTTATACATCATATATACATGTCCTAGATAAGAAGAGGAAGAAGATTGATGCAAATACACTCCATTACATATTTTTGTGGCATATTATTACCTCAAAGGCATACCATCTCATGGATCTTGAGACAAACAATATATATGAGATTAGGGATGTGGTTTGTAACAAGTCATCATTTGAATCATTTCCACATAAATAAGAGTCTCATACTAAACTCCTCTCATATATTTCTCTCACAATCAAATCATGAAAAAAGGATCCTTCACAATAGAAATATCAGTTATAACTAGAATTATTTGTTGATCTTAGAAATTTTGAAACCAATTCTTTAAATCAGATACACTCGTCAATTTCTGAAGTGGTTACAAAGAAAAGTGAGTGACTCCCACCCGAATTATCTTCCGATACTTCATCACAAGTTATAATAAGAAGACATCAGTTAAATGAGATAAATCTCACATTCATGAGTTAAGTCATTGATAACACTAAACCTCATTCAGTTCCTTAGGCACTCAATAAAAGAGTGTAAGAAGGAAATGGATTCAAAATATGACTCCTTTAATCATAATTGGACATGGGAAGTTTCCAATATTTTTGTAGGAAATAATTCCATTGGTTGAAAGTGGATTTTCAACACAAAATAAAGGGAACTTGGATCTATTGAAAAGTAAAAATCATGGGTAGTTCTAAAGGGACATGCTCATCATGAAGGAATTGGATATGATGAGACATTTTCACCCAATCCAAAGATCAAGAATGTTAGAGTTATTTATGCACTTGCATCTTAAAAGTGATGAAAGCTTCAGTAGATGAACATAAAAAGTGTGTTCTTGACTGGTGATCTCAAAGAAGAAGTATACATAACCTAAACAAAAGTATTTATTGAAGAGTAGCATTTTTATAATGTATTTCATCTAATTAAGTCTCTTTATGGACATAAACATGAACCTAGGGTGTGGTACATTAAAATATATGATCCTCTATTACAATATGAATTTACTTGTAGCCCATCTAATTTAAATATTTATATAAAAAGATAGGAATATATATTGTAATTTTGGTCTTGTGTGTGGATGATCTTATGATCATAGGGAAATCAGACAACCTCATCCACTATGTTCAGAATTATTTGAATAAATACTTAGATTTGAACAATTTGGGGATACTTCATTATTGTATTGGCTTGGATATATGGTATAAGAAGAAACATATTTTTTCGCCCGGATGAAATATGTTAATGAACTCTTAGAAAATTGTCCATGTATGATTTTAAATCTATATCCACTGTAATGGTAAAAGGTTTGTGACTTTCTATAATCCAATATTAACCTCAAGTAGATGGTACTCACTACATAAATATTCTTGAGAGCCTCATTTACTTGAGTATACCAAACCATAACTTTGTTTTTGTGTGAGGTATCTTTCTAGATTCATGTTATAGCAAGAGAAATGTCATTAGGTATAAATAAATCATGTGATTAAATATGTCTAAGGTACAATTAAATGTGGTCTAGTGTATCACAAGAGCTCTTTGTTCTTATTACATGGATATATAGACTTGGACTATGATGAATCTATTCATGATAGGAAATGAACTACGGGTTTTATATTTCATCGCGGATCTGGACATATCTCATGGATTAGAAATCATAATTTATTTTCTCTCTCATCCACTAAGGTAGAATATTGTATCACAAAGGATTTGTGTGTGAATTGATCTGTTACATCACATTTTTACATATACGGGAATTCACAAAGAAAATAAACACATAATTCATTGTGATAAACAAGATGTGTTGAAGCTTCTAAAATATATAATTTTCCATGAGAGAAAAAAGAAAAATGAGGTTGAATGTCACTACATTCGAGAAAAGTCTTGAACCACCACATATTTCTCTAGTACTTCCTAATGGATTCTCATATTATTGATATATCATAAATTATGTTGTTTCTCATCCTAGGATAACTCCATCAAAATAAACAATACCAAAACCATGAAGAGTGCACAAAAAATTGACTCAAAGCTTCAAAATATAATGATGCAAGTGGTGTACATATAGGAGGAGGAAAGTGAAACTACCACCTAGATCAGTGGTGCATAACACTCACTAACCGACACTTGGTAATAGAGATGGTTCCACACGACTAGTAAGTGACTCAAAATAAGTAGTACACCTTAGAAAGCTAACACAACAATTTTAATGATGACATAAGTATAAGAATTATCCCAATAAAGAAATAAAAGGATAAATAATAACCTACATAATATCCCACATAAGCATAACTTAAGTGGGTACGAAATGTGGGTCTTGGAAACAATTATTGATGAGGCACCCATGTATAATAACTAGGAAAAATGGACATCACAATATACCCAAAACAAGTAACAACAAGTTCAAACATTACTAAAAGTTCCACAAGGCATCCCAAGAAGATTATCTCGAAAAACTCATACAATGCTAAAGAAGTTTGGTGTGTACTATGGTTCAAATCCATTACTCATTCACCAAACTAAAAAAACAACTGACACTAGAATTTAGTAGAAAATATCTATACAAGGATACTATCAATGAATTTATGTCTAAAGTGTAAAAAAACTATAAACTCAATTCGATCGAATGCTACAAATTGGTGATCCAAAATTTAAGAAAAATAACCAAGGAAACAAGGTAAGGACATAAGATACAAAGATATAGGAGTGCCACAATATAAGAACAACCAAGGTAAAAATAAAAGGACACAAGACTCAAAGAATCATGATCAACAAAAACCCTCCCATACTGCTAGATAGGTGGAGTGATGTTACAAATCAAATTTGAGCTATGAAAACAACTACTCAAACATTGAAAAACTAACACAAGGGTTCACCAAAATGGATCTCCCATAATAGAGATTGTCAACATGCCTAAAACTTCCAAAAATATAGATATGAAATATCTGAATACACAACAAATATATACTACACTTACTAAAGAAAATGCTCAAAACAAGGAGCATTACAATGTAAAAGTATAGAAAGTGGAGCAAGACATTGAATGGTGCAGGAGCCACACCTATAAACTCCTCTCAATGTATTTTTCTCTTGTTATCACGAGTGTCAAGATGTCCAACCAAAATTAACAAGGATGGATGAATAATATGCATTTATATGATTTGGTGTAAAATGAACAAAGATGTCATTGAAAGGAACATAAGTATATGTGTTAGGTCGATCGGTGCTCACAAACTGAAATCTCGGGTTTCTCAAGCCCGATTGTAGGTGGAAAACTCATTTATAGCTAATGATATCCATTAATATTTGATCCCAATGAAGTACCTTATCAAACACTTATGTAGTGGCAATAATTCCATTCATTTAACAGGAAAATAGTGGAAAGCAATATCCTATGAATGCAACTCAATACCTTCATCGAGCTTATACCCATAGAATGGAGTATGTGAGAACTAAATTCAGATGGTATACTTTTCAAAATCTCCAACTATTTGAGAAGAAGTATGATATAAAGAATGTTTTACTGCAATAGGCACATACATGGAATAACATAAAGTAACAAGCCTAATAGGATTAAGAACATTAAGAGAAAGAAAATACTAAAAAAATGACAGATTAAGGTCGGTAGGTGCGAAAGCAACAACTTCAAGTGGATAAGGAGATGGGATAGGAGAGTCCATAATATGAGGGAAATGATTTAGGCTAGTAATTTTTTGCTATAGGGAGTGTATGAGATCCTCTTTTCATTAATGATGGATGGTAGAAGATAATTTTACTTATTGAGTAATTTATTTTCTTCCATAAATATCACTAAGTCCTCTTGAATGGAAAAAAATCAATGAAAAACATCTCATTCACATACTCTAAAACAAATATGTTAGAGAAAAAATCCACACTAAATGCAAAAAAACACTTTAAAAAAATGAAACACCCGAAGAATATAAGACATTGGGATTTATTAAAAATATATCCCCAACCCTATGGAGTCCTTTCTTTTCTTATAGTGTATCTGAAAATAAATATTTTGTGAGCAATATACAAGTAGAATGTTTCGTGTGAGGGGGTTTTAGAACCTATCAAATCTTTCCTCACCCTTCACTCTTCAAACACAAGAACAAAATAATACTACAAATATACTATGGAGCGGACCGGATAACAACGGTATGGGGATGACATTTTTATTAGAATATTTTCCCAAAATAATCTTTTGTCTACATGAAATTGGATCCTTGAAAATGATAATTTTCTCTCCCAAAACATGTTTACTCAAAAACATTACCTCAAAAACATTTCATTGACTAGATCAACAAGCTAGGGTAACCTATTGAAAGTATCTCTCTTGGATGAGATGGGACAAGTGAGCTAGTTAAGGAGATAAAAGAGTAAAATTTTTACATTTGCAAACCCATGAAAACCTTCTCTAAGTAAAGAGCTTTACCATCATTGCGATTGCCTTACTTGTGCATGCAATACAATATAAAATGTTGTATTTAAATTTTGCTTTTACAAAAGAAAAAAAAAATATGAATCGACGTAGGGTTATAAACCCTAATAGAGAAAAGAAAAATATGTTAAGTATCTTTGAAGAAACACCATAGCTAGGTCACCGTCGAGTAGGAAGGTAGAAAAAAGTAACGGACAAGAAGTCTTAGTTACCACAAAGTCGAGCACATAAAAACATAGAGGCCAAGCCTCGAAAGTCCAATCCCAAGAAGAAAATTCATGGCTCATGAGACCAAATAACAAGTTTGATTTTTGGATGCACACCCAGTGATTTTCAAGAGAATATTAAGGAAAAAATCCTATGTATTGATGGATAAATCAAAACACCAAAACAAGATAAACATGCACATTAAGATTATGCAAAGAATTAAAGATTCACAACAAGGTAAGATGATTAATCAGGGAATTAAAATTCACAAGAATTAATGGAAAGATACACACAACAACAAATAATTAGAAATCTAAAAATCGGTTCTCATTTAAGGAAAAGCGGTAGAAAATTGCTTCAACACATCGATGTCTAAAAATTCCTCTTTACGTGCTTTGCTTAATGCACACAATATATAGCAAAATAATTCACCCAACCCATCCTAAAAATAGAATAAAATTTGTACTCTCCCATGCATGCTAATTTTACCCATTAATCATAAATAAATAAAGGCCTAACATATACATGCTAATTACAATGAGGAATTAATAACCTTAGTTACAAAAATAAATTCTAATTGAGGTGTAGTTGACTAATCTAATTTTAAGAAAACTTGGGTGAATAATTTAGCTAATATTAGCTCTTTCTTGTTGTGCAAGTCTTCTCCAATGTGCATGCAATATTTTCTTCTTCTCGCTTGATGTGATACTATAAATTTGATCTACTTGTAATGATGAATTTGACACTTTTACCATTTTGCCCCCTTTCAATGCATATCCAAAATAATATCCTTATTTTTGTGAAAAATAAGGTAATTAGTATTTCAAACATGGTCTTCATGATCTCTCGATGTTGAAATTTTTGCATTTCTTTGTTTTTCTATCTACTAGTGGAGGACATGCAAAACAAATACTCTTTTTCATGACCCATGTGATGCATATGATGTTGACATCCATGCAAGAGTTATTTTGTCATTTTCCACCATGTCCACATGTTGATCACGATGGTTTATATTCTAGTTGTTGGGGCCACTTGTCAATGTACAAAGCAATATTCAATATTTTTGCAAAACTTGAAAATAATAATAAAGGATAATAACACACAAAAGTGTTAATGTTAACTCCTTCAAATGCAAAACACCCCTCTTATCATTAACATATAACACTTTGGACTTGGTGATATTTGGGCCCCTTTTATTATATACATGAAATTTTGGGAGAAATAAATTTTAAGACCCTTAATTATGTGTTGGCCCCTTATTTGGTTATTGCATAGCTTTTTGATGACACTAAGGTCAATGGAACTTAATAATCATGACTTCCTATGTTATAGACTATAGTGCATTCAAAATATTTCAATAATCTAAGGCATATACCATAGTCATTTACCTTAACCCTTGGCACACATGTTGTCAGACCCTTTTTATGTTATTATTGCATGTATAATGGTTTTCGGAATTTTATTTTTGTAGCATATGGTTTTGGACATTAACCAGTCAATGCAACAATTTAACTGAATAATTGGGTTGGCCCCCTCTCGACGATGACTCAACCCATTATTCTAATTGCCAGTGGCATTTATGATTTTGGTTCACATGTATATTTTGGGAATCATCCTGGAACATTGATTTTGGTACTTGAATTAACCATATCCATCAATCGCCTTGTGGTTGCTTTTATGTTACCTTAAATTTGGTGATGAACAAGAGTCACTAATTTTCTACACCATCAATCTAGATCGTTGATATTTCTAGACCTAGTAGATTTGGTAGTTGGTAGTGGTTAGCAATATTGATTTTTGATCTTGTAATTTCATCTGTTGATCATTAGATCTTTAACTCTTGGGATGAGTTAGGATTTATTGTGGTTTAGTTTGGATGAGTATTAAGAATTTGACCTTATCATTTGATCCATTTGTATTTTCTCTATTCTTGGGAAAATCTGTAGCAAAATTTTATCTTCCACTATTGTTTTACTTATTTTGAGCTTGATTTCATCTCCATAGAGCTCCTGTGTATACTTGACATGAAAAGAAGTGAAGAACTTTGGCCATTGTTGCTTCTCTATGACACATTTCAAAGATTTTGGCTACGATTGATGATAGTTTTGAGTTTTGAAAGGTCGTAGGAATCCATTTCTCTCGGTATGATTTCTTCAAGGTGGCAACCATTGTTCAATGGGTGATTTCTCTTGTTTTTTCACGTGTAAATGGTTTTCTTGAGCTTTAACCCTAAAATTATTTTTATAAATAAAATCCCCTTTGTGGATTCTTATTTTCTTACTTTGTGATACTTATTTCGATCTCAAAATAAAGTCTTGGGTATTCATTTCTTCTTCGGAACCATTGATAGATTTGAAACATTTTATTACGAAACTTGTAAGTTCATTTCCTTTTTAAAATCCATCTGAAAAACATGTTAAAACTTTTAAAAGACTATGGAATACTATGAATTTGAGTGTGAAAATTTGATTCTCTTTCCTTTTTAATTTATTATCCTTGAATCTTCAAAAAATTGACATTTTCTATGATCTGTGGTGATTTTGAGTTTGAGTCTCACTTTGGGTACTCATTATTCCTCCTGTGTTTTGAGAATTTTCCATCTTGGCCTAAACTTGGTAAGCCTTGATGCTTTATTTTCTTAGTGTTTCACAAAACTTGAAAATCGTTTAATTTTCGTGAGATTTAACTTATTTCTTGGATCTGTATCTGTAATATTGTGATAAACTCATGAATGGCTTAAAATATGATTATTTTTTATAACCAAGATGTAGGGTTCATTTTAAGACACCTCTATAAAATTGTAGGTGGAAAATACCTGGCGAATATCCCCGGAACCAGTTTCAGCGAAAGGTGAATTTGACAGTATTCCAAAACAAAAATTTCGCCTGGTTTTTCATGGCTCCATCATTGACGTGTGACAACAAGACGTCAATAATCACTCCTGACGCATGTCAATGGAATGTCAATGGTCTTGGCTGATGCGTGTCACTGGCTCTTATTGATGCGCGTCAATAAATCCTATTGACGCGCGTCGACCGACAAAGCACTATCGACGCGTGACAACTACATACATTGACGCGTGCGACAACTAGATCCATTGACGCGCGTCAATAGACATAGCTGATGCACGTCAATGGATGCAGTTGTCACATGTCAACAAGATCTCTTGACGTGAATCAATAGGATTTATTGAGGCTTGTCAGCGGTATCGCTTTGGCGTGAGTCAGCGAGAACAAATTGACACATGACAATTGGATCCATTGACACGTGTCAGCTAGGACTATTGATGTGCGTCAGCTAAGACCATTGATGCATGTCAATTAAAGCCATTGATGCCTGATTTAGCCTATAAATACCCTTCAACCGGTCATTTTCTCATTTTCACCTTCCCGCTCTTGAATTTTTACAGGTCTCAATCATTGTCAAAGATGCAAGTACAACTATAATGTCGACTTCACATGCTTCCCAACTACAAGTTCAGAAAAAAATCAAGAAGAGAATCCAATTCAATCGATGGCCAAGATCATCTACAGGAATCCCTTATGCCCTCACATCCATACTATTTTAAAGATGTCTTCAGAATATAAAGATTTGATGGATGCGTGTGAATTTACAGGGCTCGTTAATATGCCCCATTTTGAAATAGATCCAGATATTTTGAATTACCTTCTGTCATCCTACAATTCAGAGGACGACCTTTTTTATGTGACTTTGAATGATGGCCGAATGTTCCAATTCAGTATCGAAGCAAATGACATCCATCGGTTTACGGGCCTTCCGTTCAGAAATTTACCAATTGTTACAACCAAGGCAACACTCCTAGAAGAAGACAAGAAATTTCTCGAATCAAAGTTCGGTTTCCATGTTGATTGTAAGTATAATTCATTTTAATTCATATTTTTTATTCTATTTTTTATTTTGATACAATTTGTTGTTATAAATTTATATTAATTTTCACTGTTTCACATTTGTAGCCCATGTCAATAAATCCAGGCGTGGTGTGGATACGCAATCAATTGCACACCACTTTCTTTCTGCAATTATTTCATTTTTTCAATCCAGAATTGTTTTGTAGGGTCGCCAAACAGATATACCAAATTGGGCCATTGCATACATTTTTTCCACTATCTCAAAACAAAAATTTGATTGGTGCACCTATCTATCCAAAAAAAAAAAGAACTGACCTAACAAATTCAAAACTTTCAGAAAAACCTGTCATTTATTCAACAAACTATCTCCTCGGCCTTTATTATGAGGCACTTTTAAATTTAAAAGATAAAAAAATTCCTACTTGCACTGATGAGGAATTGATGAAGTTGTCAATTCCATTTGAAGAACAATAGGTATAAACTATTTAGTTTGTAATTGTATTTCAATTTTTGACATTATAGTGCACAATTATTAAAACTTAAATTTTAATGTTTTGCAGAGAAGATTTATTGAAGCCCTTCCCCGAAAAAAGGCGTTATCAAGAGGAAGAGGCCAACAACACACTGAGGCTTCGGGGGACTCCCAATCTGAAATGGAAGCTCACTCCTCTCCAAACCCTCAACAGTTTGAACTCGTTAAACGCCAAAGAAGTAATACCTTCTCATATATTATTTACAAATTCCAAAGTTGCATATTTATTTTTCAATTTAAATTTTAACCAAATGAATTGACAACATTTAATATTGATGAATTGCAAGGATTTTGGAACATACACTTGTTTCACAAACTCAACCTTCTTCCCCAACTCACTCCATACAGTCGCATGCATTCGTATCTTTTGAACAGACACTGAGTACAACTCCTACAAGGCCACCCTTAGCACCGAGAAAAACAACCCCTCGACAACAAGGTACAACTTTTCGATAGTACGTTTAATTTTATATTTTTTGACTTTATGAATTATTTTCCTATTTTTCATTTTTTTCTTGTACTTTTCAGCACATGTCAGTCCTGATCAAACCGCGGCACCGACACCCACTCAACCAATAATTTTTAAAATGCCAACCAGAGGAACAGTGAAAAAGAACATTGGTAAATGCATGCCACTTGCTCCGGCCCCTAGTGGTACACTAAACATTGCCTCCTGCTTTCGAATTCCAACTCTCTCACTTGGTGGCTTTCCCAGTGCAACGGGCATATCTATTTTGAACAATATAAATTTAGATGAAGATTATTTGGGCATTGATAGCAATGACCCAACTAGTTTTTTCAATACCCACGAGATGATTCAAGGCCAGTAGGTATACTTCAAATTTCAATTTAAATATGCTTTACAATTTTGAATTACATTTTGATTTAAATTTATTTATCTAAATCTTGATTAATTTTTTCACAAACAGGATCAGCCCACCCAAAGGTAGAAACAAGTAGCAGTTGATCTTGCTGAAAGCCCCCATACTTCTCCAGCAAGATCATCTTCATCAAATTCAGATAGTGAACAGTTGCTACCTTTTCCTTTGGAGAACTTAATTGGTTATGATTGTCAATCCCATGTCAGTGAGTTTATTCTTCCTCATATCAATCAGCTTATAGAATGGGAGAGAAGGGCTAAAGTTCTTATGAATGAGATTATTAGTCGTTATGAAAATTATTGGCAACGGGATAGTTTATACACTGCAGTCCAGAATCAACCTACAAAGATGGATTCCTTACTTACCCAAGTAAGAAGTGGGACTGTCACGTATAACAACAACTATAAAGACAACATTTTAGATAAGTCATTAAACAAATTGGAAAATATTAGTGCCGAGGCCCAGGCATATTTTAACAAATGGTCCAAGGACAAGGATTTGGTAGCAATTGCAAATGCTAAAAGAGATAGAGCAGTTGTAAGTACTATTACTTTCAAACAATCATTCTTGTTAATTTGAAATTTTCATTTTTTAGTAATATTTTGAATTGACATTACTCTTTTTGTGCAGTTGAAATATGAAAATTTGAAGAGTCAGGCGAAGGTA
Source organism: Taxus wallichiana var. yunnanensis (assembly GCA_018340775.1). NCBI lineage: Eukaryota > Viridiplantae > Streptophyta > Pinopsida > Cupressales > Taxaceae > Taxus > Taxus wallichiana. Next base: position 261,649,732 of record CM031233.1, read on the forward strand.
TTGCAAGTTCACTTGGAAACAACAAAGAACAGTTTATCCGCAACAAAAAATTTGAAGCAAAATATTGTTTTGGTTAACAAACAAAACAATACACTAAAGCGGATAATTAAAGAGCACGGTTTTGACCCTGACATATTATTCAATGCTAAAGTAGCAGCTGATCCAAATTTGTTGTCGCATGGAGATGCGACAAATCAAGAAGAAAGAATTTTAAAAAATCTGGACAGTGCTGTGGAAGATCTTATAAGTTCAGGGGTTATTTCTGCTGTTGGGGAAAGGGGTACAACCATAGTGGAAGAAGCCGTTGGGGAAGGGAGCAGAGGAGTACAATTGGATAAAGAAAAAGAGGGTTGAAAACTAGAAACTTTTATTATTGGGGAAACTTTAAATATTGAGTTTGAAAACTTCTAATATTGAGTATGGTATTTGAATTTAATTATATACAATCATTAATTTTGATTGCATTAGATGGTGATTATCGTGAATTATATGTATGTTTCTTGTTTACTTGCATTGTCATGAATTGTATGTGGACGTAGATGATGAATGATGATAATTGATAATTAATGATAGATGATGATGAAAGATGATGAATGACGATAATGATATGATATATATGGACGATGATCAATTTAATGTGGATATAGATGATAAATAAATGGAATGTGTTATAATTGATATAGATGACATTTATGATTAGAATGGATATATATGAGATTAGAATGAATATAATTGTAATGATATGATTATGAATTGTTTTAATAAATTTAAATTAGATAAATAATTGTGTTAATAATAATTGTAGTGTTAGGACTCAGGATTATGATAATGATATGGTGATGATATGATATATATGGATGATGAGGAATTTTATGTGGACTTAAATTTAAAATTTTATAATGTATTGTTTATCCCACAGTGAAAAAAATATATCAAAGGATTTTGCACATATAAAAAATAAATTAAATATAATTTTAAGAAATCAAGAAAGAATCATCACTGGTAAGAAATTAATCATAATTACAAATATGATAGGGTTTAGCTTACCTCTTATAATAGATTGTTGTGAAATCATCAATGGTAACTTGGTAAATCTTTGTTTTCCCTGACATTGTAGATAGAGGGTGAGTTTCTGACATCACGTCATGAGAAGTGTCAAAGAACATCTTTAAATATATAGACCAGCAACATCTTTAAATAAATGTAAATATATAGAATTAGACCTGTAACATCTTTAATGATAACAAGAGCTGAAAAAATGTAAAGTAACAAACAATAAGATTATGTTCAAGAAGATACCTATTCAAAATTGAAATCATCACCGGTAATGTGCTAGATCTTTGTCTTAAAAAAATTCAACACAAAAAATGGATTAGTAGATAGATGGGTGAGTTTCCTGACATTGTCAGTCCCGAGAAGTAACAACTTCCTCGGATGGATGTCAACCCACGTTTTCAAAAAATAAAAAGATTGTATTTAACTAAATGTAAATACATAGACCTGTAACATCTTTAATGATAACCGAGCTGAAAAAATGAATAGTAACAAACAATAAGATTAAGGGGTGAAAGATACCTCCTTAAAGTTGAAATCATCATAGACCAATGCCACTTTAAATAAATGTAATGAGCTAGATCTGAAAAATGTAAAGTTTAAAATTTAAGAAAACCCAACACAAGAAATGGATTAGTAGATAGATGGGTGAATTGCCTGACATTTTCAGTCCCGAGAAGGACCTATAAAAAGATTGTAGTTAAATAAATTTAAATATATAGACCTGTAACATCTTTAATGATAAAGATAAAGATAAAAAAGATACCTATTTAAAGTTGAAACAATCCATTATCAATAGCTTCATCAAACTCGATGTTGTCTTCTGTAGAATGTGACGATGAGCCAATTACACTCTCAAGGTTGGGAATATTTGTACTTGTAGCTGTATTATTCACACCTCTTCTTTCGTAAAGGGAATTCCAATGCACAATTGCTCTGTCAAACGGAAAGGTTTCGATGGAGTATCGAGAAACATAACACCTCATGTAACTTTCCAAATTTTTATCCAACTTGTTTCTCTATTTTGATTTTATAAATGAAAATGCACTAAAAACCCTTTCATCCTCCACAGACCCCAAAATCATTGTTTGGCATAACTCATATAATCTGAAATATTCACTAATATCTTCTTGTAAGATAGAACTTTGATAGATTCCTCGCCACAACGTTGTAATAGCACCACTTTCAGAAGGTTGATCTAAATTCTTATATTGGTTCCTCATTGTTGTTGCAAAATTTGTTGACTGAAACTTTAATAAATCAGCATTCAGTATACCTTTGATTTCCATACCCTTGAGCTCTGAAGTCTTTGTAAATTGTTCCATTATTGTACCCATTGATTTATGGAAATGATTTCTGACAAAGTCTGCATGGCCACCTTCAGTATTCCAAAAATTAGGATTCATCACACCCATGGCTTCCAAAATTTTATCTTTACAGAAATGTTCCCTAATTTCTGATGACAAGGTTTCTGAAATTTTTTTAAGCTTTATTCTTGTTTCAACTATAACAGACTCAAACAAATTATGTGTCACGGGAACATCTTCTCATTCCGATCCTGTAATATCTTGACGTTTTTGCAAAATGTGCAGTGGTATTTCCCTCCCATTAACAGTGATGCAGAGGTGATCGTGGATATTAAATCTCAAAAAGGTGCTAGGATTTTTAAGATCTAATAAAGCTTTCCAATTCTCAAAAACAAGTGCATCAAAACTATCTTGGGAACAATACAATATATCAAGAATTTGGCATACCATTTTTCTCATCCATATAAAATCCACAATATAGATTAATCTACCCTGTGCATGCTTCATTAGTGTATTGATCTCCTTTAACATTGGAAGAATACCAACCAATGTAAGCAATGTCTCCAAATCAGTTAAACGGAACAACAAGTCCCTTACCCTATCAACTTCATGACGGTATTTGTGCATGAAACCAACCAATGAAGGATACTCCTCACGAACTCTGCATGCAGGTTCATACAAAGAGATCCATCTAGTCTCCACATCCTTCAGAAGTTTTTTGCCATATGTAATTCCAATTGCAAATTTTGGAACTCGAGAAATCACTTTGGGCTACTTGACATATAGGCATGAAGTTCTCGTATAAGGTCTTCTAATTTAGCAACGTTTTCGTGGTTGCTTACCATTTTATATGCTAAATTCATTCTGTGAGCCATACAGTGAATTGGTAGCATATATGGGGCCACTGTTGTTTGTAATCTAACACATAGCCCTATTCGGTGACCCTGCATGACAGATGCACCATCTGCTCCAATGCATACCAACTTCGTAGCAATTTCATAATCAGTCATTCCAGCAACATCTTTCAAATGAGAAACAACTATTTTATGTAGGTTTTCGGCATTGCAGTTTTCAACCATTTTCATAACACCCAACAGATGAGGTGTCCTTATATGATTTTCTAAAGTATAGATGTGGATACATACCCATGCGGTGTTGTTGACTATTGTCACTTCATCAATTGAAAGAGAGATAAAGTTTTCTTTTTTTACATTCTCTTTCAAATCTTCCTTCTCTATCATCGAGAGGCATTTTTCCATTTCCCATCCACTACTTTCAGACCAATGAGACTGAGGTACATTCAACATTCCATTAAATTGATACAAAACTTTGAAATCGAGGAAATCCGAAATCGCTCTTCCTTTTTTTAGTATTTGAAAAAGAGTAGAGAATTGTATGAATTTTGCATGTAGATTTGTTTCTTTCATCTTACCAATATGCGATGTGATCGTTCCTCCCTTTTCCAACAGATGTCTATGTTTTTTCTGCTCTGCCTCATATTCCACTGCGTATCTAACATGCATGCATTCTTTTTCAGTTTTCCACCTATGTGTTTTGATTTTCTAGCCATCCGCCCCATTACAGTCAAATATTGTTTTCCACAATGTTTTTCTATAGTGTCCAACTTCATTGCATTTTTTGTTTCTTTCCCAATTTCCACGTACATATTGTACATGTACATTCAGATGGGATCTCTTCAAAATTAGATGATTGTACAAGTTCAATAAATGGAAATTTAGCTACCCAATCAAACTTGTATGTCCTACCAATGGTCCACATATTCTTGTTTGTTTTCAATGTTTTACTTTTTTGAGTAGAATTTTGAGCAATATCACAATCACTTGGTTTCCTCTTTCTTGGACCGGAGTTTGATTTTGATTTTTGTCTTCCATTTTGCTGAGTTTTTGTATTTGTGATATCTAGATGCACTTCTGGTTGAACCCCAACAGGAATAATATCTTCAAGATCTGGCATATTATCGTAGGTTTCATTTGTTTGAATTTGATACTGTGCAGAATGCATGTCCACCTCAATAATACCTTCCACACAGTCAGTATTCTGATTCTTTGTGATGCCTGATATATGATTGGTATTTTCAATATCTGTATCCATAGAGTTTCCAAAATACTTGAAGAGCGATTTTGAGATTTCTTACTTACTTTTAGGTTATTCGCATTCTTTGAGCTGGCACCTTCCATTATTCTGAAGAGAGTCCTGTGTCAGCAAAAGAACCAAGTAGCGACTTTGTCCACTTTCTGGACTCTTTGTCACGTGTCAACTCTGCACTTGTCACGCGTCAACAACCTATTCAATGTTGCGCGTCCACTGTCTGAATATACTGTCGCGCGTCAACACTTCCCTTGTCACGCGTCAACTGCTATGCCCAAGTCGTGCATCAACACTACCTTTGTCACACGTCAAAACTGCTCTTGTCGCGTGTCAACAATGCCCTTGGCGCACGCATCAACACTACTTTTTTCATGCGTCAACACTGTCCCTGTCGCGTTTCCACAACGAACAATCACAGGCTAACAGTAATCTGAATCTCTGGTGCTTAAGGGTATGCGAGTTCAAATTTCACAGTATTGGTAATTTGGTAAGCTACTTGAGGTATACTACCCGGTGAATCACCTAGGTTTTTATAGGTCTGATGTTTTCAAATGAAGGTGAAGCCGACCCCCAAAAAAAATATACTATATATTTTAGGTGAATAGGACACCGACCCACTTCGAATAATTCACCTTTTCAAATTTTCCTAAAATGAAATTTTCACCATATTACGAATATTCACCGCTAAAATTATCCTGCCAAGATGTGGGTATTCATCATTTGATACCAGAAATTTCATTCTTCTTCGAAACTGTTAGATCTTGTACTTTTCACAAAAATTGAGTTGATTCCTTTCAATTTATGGTTTCGTGTGTTGTAAAACTTATATCTATTTAAAAAGCTAAAGGCTTGACCTTCATTATTCGATGTTAAATTGAACTTTTTTGATATACAGTCTTCTTCAAACTTTTTGAATTGGTTGTGTGCTAATGTCTATCTTTTTCTAGATTAAGATGAGCTTCATGCTTTCACAAATACATGTTGAGCTTTTTATTTGAACAACTTGGTCATATATAGAGATACCCATTAATCGGTTCATTTTCCTTTGATTTTTCCTTAAAAAGGTTGTTGGTTATTTTCTTTTGATCTTTCTTTTAACTATTTGCACCTTTTGAGCTATAATGTGATATATGTGACTCTGTTGAAGTGGACATTTAAAAGTTTCTCGTCCTATTTTCTTGAATCTTGTTGATATGTTCAGTGCTTATGGTTATAGCCTAAAAATTATATTATAATAGTTGCGAGTCTCTATAAGCCATACAACACTTGTAATACTTTGTGTACTTCCAACTAATATTGATGACTGTATCCTATCAAATATTTGTCTCCTTTTACTTTTATGGACTGAAAAATCACTTCTCATGTACTTGATTATATTTTTACTTTGATAGATGAACTTCTATCTTATCTTGAATTTTCTTTATCTCTTTCGTGATTCATGTCCTTTGTAAACCTTATAAATTTTCTTCCTTTAATGCTCTAATGTTTTAATGTAATCTATTTTATTATTGTGGTCATTGTTGCTCCATTTGATATTCATTGATGGTTCATAATCTTAAAGTGATAAGTAGATATCTATTTCATTATCCTGAAATCATTATATTGTTAATTCATCTATACATGATCATCTATTTTATTTCCTTTGACAGTTGATCTAGATATCTAAAAAATTGAACGGCATGACTAATCTTAGTCACTAAGTTCCATCTATACTTGACAATATAGAACACGCATTGATCTTTTTGCTACTACCTGTACCTGCACACTTAAGAAAATAGTTAGAAAATAATTAGGATTTTTAGCCTCTTTTATGTGCCATAGTTTTTCTTTTTCTTTCTCTTTCTTTTTCTATCATGATTCTAGGAATCATAGGTGCTTCTGTGGAATAATTTGATTTATCAATTCGTATTTTTTTCTTTGTTGTACCTTATGCCTTTGATATTAGGAAATCCATTTGTATGCAGTTAGACAGTACATGAGTACAGATTAAACCCCTTTGAGATCTTTATTGATGCCTTTTTCATTTATTTTGTAGGTACACCGTGGTTATTGGATAACACATATGAAAGATGGACTTGGAATTGGAAAAAGAAGATTAGAAGTAAACCCAAAGAAATGATGGGTTTCCTCTATACTCTTTTACTTTTATCTTTATGCACAATTTCTTCTTTCTTCAAAGGTTATGAGTTTCATCCCACTACTTTTGTGGGAAACATTAAATTTCTTCATGAATAAATAACATTAATATATGTAACTGAGTTGTATAGTTCTTTCTACATTCAACTTCTATAATGGATAATGATTGTATAATGGAATAAACAACTCAATCACATAATTAAATGTATTTAAAAATGCAAAAATAATGTTTTTGAGGTACCTGTAACTTAATAATGAACTCTCATTCATGTAACTGCAGCTCTGCTTTATTGTTGTGGAATATAACATTTCACCTAAATTGTGATTCCTGCATTCATCAAGGCAATGCATTAGTCCTTCGGGGTTTGTATGTTTCGTTACTAAAGATGAACATAGAATGGAAATCTATATGAGGTGTTACATTTTGTAACGTCATAGTTAGTTGTAGATTACATGTAGTCAATCAATTGCTGCAACTAAAAACACAATAAAGTTGTATGGTTTCCCCCTATTTAGGTCAATTTATTCAATGCCTTTCATCGAAAACAAAGTTTCAAGTTTCCCATTTTTACATGAGCGCCAAAATTTTCAAAATTTGTGGTGATCCTACAATGAAAGTTGACTACTATCTTGTAGACTAGTAACTTACTCTTGTGCGAGTGGCATTGAGTCAAAGCATATAACCAAAATCTACCTTTTTTAAAACTGACCTTTCTAAAAATAAAATAAATTTAGGAAAGGATCTTGTAAACTAGATCATGTGCATGAGTGTACTTATTGAAATGAAAAACATTGCAATGTGCATAAACAACACTTATTGAAACGGAAATCCTAATCTAGCCAAACACTGTAGGATTTTAAATAATAGTGTTTAAGAAACATATCATTCATGGGAATGGGAATTTCCTTTCCATTCAACCTTGAAATTTGAAATGCAAAGGTGTCCTTTGCAAGATGAAATCATATAGGGACCACTCCAGTTACATCAAACTTCATGTGGTTTCCTAGATTTACACGGTCAACATCCCATTTTAACAAAATGTCTCCTTCATTGAAGAAAATGAACTTATCCTTTTTATCAAATGTTATCCTGATCTGTCTCTATTATTTTCCATGTTCGGATGGGATTTATCTCTTAGCTCTTTGAGTTCCATTAATTTTGCATAACGAACACCGCAATAGTTCATTCTCAAGTAATTATTTCTGATGCAATAAATTTAATGTGGTCAACTCAACTTAGATATCCATTCTTTCCTCTCATTCGTAAACAAGTTTGTATGATGATTTTCCAACTGATATTCTAGGAGTCACTATGTCAGCCCAAAGTGTTGAATTTAACATTAGATACCAAGCTCTTTGATTGTCCTTGATTGTTCTTCCAATGATCCTCAAAATATTTTTGTTACTTCTTTCAGCTAATCCATTACCTTATGGGTAATAATTAGACAATGTACTCAAATAAATTCCATGCTTGATAGCTTAATATGTTACCTTTGCACCAAGTAATGCTAAGGCATTATTTAAAATGATAATTGTTAGAACCCAAATCTGCAAACTATACTTTTGTAAAATGATAAGATTGAAGTATCGTTACCTTCTTAAAGAGATAATTCTTTAGTCCAGCATGTAAAATAATTTGTAACAGTCAAGATCCACTTGTTTCCTTGTGATGAAGGTGGATTTATCATGCCAATGAAGTCGAGACTCCACCACATGAATGGTTGATCCACTAAAATAGGATGTAGGGGCAGCAAACATAAACGTTATTTTCAAACAAAGAAAGCACATTTCTTACACTTTCTAATCCATTTGAATTTGTCCTTGAATAAGTTGGGTCAATAGTAACTAGCTTTTATAAATTTTAAGGCTAAAGAATGTATTGAAAAGTGACCTCCTATACGTTTTTTCTATCATAATATATATACCTATATATATATCGTAATAAAATTTCATTTATATCATTTTTAAACAACACACCATCAATGAAAACATAAGGTAAAACTTGTAACCTGAAATATATTAATTTATTATTTTCCATACCATCCAGATAATTACTGTTTGTAATTAATTAACCAAACCAGTCATCCATCTTGATTCTTGAACTTTTGGATTGATGTCTCAAGTTACTTATTTTCAAGTTGTAATAATATTTCTTACCCTTGATAAGTGATTTCAGCATGTTGTTCTAAATTATATGATTTTGAAGCCTATTATTTTTCAATATAAGAAATCAAATGTTCACACAATCCTTTTCCTCGATCTATATTTGTAACAAAAATGTCAAAATCATACTCCATAACCTTTGTACTCCATCCTACTTTCTTCTCATTTAGTTCTTTGTTCAACAAGAATGCTTTCACACTTGGATGCGAGACTAAGACAAGTATCTTATTATTGCAAAGCCTATATTGAAATTGTTTAAGCTTCTTACTATAGAAAGCACCTTTTTTATAGAAAATTCTATCTTGTCTCATAGTCATGTAGGATTTTCCCAAAAAAACTAATTCGCTTGCTCAATATTTCCATCATTAACCTAATTTAATACGGCCTAAATGGTTTCATCTCCTGCAAGTGCATACATTGTAAAATCCTTTGAAAATTTTGATTTGCTACAGTAGGAGCTTGTGAAATAGTTATCTTCAAAGCTTTGAATCCTTTTCTTCCTATGCTAGTCAAAGAGAAATTTTTATATTTCTTTAACATGGTTGTTAATGGTTGAACTAATGCTGAAAATCTAAAACAAATCCTCTAACAAAGTTTATTTTTACAAGTAAATTATTTAGTGATTTCTTATGATGAGGCAAGGATAGTTGTGAAATTAATTCAATTTTCAAAAGATCAATAGCTAAACCTTTCTAGAAACAATAGGTCCAAGTAATTTACCTTAATGGACTTAAAATATAGACTTTTTGGGATTCAAAGTGATATTCCAAACTATCTCGCAAATCTAAAAAGCTAGCCTTAAATGCATAAGATGATCATCAAAATTCTTTGAAAATAGAGTAATATCATCTAAATATACTAGTATGTATTTATTTAATAGGCTCTGAGAAGGAATGTCCGTTGCATGTTGAAATGTTGCAATGACATTGTAATGTCCAAAAGGCATTCTATTGTAAGCATAAGTACCCCACTTTGGGGTGTAGGCTATTTTGTATCTATCTTCTTGATGCACAAGATTCTAATTGTATCTGCTATAACCATACAAAAGGAATAGCCTTTCTAAATCAGAAATTGTTTTTAAAGATTGATCCATGTTGGGTAGTGGATAATGATATTTTAATGAAGCTTAATTAAGATATCCAAAATCCACACATAGTTGGATTTCTCCATTATTTTTTTCAAACAGGAACAAGATTAGCTACTAAACTTGAATGCTTAACTAGAAATATAATACATGATCCAATCATCTTGGATAACTCTTTTCTAATCAAAGGTTCAATCTTAGGATTTGTAGGCCTTTGTTTAGCTAAAATGGGATCAAAACCTCTCAAATCTTGGTATTTCCAACAAAATACATATCTGAATTCTTTACACAAAAAAATAAATGAATGTTTTTAGCTAAGGAACATACCTTTCCAATAAACAATTTCTTTTCATCATATACCAAGATCTCTTCGTAGTTATTTGCGTGAGTGGAAATATCATGTTTATCCTTTCTTAACTGATCATCAGAATTGAAAAATATCTTCTAGTGTGACTAGTCATTGAGGCATCTTGTTTGTATTTTATTGAAAAATCTGGGCACCATATAAATGCTGCATTTTTCTTGATTTATTGAAAAAATTAGCTTCTTGCTGTAGAAATCTATAGATTTTTTCATCATATTCAAAAAATTATCAATTTTCTTCATTATTAGGTATTGAAGGTTTGATAATCAACTTTATATGTTGTTGTAATTTGTTGTTTATGATTTTTTTTAACACATCAAAGCTAGAACGAACTACTACAAATTCGTCTGCATGTTTCTTTTCAGCTCTTGGAACAAATTACATATTAATAGCCTCAAAATCTTCCAATAAATCTGAAACTCTATGTTTGTAAGATTTCAATAATGAATTCTTACACACATTAATTTTTTTACTTGATTAATCACTAACTGTCTAAAAACCTACAACATGCTAGTACCTTTTTCTATGGCCCTTATTAAGCCATGAATTAATGCTTTGTATTAAGCTATGTTACAAGTACATGAAAATTGTAGAATTAGAGATGAAAAATACCTTTAATTTTTAGGGGAAGTGAGCATCAAACCTGCACCTTATCATTTTTTCTTCTTGGAAACATCTAAATGAATCTTCCATAGCCCTTCTAGTTTTTTTTTCTTTTTTGGAAAACAATTGGATTGGTGCATTTTCTTGATGCAAAAATAAATGATTAACAAATCTTACTCTTCTTATTTCAAGTGATAATAAACATGTTATTATTGATTTTTTTATCCATAAACAAGTTAGAAACACCATCTAATGTAGAAACATATTCTATAAAATCAAATTAGATCAATCTATGGCTGCATAATTTGTTGCGATTTGAAACATGAGGCTCAATATTAAATATATATAGAGACTCTAATTTATAGTAATTTTAGTTCAATATATTATTGTAAAGAATAAAAATTACCAATCAAGAAAAATAACCTCCTATTTTTGTTGTAAAATCTCTCGATAAGCATAAGGAAAAGTAGGAGGTAAATTTACAACAAGAACATCCTATAAGATAGTGACATTTCAAAAACATGGAAAGTTACCTCAAAATTTATAATGATGCCAACTTTGTTAGTTTCTATACAATCTACCTACAACACAATTTTCTCTATAGGTTCATACTGCGCAAGGCTAATTTTTCTACAATTGCGTTAGATATTACCGTGTTACTTACACCACTATCAACCATGCGCTTATGAAATAAATGATTTCCAATAATCAAAGATAGATTAAAAGGTTGTGGTTTTTTAATATCAAGAGCATTTAAAAACTTTTGTAACATCTACCTAACCTCCTTCATATGATCTTTCTCCATTGTACCAAGAACCATCGCTACTTTACGAGCTTCCTTTTCGTTAGTTTTGAACAAATCCAGTAACTTAGCAAGCTCATGAACAAATAACTCTTACTTTCCTGAATACTTAGAGCATCCCATAATGATATATTAATATTCTATTTTTCATTACCTCAATAATATTAGAAGAAACAAACAATAGTGTTTAAAACAACTTATATAGTTTTAGGATAAGCTTTAGTAAAACTTGACACTACTTGATAGCTTTTGAAATCGAGGTATGAATAATCTTTTGGGATTAGGCATTTGTAATTATTTTTGTTGCTCTTTAGGAGCTAAATTTCTTACTATTTTTGAATGAAAAACAAATCTATTTGGTTATTTTGACATGTACTTGTTATTTTATCATTGGTTGTAGGTAGAACAAGTCTTTTTTTTTTTTTTTATCCTAAGCCTTTTCTTAAGATTGAGTTATGACTAAAGTAAAATATTCCTCTCCAAAGATGACTAGATTATATTGTGGTGGTTGTTCACTATGAGAATATTACTACCCACCCTCCATTTGAGGCATGAATAATGCTTCAAACTGAGGTTGTGCAATAAGGCTTATATTAAGGAATGCATTTAGACAATTGAAAATTGAGTGAGGTTGATTACAAGGTGGACACCATTCTTCTTAAATCATATTAACTAGAACAAGAGTGATTGATGAACTAGGGGCCTTTAGATGAAACTACCTTGGCTGGTATGGCTATTTATTATAATAATTTTGTTGAAAAGGCTTCCTATTATCTTGATTTTGCTAATTTTATTGGTAAGAAGCTTGGTAAGTCAGGCTTTAGGATGAGCTAGTTTGTTCTCAATTGACATAAAAAATTTTCCCATACTCTACAATGCCTTAAATACATCATTTGATGGAGCTATAAAAAAGGACATATAATCATAATAGGTTGTGGAATATGTGTTAAATCTTTGATATGAGGTATCAAGGCCTTGGGGCTAATTGTCTAGCTTGAATAAGCCTATTTTTCATCCCTAATGGAAATATCATAAGATTCCAGGAGATTTTCTCCTCCCATAGACTGAATCATGCCAAAAATATCACTATTTAAATCTCTGAGATAATATAGAAATGCATGATCAACTTGAGGATTAACACTGGCCAAATTATTTCCTAAGTTCTAGTAAATCTAATGTTAAAACTAGCCATAAATTCATTAGAAGATATTTTGATTGTAGACAGTTGTTCTATGAGAGATAAATGATCAAAATGGTCTTGAAATTGCTTAATTAATTTCTCTCCTAACTCATCCCAAGTTGTTATACTCCCTATCACTAAGGTTTTGTACCATTGCAAATTTTGTGCTTTAAATGATGCAGCTTAAAACTCTTAAGGCTACAACTTCATAACTTATATTGTGGACATCACAAAGGGGTACAACATCTCTAATGTGCTCAGTACAGGTAATCTGATTTTCACTAGTAAATGAAGGTAAAAATTTTAGAGCAAAGGAGGTACATCATGATAAATTTTAATTACTAAAGGGCTGCCATTAGTAAAGGTTACAAAATTTCTAGGTAGTTGAATAGCCATTGGAATAAAATAGATTTGAAAAACAAGATTAATACGTTGTTAAGGAGTATTAGGACTTGAGGGTTGCAAAAACAAAACCTATTATAAGGTAAGGTATTGCCAACTCTTCTTCTTCTTCTAGTAGGATTCAAAGGTAAGGAAATAAAATTAGTAGGAATTCCTCTTACTGATGATCTTGTAGTCACTTTAGGCATGGAACATGTTGCAAAAATGGTTTGAAATCATCCTTACGGAGTCACCAAATAAATATATTAATTTTTAGAATAAATTCTTACAGATTTCTTCTCCAAAAGTGACTTTCCTTCGTTGTAAATATGTTATAAATTGATTTAATGTGTTATAATCGATCAAAATTTGATCCATATTCCACAAGATGTGCTAGAAAACTTATCTCTCAAAATTACACCTTGGTTGAGAGATGAAAAAAAGGGTTCTAAGCTTGGTTTGATCTCTCATTTTCATAGATATAATGGAAGCACTTTAGGTTTGTTGATATACCTATTGTTGAGGTTATTATCCTGTATTAAGACCATTTCTTTATTTATATATTGTAAACTAAATGTGTTTGGGGTTTTGAGGGTAACCAGATGATTGTAATGAAATTGAAATGGCTGATACACCAAACTTATTGAGATTATTTGATTGAGTATATGCACAAAAAATTGAGAATGAATTTAGGATGCAACCAATGGTTTTCAACAAAATATTAAGTTAAAACACTTATGTATTAGGGGATAAATCACAAAAATACAACAAGATAAACATGCACACTAAGATTATGCAAAAATACCATATTTGTAGCTTGGTAAGATGTTTAATCAAGGAATTGAAATTCGAAGAATTAATGGAAAGATACACACCACTGTAAATAATTGGAAAGTAAAAGCTCAATTCTCATTCAATAAAAAAATGGCAAAAATTACCTCCTCACTATTGTGTCCCAAAATTCATTTTTTTGTGTTATACCAATGCATAGAATATATAGAAAAATAATTCATCCAACCCATCCTAAATAAAGGCTAAAATTTGTACTCATTATGCATGCTAATTTGACCCCTTTATCATAAATAAATAAATGAATAAAATAGACATGTTGATTACATAGGGCATTAATAGTTTTAGTTACAAAAATAATTTCTAGTCAAGGTGTAGTTGACAAATCTATTTTTAATAAAACTTGGGTGAATAATTTAGCTAATAATAACTTGTATTTGTTGTGCAAGTCTTCTCCAATGTGCATGCAATCTTTTTCTTCTTCTTGTTTGATGTGACACTTTCAATTTGATCCACTTTCAATGATGAATTTGGCACTTTTACAATTCTACCATCTTTGGATGCACATCCAAAAGAATACCCTTATTTTTGTGAAGAATAAGGTAATAAGTATTTCAAACATGGTCTTCATGATCTCGATGTTGAAATTTATGCACTTCTTTGTTTTTCTCGTCTTCTAGTGGATGACATGCAAAACAAAATACTCTTTTTCATGACCCATGTGATGTATATGATGTTGACATCCATGCAAGAGTTATTTTTCATTTTCCACCACGTCCACATGTTGATCATGATGTTTTTTATTCTAGTTGTAAGGGCCACTTGTCCATGTACAAAGAAATATTCCACACTTTTGCAAAAGTTGACAATAATAATAAAGGATAATAATAAACAAAAGGGTTAATGTTAATGTTATCACTCGAATCACAGCACTCCCTGTGCATGTATTTGAACTCACAAAGTGATTGGATAACATGGGTACTATCTCCAAGTTGTGGGACTTGCTACTTGAGATAGACCTCCGAGAAAGCCGGTTCTTGCTCCTAAACTACTCCGCCACAATCTACTCCAAGGCGGGATAAGCTAACTATTCTAATCTAAATTTCCAAGGACCAGGAAAGAGAATACATAAAATGAAAGCGTACACTAAAGCGGTGATACACCGAAAAGGAGGATGTGAGAGTAATCTCTAAATGTGTGAAATACAGGCAAAGTGCACACTAGAAGAGGTGATGAATGTTCACCATAATCCAAAGAAATGCATTCACAGAATATTCCAAGCACACACAATGATAATGAATTCCTGCAAGAACATAATAATAGACAAAATATTCTTGTAGAAAGATAAAAGGGGCAAGAAGAATAGAAGAAAACACAAAGCAGGGAAGATACATCCACAAACTTGTATTTTATTGCTTCCTGGTATGCACAGTTCAGTCTATTACAAGATAAGGGCCTGGATCACCATGCAAGGAGTCCACTACAAGGGCCTGCAACACACTGGCTTCACAAAGCAATTTTGACAGAGCTTTGTTACCCAAAAACTCTCCCCTTTACAATGAGCCCAACACTCCAATTTATAGAAAATGAGAAGGAAAAGAGAAGGGAAAATGGAAATCCCAAAATCTATCCTTCAACCACCTGTAAGAGGCATTAAATTGAGTGGAATGGGTATACATTACTTGCAAAAGGCTCCCCATACTGTCCCATGTGCTGCAGCAGAGAAGGAATGATGACCATGCCTCTTAATTGCACTCCCAGCTACCAAATAAAACACTGTTCTGAACCCGGCCACGTTTTCTTAAAAACTCAATCAATTTCTGATCAAATCTGGAATTTATTGATTGTTGTGTGTCGGGCTCAGAACCACGATTCCAACGGTACCAATTTTGTGTGATTTCGTTGAGAAATGCAAAAGTTATGGCCTTCGAAAGTGCGGGCAATGCTTTGGGCCTCTGGCAAATTCGACGGGAATGAGCATTGATTGACTGGAGCCGAATATGTTTCTTTTATTTAAATATATCTACCCTCATTAAAAATAAGAAATCGTCCAATTTTACGGGAATGAGAATTGATTGACGGGAGTGAGGACGTCAAAAGCTCATTCCGTAAAGTCCAATTTTATCAAAATCGGAGCTCGAGTCAAAAGTTATGGCCGTTTGAAGTTTCCGGACCAAACGTTGACTTTTCCTCCTGCGACACGTGTCATGATCTGATTGGTCCTCGGCCTTCGGCTCCATTTGTCCCGGATGTCCCATTTGATTAGTCTTTGCCTTGACCCATTTCATGATCCGGCCGGCTCGCCCATTTGTCCCTGGCGTCCCAAATGCCTTCTGATGACTTCGACCTTTTCGCCGTTGGCCGCCTTGTCCCAATCGCTTTTGACTCGCTCAGGCTTATTTCGCCGGTTAAGTAGGCCAAGGCTTAAACGTCCCGAGCAACACTTAGCCAATTTTCACGATTTTTCCCGGATCGACCTATTTTCCTTCTTGAACATTTTTTCGCATTTTCTCGTAACTTACTCTCTTCCTCTTGGATAGGGAGTTAGACAAATATGAGGGGACCCTAGAAACATGACTTTTTGCCCCCGAATCAATATAATTGTTGCATGTTATCAAAATTACCTTGGGGCTGAATTTTGGATAACATTTAACTCTTTAACATCCAAAAGATCCCTCTTATCATGGACATATAACACTTTGGACTTGGTGATATTTGGGCCCATTTAACTATATACAGGGAATTTTGGGAGAATTAACGTTTAAGGCCATTAATTATTGATTTTCACCATTATTTTATTATTGCATAGCAATTTTTATGACACCAAGGTTAAGGACCCTTAATCATTGTGATAGCCCATGGCATAGACTATAGTGCATTCAAAATATTTGGCTAATCTAAGGCATATACAATAGTATTTTACGTTGACCCTTGGGATACATGCTTTCGGACACATTTTTTGTTATTATTGAATGTATAATGGTTTTCGGCATTTGATTTTTGTAGAATATTGTTTTGGACCTTAATGAGGTCAATGGAATCATTTAACTGAATAATTAGGTTGGCCCCCTCTTGACAATGACTCAACCCATAATTCGAATTTTCAGTGGCATTTATCATTTTGGATCGTATGTATAATCCAGGAATCATCCCTGAACGTTGATTTTGGTATTTAATTAACAACATCCATTGATCTACCTGGGCGTTGCATTTATGTTACCTTGAATCTGGTGATGAACAAGAGTCATTGATTTTCTGCACCATTCATCTGGATCATCGATTTTTCTGGACCTGGCAGAATGGGTAGTTAGCAGTGGTTAGTAATATCGATCGTTGAACCTATAATTTCATCTCCTTATCATTAGATTCTTAACTCTTATGATGAGTTGGGTTTCATGGTTGTTTTGTTTGGATAAGTTAAAACAAGTCGACCTAATCATTTGATCCATTCACATTTTCTCCATTCATGGGTGAAGCTCTCAGAAATTTTTTATCTGTCACCATTTTTTTACTTCTTCTGAGCTCGATTTCATCTCATTAGAGCTCCTGTGTAAACTTGACATGAAAGGAAGTGAAAAATTTGGCCATTGTTGCTTCTCTATGACACATTGCAAAGATGTTAGACACCCTTGATGAGATTCTGTGAGTTTTTAGAGCTCTTAGGAATGTATTTCTCTGTTCTAATTTCTCCAAGGTTGCCACCATTGTTGAATTGGTGATTTCTATGGTTTTTTCACCTATAAATGGGTTTTCTAGATATTTAACCCTAAATTTTCTTATAAATTAACCCCTTTGTGGGTTCTTATTTTGTTGATTTTAGATACTTACAATAAGCTCAAAATGAATTCCTTGGTCTTTGTTTCTTCCTTGAATCTTTGATGGGTTTTGAAAAAAATGCTGAAACTAGTAAGTTCATTTCCTTTTCAAAATCTTTCTCAAAAACATGTGAAATTTTTCAAAATACTATGGAATACTATAACTTTGTCCATGAATATTTGATTCTCTATTAGTTTTACTTTATTAGCCTTGAATCTTCAAAATTTTTACATTTTTTAGATTTTGCGGAAATTTCAAGTCTAAGGCTCGCTTTGGGTACTCACTATTCCGCCTGTATTTCAAGGATATTCCATATTGGCCTAAATTGGTAAGCCTTTACACTTTATTTTCTGCGTGTTTCACAATACGTGAAAATATTTTAATGGTTGTGAGATCTAAGGTATTTCTTGGATCTGTATTTGTAATCTTTTTATGAACTCATGAATGGCTTAAAATATGTCTAGTTGTGATAACCTAGATGCGGGTATTCTTTCTTTTATACAAGAAATTGCATTCTCCTTTGAAACTGTTAGATCTAGGACTTTTGACACAAATGCAATTGACTCTTTTCAATTTACAGTTCTCTATGTTGCAAAACTTATATCTATTTCAGAAGCTAAAGTCTTAGCCTTCATTTATTTTGATGCTAAATTGAACTCTTTTGATATACATGTCTTCTTCAAAACAATTGGGACCGGGTCTATGCATGAATGTTTTTCTTTGTTTCCATATTTAGATGAGCTTCATGAGTTTGCAAATACATGTTGAGATTTTTTTAACATCTTGGTCAGATATGGAGATACCAATTAATGGTTTGATTTTCCTTTGATCTTTCTCTGAAAAGGTTGTTGGGTATTTTCTTTTTATCTTTCTTGTAACTGTTTTTTCCTTTTGAGCTATAATCTAGTATATGTGACTCTATTGAAGTTGCCACTAAAAAGTTGTTCGTCCTCTTTTCTTGAATGCAATTTGGGTATTTCTCTATGATTTGATAATTCCTTTACTGTAGGTGAGCTTGTTTTTCTTTCTTCACTATTATCGATTTGTGCCATTATTCATTCTGGTAAGTCAAATTCTGTTTAATTTTAAATTGCTTGTTAAAGTAATTTGATTTCACATCCGACATTTCTGAGCATGAAGCTCTGCATACCTTCCATTTTATGTATCTCCAGGCTCGTATTTTTTCTTTCAACTAAAGAGTGTTATCTTTCTTTCAAGCTCAAGGTTGTTTCTTCTATGCTTAACACAAACCCCTGTTTCTTGAAAATCTCTTAATTGAGCACCCAAATTTGACTTTGCATATATATGGTTTTGCTCCTTTTCAATTTGATCTGAAAAAATTGTATTTCTATAAACATGCATCATTCATTAATTTCCACTTTGAAACATAATTTTATCAATTAATTGGTCACTCATGTGGGTAGGTTATGAATCGAATAAAAACTACATTTGTTTGAGTTGATGCATTAAAGAAAACTACACTCTATATTCTTTTTAATATTTTTTAGTCCTGAAAAGTAATCCTCAATTGATAATGAAGTATTATAATTTTTGTAGAAGACACGAATGGTTGGAACTATCACCGATCCTTCTTTGACCCATACTATTTCGAATTTATCTAATAATGCATCTATGGAGAATCTTGTAATCTAAAGGTTGTAAATAGAACTTCTTTGACTTCACTTGATCAATTGATTGATGTATTGGCAATTTGCCATTATAAATTGTATTCTTTTTCAAAGCATCATTAAGGAACCTATGAATGGTTACTTATTTACAAATGTATTAGTCTCCCTGCTATAAATCATTATTTTCTGCTCATCTTCCTGAATTCTAAAACACTAGTAATTTTCTTTTTCTTGTTTCAGCTGATGGTTTTACTTGTATAAAGAAATAGGAAAACTTGTAATTATTTCCTTTAATTATCCATAACTTGTTTCCTTGCACACTATACTGGATGATGGATCTTATTTCATAACCCATTTCTTATTAACTCTAAATGAGGTATTTAACTATTGTAGTTTGTATGAATCATTTGAAAATTGTATTTTGAATAATAGTACCTGTGAATTTCATCACATACTCTTAACAAAGTATCTTGAAGATCATGGATATTTGACATTTATATCTATTGAAATTTGTATTTCCAATGCTAATCAAGAGAACTCTTAAAGATTTGATTATTTTTATTGATATGCTTTGTACTTGGCATAATGCAACTATGATCTAGTATGTTTTGCATAAGTTGAATCTTTCACTACTTGATTTTGATCTTGATCAATGATATTATTGTAATGTTTTTTTATTGGAAGCTTTGATATATGCACATATGTAGGATGATGAACCAAGATCACTTCCTATTTTTAGATTTGAATAATCTATCTTATTGTATCGATAATCTTGTTGATTTGTTCCATTCTTATGGTTGTAGCCTTAAAATTATGTTGTAAAACTTGGAGTCTCTTTAAGCCATATAACAATTGCAATACTTTGTGTACTTCGAACTAATATTGATGATTGTAATATATGAAATATTTTGTTGCCTATACGTATCTTGAATGAAAATCACTTCTCATGTAGCATGTGCCTTGATTATGTATGTAGTTTGAAAGATGAACTTTTGTCTTATCTCAAGTTTCTTTATCTCTACCCCGATTCATGTTCTGGAAAACATTATAAATTTTCTTCATTTAATATTGTAACAAACTCTTTTAATGTAATCGGTTTTTTTTTTTATTATAGCTGCTCCATTTGATCTTCCTTAATGGTTCATAACCTGAAAGTTAAAAGTCAATATCCATTTCATTATCCTAAAATCATTGTATTGTTGATTCATTTTTAACTGATTATCTAATTGATTTCCTTTAGTAGTTGATCTAGATATCTAAAATTTGAAATACATGAATAATCATATTCATTGAGTGAAATGTATACTCGATAAAGATAGAACACACATTGATATTTTGTGCTACAACATGTACATGCACACTTAAGAAAATACTTGGAAAATAATTAGGATTTTTGGGTTCTATTATATTTCTATAATTTTCCTTTCTCTTTCTTTTTGATGTCATTATTCTTGGAATCATGTGTGCTTCTTTGGAATACTAATTTATCAAATTTTTGTATGTTTCTTGGATGTAGTTTATGCCTCTCATATTAGGAAATTCATTTTCATGCAATTAGACAGTATATGAGTACAAATTAAACCCTGAGCTCTTTATTGATGCCTTTTTCTTTATTTTGAAGGTACAATGTGGTCGGTGGATAATACGCATGAAAGATGGAGATGGAAATGGAAACAAGAAGATTAGAAGAAAATAGAAGGTAGTGATGGGTTTCCTCTATACTCTTTTACTTTTAGCTTTATGCACATGTACTTATTTCTTCAGTAGTTATGAGTTACATCCCATGGCTTGTGTGGGAAACATTGAATTTCTTCATGAATAAATAACATTAATTTCTATAACTGAGTTGTATACTTCTTTCTACATTCATCTTCTATGATGGAATATAATTCTATAATGGAATAAATAACTCAATCATGAAATTAAATCTATTTAAACATGCAAAAAAATGAGTTTTAAGGTACCTATAACTTAATAATTTACTCTCATTCATGTAATCGCAACTCTATTTGCTATTTTTAATATAACATTTCACCTAAATTGTGATTCCCGCATACATCAAGGTAATGCATTAGTCCTTCTGGGCTTCGTGTTTCATCAAGAAAAACATGGAAGGGAAGTTGATGTGAGGTGTTACATTTTGTAACAACACACATAGATACAGACACATGTAGTCAATTAAATGCTATAACTAAAAAACATTATAAAATTATATGATTTTCCCTAGTCAGTCCATTTCATCAAGAACAAACTTTCGAGTAGCCCATTTTTGCATGAGTGTAAAAATTGTCAACATTTTTGATGATCTTGTGAGGAAAGCTTCGCTACCTTATAGACCAAAGACGCTTGCTTTTGTCCATTGCGCATGGGTCAAAACATGTAACCAAAATCCACCTTTTCTTAAAAATGACATTTGAGAAAAACAAACTAAAGGTGGGAAAGATTTGGTAAACTCGATCATGTGCACAAGTGCACTTATCGAAATGAAGAACATTGTAATGTGTATGAACTACACATATTTAAAGGGAAATCCATAACAATGTTTATGAAACATACCAATAAGAGGAATGGGAAGTTCCTCTCCATTCAACCTTGAAATTTAAAATGCATTGTGTTCTTTGCAAGATGAAATCATATATGGACCACTCTAGATTGTATCAAACTTCATGTGGTTTCTTGGCTTTTCATGATCAACATTCTATTTTAACACAATGCTTCCTTCATTGAAGACCCTAAACTTATCCTTTTTATCAAATGTTTTCTTAATCTGTCTCTGATTCTTTTCCATGTTCAAATGGGCTTGATCTCTTAGCTCTTGCAGTTCCATTAATTTTGCATAACAAACCTGTAATGGTTCATTCTCAAGTAATTCCATCTGATGTAGTAAATCCAATGTAGGTAATTCAATTGAGATATGCATTCTTGCCACTCGTCCATAAACAAGTTTATATGTTGAATTGCCAATTGATCTTTTAGGAGTCACTCTTTTATCCCAAAGTGTTGAATTTAACATCAGATACCAAGCTCTTTGATTTTCCTTAAGTGTTCTTCCGATGATCCTTAAAAAAAAAAATTTAGTGTTTCAGCTAATCAATTACCTTATGGGTAATAATTAGACAAAGTAATCAAATAAATTTCATGCTTGACAACCCAATCTATTACCTTTGCACCAAGAAACACTAAGGCATTATTTGAAATGATAGTTTCAAGAACACCAAATCAGAAATATACTTTAGTAAGATGATAAGATTAAAGTCTCGTTAGTTTCTTTCATAGCTAGTGCTTCAATCTTGCGTGTAAAATAATCTATAGTAGTCAAGATCCACATGTTTCCTTGTGAAAAAGGTGATTTTATTATGCCAATGAAGTTGAAACCCCATTGCATAAATGGTTGATCAACTAAAATACGGTTTAGGGCCAGAAAAGCTAAACGGTCTTTTCCAACAAAGAAAGAAAATTTCTTACACTTTCTAATCCATTCGAAGTAGTCCTTGAATATGTTCGGCCAATAGTTACTAGATTTCATAATTTTTAAGGCCGCATTACATACTAAAAAGTAACCTCCTGCAAGTCCTTTATGAAACTTAGATAATAGTTGCTTAATTCTATCATATATAATATATCATAATAAAATTCCATTTATATCCTTTTAAAACAACACACCATCAATGAAAACATAAGGTACAACTTGTAACCTAAAATATATTCATTTATTCTTTTCCATACCTTCCGGATAAGTATCGTGCTATAAGTAATTAACCAAATCAATCATCCATCTTGATTCTTTAACTTCTGGATTGAGTTCTAGTTGTTGATTTTAGGTTGTAATAAGATTTTTGATCTGTTGATATGATATTTCAGCATCTTGTTCTGAATTTAATGATTGCCTACCATTTTTTTTTCCATATCAGCAATCAAATGTTCACACAATCCTTTTCCTTGAACTTTTTTGCAACACAAATGTCAACATCATACTCCATAACCTTTGTAATCCATCTTTCTCTCTTCTCATTCATTTCTTTGTTCAAAAATAATGCTTTAACACTTGAATGAGAGACTACGACATTTATCTTACAATTTGAAAGCATGTACTTGAAATTATTTAATCCTCTAACTACATAAAGTACTTGTTTTTCAAGAAAAGTGTACCTTGTCTTGTAGTCATGTAAGCTTTGTCCAAAGAAAGAAATTGGTTGCTCAATATTTTCATCATTAACTTGAGTTAATATGGTTGAAATGGTTTCAGCTCCTACAAGTTCATACATTGTAAAATCCTTATCAAAATTTCTATTTGCTAGAGTAGGAGCTTGTGAAATATTTTTCTTCATAGCTTCGAATCCTTTTCTTCCTTCGTTGGTTAAAGATAAAGTTTTATCTTCATTTAACATAGTTTTTAATGGCTTGACTAATGCTACAAAATCTGGAACAAATCTTCTAACGAAGTTTATTTTTCGAAGAAAACTTTGTAGTGCTTTCTTATGTTGAGGCAAGTATAGTTTTGAAATTTCTTCAATTGTAAAAGGATCAATAGTTAAACCTTTCATGGAAACAATATGTCCAAGTAATTTAGTTTTATGGACTGAAAATATAGACTATTTTGGGATTCAATGATATTCCAAATTGATACAAACCTAAAAAGTCTACCTCAAATGCATAAGATGATCATCAAATTATTTGAAAGCATAGTAACATCATCTAAATAAATCAATATGGATTTATTTAATAGGATATGAAAATCCATGTCCATTACACGGTTAAACATTATATAAACATTGGAAAGTCCAAAAGGCATTCTTTTGTAAACATAAGTACCCCACTTTGTGGTGAAGGTTTTTTTGTATTTTTCTTATTGACACATATGAATATGATTATATCTTATATATCCATCCAAAAGGGACATCCTTTTGAACCTGAAACTATTCTTAAAATATGTTCCATGTTGAGCAATGGATACTTATCTTTTAATGATGCTTTCTTATAAAATCCACATATAGCTAGATTTATCTATTCTTTTTCAAACAGAACAAGATTAGCTACCCAAATTGAATGTTTAAATAGAAATATAATGCTTGATTCAATTAGGTTTGGATAACTCTTTTCTCATCAAGAGTTCAATGTTAGGATTTATAGGCCTTTTTAACCTAACCGAATTAGAATTTGGTTGTAACTCTATGATATGATAAGCTAAACTGGGATTAAATCTTCTTAGATCTTGGTATTTCAAAGAAAAATAATCTTTGAATTCTTTACACAGATTAATAAAAGACTATTTTTCAGCAGAGGAACATACCTTTGCTATAAACAATTTCTTTTCATCATCAACTAAGAAATTTTCATAGCTATCTACGTGAGTTGAAATATTTCCTTTATCTTTTCTTAACTGATCATCAAAACTAAAAATATCTTCTAGTGTGACCAATCCTTAAGGTAGTTTGTTTATCTTTGATTGAATAATCTAGTCACAATATACATGCTCTAGTTTTTCTCGATTTACTACACAAACTCACTTTTCTTTTACGTAAGTCCAGAGATTTGTTTATCATCTTCAAAAAATTCCAATTTTCTTCATTATCATGTACTGAAGGTTTGATAATCAAATTTATATGTGGCTCTACTTTGTTATTTTTGATTTGTTCTAGCACATCAAATCTAGAACCAATTGCTACAAGTTTTTCTGCATGTTTTTTTCATCTCTTGGAACAGGATTGCATATTGATAGCCTCAAAATATTCCATTTAGTTTGAAACTCTATGTTTTTAAGATTTTAATAATGAATTCTTACATAGATTAAAGTTTTCTACTTGATTAATCACTAACTCTGATTCACCAAAAACATGTAACTTGTTGATACCTTTTTTTTCTCGCCCTTTGTAATCCATGAATTAATGCTTTGTATTCCACTACGTTACAAGTACATGAAAGTTACAAACTTAAAGCTAAAAAATACTTCTCATTTGAAGGGGAAGTGAACATCAAACATGCACCTTTTCCTTTTCTATTCTTGGTTCCATCAAAATGAAGCTTACATAACCATTTTACAAAGATCAAAAACATCGTAGTTCCAAAGGGACATTCTCATCATGAAGGAATTAGATATTATGAGACTTTTTCATGCAATGAAAAGATAAAAACATAAGATTTTTCTATGCACTCACATCATAAAAGTGATGGAAACTTTAGCAGATGGACGTACAAATTTCTTTCTTGAATGGTGATCTCAAAGAAGAAGTATACATAACCCAACCAAAAGTTTTTATCGAAAAGAAACATTTCCATAATGTATGTCATCTAATTAAGTCTCTTTATGGACATAAACATGAACCGAGGATATGTTACATTAAAATAGATGATCACCGACTATAGTATTGATTTACATGTATCCCAGCTTGATTTAAATTTGTATATAAAAAGATAGGCATATATGTTGTGATTTTAGTTTTTTACGTGGATGATCTTATGATCACAGGGAAATCATAAAATATCATCAAATATGTTAAGAATTATTTGAATAAATCCTTTGACATGAAAAAATTTTGGGGCTACTTAATTATTGTCTTAGCTTGAAGATACGGTAAAAGAAGAATCATATTTTCATCTCTTAGATTAAATATACCAAGAAAATCTTGGAAAATTATTTATGTATGATTGTAAATCTGTGTCCACTATAATGGGAAAAGGTTTGTGAATTTCTATATTCCAAGATTCACCTTAAGTAGATGCTCCTCACTACAGACATCTTCTTGGAATCCTCATTTACTTGATTATACCAAACAACACCTTTCTTTTATCAGTGAGTCGTATTTCTAGATTAATGTTGTAGCAAAAGAAATATCATTGGGTAGAAAGAAATCATGTGATTAGATATATCTAAGGTATAATTAAATGTTGTCTAGTGTATTAGAAGTGCTCTTAATTCTTCTTACAGGGATATATAGACTTGGACTATGTTGAATGTATTCATGATAGGAAATCAACTACAAGTTATATTTTTCATCACGGATATGGACCTATCTCGTGGATTATAAATAATAATTTATTTTCTCTCTCATCCACTAATGTATACTATCCCATCAAAAAGGATTTTTGTGTGAATTGATTTGGTTACATCACACTTTTGCATATACAAGAATTTCTAAATAGAACAAACACATCATTCATCAGATAAATAGGATTTATTAAAGCTTGTGGAAAATCTAGTTTTCTATGAGAGAAACAAAACAAGATGAGGTTGAATGTCAAGACACTCAAGAACAAATATTTAATCACCACATATAGCTCTAGCACTACTTAAAAAATTTTCAAATTTATAATATCTCATCCTAGGATAACTTCATCAGAATAAACAATACAACAACCATGAAGAGTGCATAAAAAATCAACTCAAAGATTCAAAATAGAATGATTCAAATTGTGTACATATATAAGGAGGAAAAGGAAAATACCACCTATATCATTGGTGTATAACACTCACTAACTGATATTAGAAATAGAGATTATTCCAGACAACAAGTAATATGACCCAACATAACTAGTACACCTTAGAAAGCTAACAAAACAAGTGTAACACTAACATAAGTGTAAGAATTATCCTAATGAATAAATAAAAGGATAAATAATAACCTACAATAATATCTCACATAAACATAACTTAGGTGGGTAGAAAAGGTGGGTCTCGATAACAAGGCTCATGAGGTAACCATGCATAAGAACTATGAAAAAGGGACACCGCAAGGTACCCAATACCAAAGACTCAAAAATTTGGAGAGATTAAAAATATTTCCGTAAGGCATATAAAGAATATCGTCTCAAAAAACTCATACAATACTGAAGAAGTTTGGTGTGCACTATGGTTCAAATCCATTGCTCGATCATAAAACTACAAAAACAAATGACACTGGCTTCACAAAAATATCTCCATACAAGGAGACTATCAATGGAGTTATGTTGAAAGTGTAAAAAAAAACCAAACTCAATTCTATCAAATGCTACAAATAGGTGATCCAAGATTTAAGAAACATAACCAAGGTAACAAGGTAAGGACATAAGATCTAAACAAATAGGAGTGACACGATATAAGAACAAAAAGGTAAAAAGTAAAGGACACAAGACTTGAATAAGTGGGATCAACACCACATCCTCCCATATTGGTGAATGGGTAGAGTGATGCTAAAATATGTACAAGTTTTGAAAACAACTACTCAAACACTTGAAAAACTAACACATGGCTTCATCAAAATATGTCTATTATAAAAGAGACTTTCAACATGCCTATAATTTCTTAAAATACAAATACAAAATCTCTCAATAAATAAGAGATATATACTACACCCGATAAAGAAAATTTCTCAAAATAAGGAGCATTCCAATGTAGAAACATAGAAAGGGGAGCAAGAGGATGAAAGGTGGAGGAGCCATAGATGTAGATTCCTCTCAATGAATTTTTATCTTGTTGCCACAAGCGATAAGATATCCAACCCAAATTAACAAGGATGGATGAAGAATATGCATGTATTTGATTTGGTGTAAAATGAACAATGGGGTCATTGAAAGGAACATGAGAATATGTGTCAGTCGATCATGGCTCACAACTAAAATATTAGGTTTCAAGCCCGATTATAGGTATAAAACTCATTTAGAGATCATGATCCTCGGAAAGAGTAGAGTGATAAAAAAGGTTCTCAATTAATGTGTAATACCAATGAACAACCTTTTCAAAAATTATGTATTGGCAATAATTCCATTTAACAGAAAATTAGGGGAATTAATATCCTATGAATGCATCTCAATAGCTTCATCAATGATACCTATATAATGGAGCATGTGAAAACTAAATGCAAGTGTATGATTTTAAAAAAATCCATGTATGTGAGCAAAACTATGATACAAATAATGTGTTACCGCAATAGGCACGTATATGGAATAACATGTAGTAATAAGACTAATAGGATTAAGAACATTAAGAGCAAGAAAAGACTTAAAAATGATATATTAAGGTCAAGTGGGTGTAGAAGAAGCAGCTACAATCGGACAAGGAGTAGGGATAGGAGAGTTGATAATATGAAGGAATTGATTTAGGCTAGTAATTATTTTCTACAAGGAGTGTATGAGATCATCTTTTTGTGAATGAGGGTTGGTATAACAGAATTTTACTAATTGAGTAATTTATTTTCTTCCACAAATTTGACTAAGTCCTCTTGAATGGAACAAAATTTAGTGAAAAACATCTCATACTCATACTGTAAAACAAATATGTCATAGAAAAAATCCATGATAAATTCAAAAAAAGCTTTAAAATAATGAAACACCCTAAGAACATAAGACATTGGGATTTTTCAAAATACATCCAAAACCCTACTGATTCCTTTCTTTTATTATACCATATCTCAAAATCAATATTATGTGAGGAATATACAACAAATTTTTCTTATGTGAGCTTGTTTTAAAACCTATCAAATCGTGCCTAATCCTTCACTCTTCGACACTCAAGAAAAAAAGAGCACTAGGAATATACTATACAACATACTAGATAGAAGGGGCTGGGGTGACATTTTTATTACAATTTTTTCCAAAATAATGTTCTCTCTACATAAAATTGATTCCTTGAAAGTGATAATTTTCTCTCCCAAAACAATTTTACTCAAAAAAATTACCGATTTTTTTTTCATTGACTAGCCCAACGAGCTAGGGTAATGAGTCAAAAGTATCTCTCTTGGGTGAAATATGATAAGCAAGCTAGCTAAGGAGATCGTAGAGTAAAAATTTGTAGCATTTTAAACCCGTACTAACCTTCTTCCAAGTAAATGGATTTACCATTGCACCACCTTACTTTTGCATGCAATATAATATAAAGTATTGTATTTTGCTTTTGTTTTTACACAAGAAAAACACAAACTATGAATCGATGTAGGGTTATCAACCCTTATCGAGAAAACAAAAATATGATAAGGATCTTTGAAAAAACACCATAGCTAAGTCACCGCCGAGTAGGAAGGCACAAAATTGGAGTGGATAAGTAGTCAAATTCACCACCAAACTGAGCACAAAACAACACGGATGTTGAGCCTCACACTCCAATCCCAAGAAGAAAATTTAGGCCTCATGAGACCAAAAAAATAAGCCAAAAATTATTACCAAGTGTAGATTGAGAGGCTTTCTATGGTGAGTAGTTCTAATCGGGCTATGATGTATTTTCTTAAAATAGACTGAGATACTAAGATGATTATATGCATACCAATATAAGAAGGTAGAATAACATGTATAATATATAACACAAGTTACAAGGAAAAATAGAGTTTGGTCCAATTAATGAAGAGCTTAATACTAACTAGCATGAATCCAAAATTAATTCTCCAAAGTAAAAACCTTTTTATCTTCGTAAATTATATCATGACTAGTAAATCCATCAAATTCATAGATTTGTAGCTTTAAATTCAATATGAGTAATGTTTGGATGAAGAAGCTCGATAAAATATCATAGAATCCATTGCTTCTCATCCTAGGATCACCTTACACAACCATGAAGAGTTCCCAAAAATCAACTAAAGATTCATAATATAATGATATAAGTGTTATACATATAGGAGGAAAGTACAACTAACACCTAGATCAGTGGTGAATAACATTCACCAAC
The DNA here is from genome assembly GCA_018340775.1 of Taxus wallichiana var. yunnanensis. Lineage (NCBI taxonomy): Eukaryota > Viridiplantae > Streptophyta > Pinopsida > Cupressales > Taxaceae > Taxus > Taxus wallichiana. Next base: position 261,679,777 of record CM031233.1, read on the forward strand.
TTATACTATGGTAGAGATGATTCCACACAACTAATAAGTTAGCTCAACACAACTTGTAGGATAACTAAACACAACTAATACACCTAAGAAAGATAACACAAGTGAACAACTAACATAAGTGTAATATTTATCCTAATAAATAAATAAAAGGATAAATAACTAACCTATAAGTAACATGATATACTAAACCAAGTGTCATAGAAAGGTGAAATTTGAAGTTGATTCGATGTACATTCGTAAAAAAATGTATTAAAGGGGGAATGTTAGAAAACTATTCCATTATTTAAACAACAAATTATTAGTAAAAAAATTCAAATTTCAGCTTTAGTGAGACTTGGTGAGTATATACTCACCAAGTCTCACGGAAAGCTGAAATTTGAATTTTTTTGGATACATTTGTAAAAAAATGTATTAAATGGGGAATGTTATAAAACTATTACATTATTTAAATGACCACCTTATTAGTTATAGTATGTCGTCATGGAATCCTGTTGTGAGATGGTTCCTCCCAAGAGAACTGTTTCTACTTGTATATAATGGATTAATTTTCCTTGAATAAGATATAAAATATTTGTGCATTTGTCTTCTTGCTCTATCACTTTTTAAAAAGTGGAAAGGAAGTTACTTAGGTTACCTTTTAAAAAAGTTAGTTCACTAATGAAGAATTATAAATTGGTTATGTTTCTTTTTGGAAAAAATACTTCTACATGAAATAAAAATGAGAAGAGGAAATGTGAATGAAAAACATCATTCTATACATGGAGCACATGAAGATGAAAATTCTTTGATTTACCGCATATGAGATATTCATTCACTTGGTATCACCGAGTTGAATCTTAATATTGCTTTCAACAATTCTCTTATGAGGGATGATGGTGTTTGTGATAATATATAAAAATGACCGAATGCCTCTTGTATTATTTTGTAATGCATAATCCATTTTGGGATCTTTTGAGATATGTATGAAATGACTCGTCATATCAGCTAGAGTTTCCATTAGTGTATAACTATAGGACTATGGGTCAATAGTTATCCTTTTGATGTGAATCTAGTGTAAGAGATTGAAACACCTCCAAAACACACATAAAAATCTTTTCAAATAAAAACCAAGAGTTTTAATATATCTTTTTCTCATTCCGGAATCTACACTAATATTTTACATCATTACAATCCTCCTTTTATTTCACGTCTACTCTAAAACCCCTAAAATGCCTAAAATTACCTACTAGCGAAACAACACGGATGGACCCCAATAGGTGAGCAAATTATCCCTTCATAAATTACAGCTTACATGAAATTCTGAATTATTCTAACAAGCAAAACAAAAGTTATTAAAGTTCTAAGACCTAGTCAAAAGCGAAAAAACGTTTGATCTAGTTTTAAGCCAAGAATGAAGGAATCCAAGCCCAAAAATGTGTTGAAATGGCCACAACCTTCTAGACATAGTTATCCCTAACATAGCACTAATGTATATTTACCTCCCTATAAAATTTCAAGACGATCAAATGTTTAGATCAAAAGTTATACTCCCGCATCATTCTCTCCTGGTTGAAAAAAATTTTTAGCTCTTACGAATTCACTGGACAAAATTCATCTAATTTGAACTATATATACTCTTCAAATCCCACTCAAGAATCCAAGTATTTTCTTCTTGCCACAAACCTTCCCACTGTACCAAATATCTATTGTATCTCATGTTGGTATCCAGATTGAGTCTCCTTGAATCCGAGTAACATCGCACATTTAACAAGATACTCGAGATGAAAAAATCATAATTCGCTTTTGTATTCAAGGAAGGGATTCATTTGGCTCTTTGTCACTCAGGCATTAGAGAAATCGATAGCACCTTCATTAAGGATTTGATCTATCCTCACTACTTTTGGTCATGCCTTTCAACTAGGATGAGAGGACCTGTTTTGTAACCTTTTTGGTGAAGGGCATGAAGAGATCCTTATTTGCACAATTTTTTAGGGGAACCTTAAATAACTATGATCAATACACCACAATTTAACTCTCATCAGTTGTCACTTCTAAATAATGGAGATATTTTCTAAACAAGGTTCAGGTTACTAGAGACACTTAAAACATGCTTGCTTTTGTATATTTTGGTAGTAGAATTTGTTCATTTGTGGATACATAGCACAAAAAGGAGTACTTCAGGTAGGATTCATGGTTATTTGGATTTTTTTGTGGGGAATTAAGCAAGATGAAGTTAATTTCACTAGATATTTGAGAACCTTTACAACAATTGGAAAAATAACAAAAAAATGCTTCAGAATAGCCAAAATATTCCTTTAACCAAAAGGTGTGCATCAATGGAGGCCCAAAACTATAGGGTTTCACACAATATTTAAGAATTCAACACAAAAGCTCGAGCTAAATACTCAATTAAACATTAACAACCATCTGGTCCATAATGCCTAAGATACACTCATAGGCTTACAAACAATCTTTATCAACATAGTGGAAGTAAAATGATTTTAAATTATTTATTTCATTACTAGATGAAATCTCTTCTCATAATGAAATTACAAATGGAAAAATACTAACACATGGATGAGATATTGTGTGATTAAGAGAGAATTAAATATAATATTGTAATAGAACAATAAAAACTATTTGAAAGACATTGTTAAATAAAAGTAAGCACAATTTTGCCCAAGATCAACACAAATTAATTCAATATTTATCAAATTCATCAAGAGGGAAATTTTATTGAACAATTTAAAATCTTGTCAATGGTTTCACACTTGCAACCATCTTGATTGAAAATCTAAAACATAAGAAATTACTAGGTTTTTTCAGATGGTCCATCAGAAGATAGGCTTTGTCAAATTTTCTCATAAAAATTAAACCCTGACCATTTACAGGAGTATTCCCATTACATTTATACAATTCACTCCCTCGCTCATCCTAAATTTTCCCCACAAAAAGAAGAATATTCTAGGAATACTTTTCTTGTTACAAATTTTTCTTAGAAAGTGATGTTTGGAAAATTTACACCCAAAGTCATTTAGGTGAATAAATCATGAATTGATCATGTTTCTCAGACCCTAAACTATGACATGGATTCCATATCATAATTTTTGAAAGTATTCTTAATCATTCTTTCATTTTTTCATGCGAGAAATCCCCATTTTGATCATTTTCAGGTGGCTCCATGTGGCTGGATTTGACAAGCAATCCCTTTCACCCTCGAGAATACGCCTTGATAAATGATTTACCTCACATGGGTACCTTTACTCATGCTCCATGATTTTGATTCACCAAGTGTAAAGAGGAGCTAGCGGAAACCTCCACGTGTTTCCTTGCAACTACAAAGGTGAAATCCGGAGGTAGGTTCCAAAACGAGCACAAGCTCTCCTTGTTCCCTCATCCAAGAATGTTTTCCTCGGTATTTTGAAAAAGTATCAATACATGGAGGATCCAATGTAAGCCTCCACATGTCTCTTCAACACACTTTTGATATGGAGCCCAAAATAGGATACCCCAAACAAGTGCGGGTTCACCAAGTGTCTCAGTCTGGTAAAGTTGTTGAAAGAATTTAGGGACCAATGGAAGGTGCCACATGCCTAGGGTCTAAGAAATTTTCCTCAACCATTGAAAAGTCCAAGAAACGGTAAAGTGAGTGAAAAATTCCACGTGTCTCACTAGCACTCTTTCAAAAATAAAATTCAGGGAAGGTCCTCAAAGGGGCACATGCCCTCAACGTGTCTCATGATTAAGAAAGTTGCTTGAGAAGTCTAAGTATAAGGAGAATCCATCGGAAGCCTCCACATGTCTCCTTGGCAACAAATCCAAAGGTAGTACGTAGAGCAGATCCTTAAGTAAGTGCATATCCTCCATGTGTCCAGAAATTGATAGAAATGCATCTACCACCGAAAAGTTTAAGTATGGACAGGTTGAGCAGAGACCTCAACGTGTCCCTTCGGCACTCTTTTGGTATGAGGATCAAAATAAATACTCCCAAACAAGCATGGGCCTTACACTTGTCCTAGGTTTGACAAAGTTACACCGCCGCATGTAAAAATGTATATGGCAGTCCAAAGTGGAAACCTCCACATGTCTCCTTTGAGAAACTCCAAAGATCAAACCAAGATGTGAATTTTCAAATGATCACAAGACCTCCACGTGGACAAGACTTGAGTTGAAGCAAGCCCGAGAGTCTCAAAATTCCCCTGAACCCACCTCTTTTCTTTTAACTCTTGATGTGGGCCACAACAGAGTTGTGGATCATTTCATAACTTCGCTCCTTCGTACAAAAGGTAATAATCAGAAATTATCTCGTGACCCACCTCCCCATTTGTAACTTAAAAACTACCACATTTCTTTCTTCGGGGTCAAAGTAATACTTTTTCCCTACTGATTCCTATTTGTTGAATAACCAATCAGAAACTATCAGGGCTACGGGGACAATTTGATATTTTTTACAAATGTGACAAAAGTGATAAGTTTTACAAAAAATACACATGGCGGCATCCAATAAAAAAGGATCACATTTTCACTAATGTTCGGAAAACAATTGACACGGAAAACATGACTATGGAGGAATAGAAGGAAGGGAAAACCCCAAATTCACGCCTAAATTACAAATTCTTTCTCATGGATAGAGAAATGGAAAATAATATCTAGAATCAATATGATCCTCGACCAATGGACAAGACTTAGCATGGAAAAAAATGAAGGAGAAATCTTCCACACATCAATATAGGGAGACAAAGAAATCTTCAAACCAAGTAGATTGAGACGTTATTTGAATAAACAGGTGAGATTAGATCAATACCAACATCAGCTCGACTTAGGGATGGGCACTCACCGTGAGTGCCACAAGAACAATAGACCATGTGCCAAAAAATCCATTCAGCAACAGAGTCAAAAATATCTTGCAAAGAAGAAATACAATAACCAAATCCCCCAAGATGAACTAAGAAACCAACAAAAACTGGTCACTAGGGACCAGGAAAACCAAAACATAAAAACATGAAAACAGAACAAAAACAAAAGATTAAACCCTCGTACAATGTCATTTGTCTTGATTCTAAGAAATCAATCAAGGAAATGTTTCAAATTCCTACCATTAACAGGCAACTCAAGAAATTCCCCATCTAAGTCTTTTAGGAAAAAGGTGTGCTCTCCAATCTAAATGTTAATAGAATAAGGGCCCATCCATAATGCATCAAACTTTCCATGCTTTCCCTTATCCTCATGTTTGTTATCCTAGATTAACACCAGATCTCCCACACTGAAATTTCTTAGATTCACCTTTTATAAAATAGCTTCTTCAATTTCTCCCGAATTTCACATGTCTTTGGTGGGACTCTCTTCTCTTCTCATCCAATTCCACAATTTGATTTATATGAGCATCATAGGGATTTACCTCATGGTCCTCTAATTGTTGGATAAATTAGTAAGAATATAATTATATATGTAAGGAATTAGAGCTTAAGTTCTATATACCAATTTAAATGGGATTTCTCCACTAGCTCTTTTAACAGTTGTGATTCTATCAGCCCAAACAACAAATTTCAATTGCTCACCCAATTTTTGTTTGTTTACTTCCAAGGTTCTTCTGATTATTTTCAATAAATTTTTGTTGCTCGATTTTTCCTGTCCATTACCTTGGGGATTATAATTTGATGCATACATTAAATTGATCCCATATTCTTGACACATATCCACTAAAGGTTTAGCTCGAAATATCATGCCATTATCAATAACTATTTTGGTAGGTACTCCAAATCCGCAAATGATATAATTTAGAATGAAATCTATGAAAATTTGGTGGGTTTCCTTATTGGTGTGGATTTCTTCCACCCACTTGGTGAAGAAATCTATGGCCACTAATATCCACTTATGGCCTGCACTTGAAGAATCAGAAATCTTCCCAATGAATTCCATCCCCCACTGCTTAAAAGGGGCTTCAATTAATATAGGCTGCAATGGGAGGGATCCTAAAGCTTTTAATCTCCCTATAAAATTTTGACAACTCTCACACTTCATAACCAATAAATTTGTATCTTTGAAAAGAAATAGAAACAAGTAACCAACCCGTAAGATCTCATGGGCCATTACTCTCCCTAAAAAAATTCCTCCACAAAATCCTCCATGAAATCATCAATTATTTTTGGGGCTTCATCTTCAGTGATACATCTCAAAATAACTCCCTCAGGGTTCTTCCAAGATAACCCATAATTAGTGATGATGTATTTCTAGGAAGCTAACTTAAGTGCTCTTTTTTATTCTTACTTAAATACTCAGGGCACTATCTGTAGATGTTTGAGATAAAAAATAATATCCTTGTACCATTTAGAATTTATCAAATTTTCAAGGATATTCAACCTTTCTTCTTCAACTTCATTTACCTCAACTATTTGTAGGTTTCTCTCTACCATAAGCTTTGCTAGGCCCAGACCTCTAACCAATTTTGTAGTTTGGATATCCATGTCATATTCTTGCAACTTATTTACCCATTAACATCTTTTTCTATATTTCCATCTCTGATAAGATATCCTTAACCATGGTATGGGGAACATAAGCAATGACTTTAGAACTCAAAATATAGGGCCTGAAGATTTTTGTGGCTCTGACCAAAGCAAAATCCTATTTCTCCATGATAGTATACTTCAGTTCTACCCCTTGTAGTGCTTTACTAAAGAAAGCAATTGTCCTTTCAGCTCCTTCATCATCCTTTTACAATAGGAAAGATGCAATGGTATTCTTTGAAGCAAAGGAAAACATTTGGAAATCCTTTTTATAATTAGGAGCTACTAAAATAGGGGCATTCTTCAATGATTCCTTAATCCCAATAAAGGCTTGAATAACTACTTCTTCCCATTTGATACTTTGATCCTTCTTCAACATATTAGTGATTTGGATAGTCAATTCAGAAAGTTGGAAATAAACCTCCTAATAAAATTTATCTACCCAAAAAAGGATTGAATTCCCTTTTTGGTTATAGGGATAGGAACTTTGCTAATGGCTTCCACTCTCTCGGATCAAACATGACTCCTTCTTTTGACACTATATGTCCAAGCAATTTTTCTTTTTGAACCCCAAAATGGCATTTATTTGGATTCAGTGATATACCATATTCCCTACATCTTATCAACATATTTTATAAATGTTGCAGGTGATCAATTCTCTTCGCGGAGAAAAATTTCAAATGATCCTGATACACAATAATGAAGTCATTTATATATCCTGAGATTGCTACATCCATTACTATTTGAAAATTAGCTCCAGCATTCATCGAGACAAATGGCATCCTTACATATACATAAGTACCCCATGGGGTAGTGAAAGAAATTTTGATTCTTTTTTATTGTTCACAATATCCTTGTTATACCCAGAAAACCTATCCAAAGTAGATAACAATTCTTAACATGTAACTAACTACAACATGTTATCCATATTTAGTAAGGGATAGTTATCCTTGATTGATTCCTTATTTAAGTTTCTAAAGTCCACACACAACCTTATGTCCCCATTCTTCTTTCTAACAGTACCAAGTTTTCTTCCCATGATTACCTTGTAGGTTGTATAACTCCTTCATCCCTTAACTTTTTCAATTATTCTTGGATTTTTGAGGAAAGGAGGGGATTAATTGGTCTTTGTCTTTTCCCGAATCACTTGGCATTATATTCTAGGGGTATTTCATGTTGAAAAGGTCTTCCCTGTATGATTTCAGTTCTGAATATGACCAAGCCAAGTAGTCCTGGTACTTTTTTAGCAATTGGACATATGACTACTTTTTTTTTTTTCAAGTTGTTGCCTAGCCATATTCTCCTAGGTTTATCCTTTGTGCCTAGGTCATATTCTTCAACATCTCTCGAGGCTGACATGTGTCTATTGACAATGCAATCAGCATTATCAAAATTTGATTCTAGTGTAACCAACCCTCTGGGAATAGTATTAGTCTTTAATTGAATAATGTCCTTACCAAATAAAGTCTCCTTTCTTAAACTATAAAAATCATTGGTTCCAAGTCTATACTTTGATTAGAAAATTCTCCTTTATTTTGCAAAAAACTTTGGACCTAAGCATCATCTTCAAAGACATGCCAGTCCTTGATATTGTCAAGGAAAAATGGCCTGGTCAATATTTCAACATCATATTCATAATAGGGAGACATTGTATAATTTTCTAACTTTGATCCCAATACTAAAAATTTGTTCATGACAATATTATAGCTCCTATCATTATGTATTGTATTAAAAGAGTCAAACATTTCAATGAAGTCCCAAACTACATGCTTATATTGTTTCATTCTTTGATTCTTTGTAGCATACAACTTTCTAACATGTTTGAATATCAACTATGAATCTACTTTAACAATAATGTATCTAATACCATATTTCCATGCAAAATCCTTAGAATGAATAGTAGTGCTTCATAGTCACCAATATTGTTTGCACACTCAAAATTGAGTTTAAAAGAAAAATTAAACTCCTCTTGGCTTAGAGATATCAAGACAATAATAGCACCATTACCAGATCTAGAACATGCTCCATCAAACATCAAAGTCCAAGGAGAACCAACCATCTTAGGATACTTACACTCATCAATTTTTGCTCCTTACAATCAGCATATCCCACAAAGTTATCAACATCAACATCTATGTACAATACTTCATAACAAGCATTGTTAGGGTCCTCGAATGAGATGTAACATTTTCTTATCACCATATAACTTCACAAGGATATGCTCAATTGGTATGGTGGCATAAGACATGTCCATTTTCACACTTCTACCCACCCTATCTGCCCATTTTCTTGATAATGACATTCCCCACTTAACAGGAAAATCCACAATTACTACATTCAAAGTTAAGTACTTTCCTCGCAATAAGCTGCCAATTGCACTACTAAGTGTTTGACACATCCAAATATTGACACCTATCTTGAATCCATGGCAATAAATTTTCATAAGTAGTTGTTACTTTGATATTAAACTCATTCATAACCTCAAGAGGCATTACATTACATGAAGCTCCCGAGTAAAACAAGTAGTTATGTAATAACCTGTCTTTAATAATTAGAGTAGTGAAAATTGGATCCACATTCAATCTAGACTCAACCAAAGAAGTTACCAAATAAACCTCAAGTGTTTCACTTAGTTCCTCCAACGCTTTTGGTTTGTTTATTTCTTGAATGGCAGGAGGAACCATTACATTGTTCACATTTTAAGCTCCGGTAACCTTCTCTTCTATAAATCCCAAATATTTGAATGCTCTTTTCTATGCTTAGCGATTCTAAGCAATTCAACAATAGGAACAATGAACTTGATCTGACTTAAGATTTGGTATATGTCACAAAGAACATATTTGGGTATGGCAGGTTAGTTAGGAAGGGAAACTCACGACTTTATCGATAATATGGGAGTCTTCACAATCCGAGCATGGTGAGGAACACAAGTTTTATTTAGTGAAATAAGGCCTTTACCAAATGCATTTTTAGGATTTTCCTTAGGGATATTGGTAAGGAATGAAATTTTTCATTTTTCTGAGGGCCCTACCCCATTCACAACTTTGCTTCTTGTATTATTATTTTTTTCTTGGGCTACTACGCATTCATTAACAATTTTCTGTCCTCTTCTGAAGGAATTCCTCCATCATATTTTTAATCATTAATGCCCTTAAGTACTCAAAATAATTATTAGGAAACTCAAAAGCTTGTACCATATCAATTTCAAAAGTATGAGTGGGAGGAAGAGGTAATACCTGGTGAATGCAATCCTAGAAATCAACAACAGTTCTGGCACTTATTAGTTCAGTTGAGGTTGCTCCCTATTGTGAACTTATAGAGCAATCCATCATGCATGCATCATCATTTGTCTCATCATCATCAGATTCCTCAACTTTTTTTCTTCATCACATGGGGAATGGGGAAAGAAACATCTATCACACCACTCCATATCATGGACCTCTTCCATAGTAGCAACTCTAACAGCTAAAGGATCAGGCACCAATCTATTTTCCCAGGGTTGGGTTGTCTATTTCCTGATCCCACAGCCCTTTACCCCTATCATCTGATCTATGATCACCTATGGATGATTCACAAATATTTCTTGATCTTGTGGCTTGTTTTGACCTTGGGAACCTTGTCTAATCTCCTTCTCTACTCTGGCCAGCTTATAGGATATTTCCTTAACAACTCCAACCAATGTTTTTACAACCTCTTCTAGATCAACATAATTACTTGACCGAGGATTCTCTGGATTGATAAACTTGATACCTTCTCTCTTAAGAGGCTTACCAACTACTTTAATATTGTTTTCAATCTACAAATCCATGGTGAAGGCTTGCCTCAAAGTTCCTAGGTTTTTATCCCTTAAATAATAGGCAGCCTTTTTGTCAAAAGCATCAGAATATTTTATTAAACAAGAAACATCACTTGGCCTCAGGATTACAAGTAGCCTATTCAAGGTCTTATTGAACCTAGTATTGAAGTCATGAACATATTCATTAGGATTCTTCTTAATATTCTCAAATTCAGACAAAAAGAAACCTAGGATCTGTCTTATCCCCATATTGCAATCTAAAAGCATTTTTCATTTTTGTCCATGAATCTATTGAGTTATCTGGAAAAGACTTATACCAGTCATGTGCATCCTCCTCAAGAGTATGAATAAACAATTTTATACAAACATCCTCAAATTTAGTCTCAAAATCTTCCATCATATTGACAGAAACTTTTAAATTTTGATCACTAGTGATAGCATTATTCCCTTGAAATTTAGGCAATCTATTTCTAACATCTTATGGCACTATATTTGGATATCCAACCATACCTCTAAAATCTATAGGACCAAAAGTATTCATAACAAAAGGAGGTCTGGGTGGAAGCTGTTAGGAATTATTATTAGTGCTTCACATTATAATATAGTTTGTGTATTATTATAATGTAATTTGGTGACATTATTGTTATGTAACAATAATGTATATTAGGAGTTTGTTGTGTACGTGAGTTTACTGTTATTTATGGAAGAGTGGTTGTAGCCACCTCCTTGTTTATAGGAACAACATTTCCTATATATTTGTAATATCCCGGATGATGAAATATAGTGAAGAATATTAGTTTGTGAAATAATATATTTCCTTTGTTAATAATGGTAATCGCTCTAAGATTTGATCAGCTTTTCATGGATGAGTGAATTGATAGGGGAAATTGCAAGTGTTTGCAATTTTCTTGAGATATGTAGAAAATTATTATGTCAATTTAGCATAATGATTTTTTAGAATAAGTTTAGTTCATTTTTTATTCTGTGTGTTGGAGACTCGATATAGTGCAGATCGACAGAGGAGTGGTCTTTAATTTCTCCAATGAAGTTTAAGCATTTGATTTGAGATAGCATTTATCTCAAAGATTCGAATTCCCAGATGCGTTTGATTTGTTTTACTGCGTGCAAGAAAGCTCGATGGTTTGGCATTAGAGGTGCCTTGATTGACAGTACATTTAGGATCTGACAGATTCAGATCTGTATATCCTTTACATCGGTCTTATTCTCATTCCTTCTAAGAATTTCAAACATTGTTAGTCCCGTCCTCTACACGTGGATTTGAACGAGGTGCTTGTAGAACTAAAATTTAGTGTTACAACAGAGTATTGGAACACTGCGAGAACATGTTAATCTCAGCCTATTAAAGCCTGCAGAGACTTGATTCGAAATTCTACGTATTAATATATCTGTTGATACTCAAAGATTTGGTCTGCGCAAGTGTGTTGAGGATCTGTCAGACTTGGGGTATGCAAATATCTCCGTGGGTTACATAAGTATGTGAGATGCGTATTGAATTTACTTCAATTTCTTGAAGCCATTCTCTAAACCGCCTTCACATAATTTTCCTTCACTGGAGACAAATGTTCAAAACCACTATTTGGAAAGTTTGTGGTATTACCTTGGAAAGGTACAGAATTTTTTTTTATACCATTTACCAAGTCGTGTCACAGTTTTCAATTAAAATTTTAAATAGTCAATATGCTAATGTCTTATTAGCAAATCTGGTATTCATGTTAAATAGAGGCCACGTGTTCAATAAAATAAATACAAAAAGGTGTGTCATAGTTTTATATGTTAGGTGGTCTATTGTATTTGTTTAAAAAAATTACATCTGTTGTCAAAAGAAGAGTCATTAGTTATTTTTTTATCATCCATTTCTTATTACCATCTTGCATACTCATTGTCAAGTCAAGAGTTATTTTGTATGTCTTATGTCATATAAAAGTCCGTAAAATAAATAGGTGATTCTAGGATTACTCTACGTCAACGAGAGAGTCGAGTATAAGAGTCATTTTGAGTAATTTTGTTATTGTCGTCTATAGTCAAATGTGTTAAAGTCAAAAGTCGTGTATTGTAAAAGTCCAAAAATAAAAAAATTTGCCTCACAGACGCATTTTCGGTGGAATCCGACGTCACACTAAATACAGTAGTATAAAATTTTGAGCCCCATGATCACATTCGGCTGAGTTAGCAACATCTAATGGAGGAAGGAGGCATCGAGAGGAAGGAGGTCAAACAGTGTGACCTCTCGTCTTCCACCAACGACGGGCCGCACGAAGAATGATTTGGTGGCACAGGTGTGCAGGTGTGAGTATATGATTTTCATGCAGGTTTCCATTTTCTCATAGTGCTTCTATTTGCAAAATGTTCTGTTTGTGTGGTATTTGATGGATGTTGGAAAGAAAGTTGTGTTTAGCACTGATGATGCCGTTACATGATCCTCCATCGACTTGGTCGTCTGACGCCATACTTCGTTGGAAGATGGTCAGAAGAATACGTTCACTAGCATTAGTGACCATGTGCAAATGAAGACCTAACTAGCAAGATCAATTCGTGAGTATGTTCTTCGATGTAGTTTGCTTCGCAAAGATCTATATGTGTGGAATTTCACATTGTGGGGGAATACATTCCAATGTTCCATTCCCATTCTAACCCAAAACGACTTAGTCAAGAAAGCTTCCATTGGCATGGCGCAATTTTCTATGCCGCCGTTTCGAGATCGAGTGGCAGCGATCAAAGACAGAGATACAATTAAGAACATTACGATTCTTATAGGAAGTAATGTGAAATATTTTCAATATATCTTCTATTGTGCAGACACATGATATGCATATTGTGTTTCCTACATAATTACTCGATGTATAAACATAGTGGTGAAAGTAGCTTTAATGCGCAGTAAGTCACCATGGATCTTGAAAGGGTTTGTGGGAGGATCATGTAAAACCACACGAGGTCGATGAAACTTGATGAGGTTCCCGCTACTTCAAGGTTTGTGGTAAGCCTGTTTAAAACCATGAAAGGAGAGAGCCTTTCTTTTGGATCAAGGTCATGAGTCACAGAGTTGGACATGCCACAGGGTCAGCATACCGCAGCAGAGGAGTGTGTGGATGTTTTTCTACCATGTTCGCACTAAGGGGGGAATGTTAGGAATTATTATTAGTGCTTCACATTATAATATAGTTTGTGTATTATTATAATGTATTTGGTAACATTATTGTTATGTAACAATAATGTATATTAGGAGTTTGTTGTGTACGTGAGTTTACTTGTTATTTATGGAAGAGTGGTTGAGCCACTTCCTTGTTTATAGAAACAACATTTCCTATATATTTGTAATATCACTTGATGATGAAATATAGCGAAGAATATTAGTTTGTGAAATAATATATTTCCTTTGTTAATATCATGTCATGGTGCTCTAAGAGAAGCTAGGCCATAAAAATGCTTTTCTAGGTGATCTTACACGAGATGAAAAATGATGAGGGACAAGGGGTCTTCTGAACACAAGAGTATAATTTTCAATAAGAATGTCCTTTAAAGACACTATTTCATGGAAAATCCTATCAACATTGGAAAATATAGGGGCAAAATGAGAAGAAAACTTATCAGACACAAATGAAGGCCCCTCTCTAGTTGAAGAATTCAGATCTATATGAAAATTACCTGATTCAGAATCACTCGAAGAAGAATGGTAATCCTCAACCATAGGTTGATCACTTTTCAAAGTGGATTACTCTTTTCTTGATTCTTGATCTCCAATTATCTTCAAGACTCTTTTTCCTTCTGAATTTGTCTTTCCCAGTTCTAGAAATAACTTTCTAGTAGGATCTTTAGTCAAGAAAGATCTTCTTCCTTCCATCTTTGTGAATATTAGTGATAGATTTCACTTAATACAGGTTAAGGAACTGGTATTTATCAAAATTTAAATCAAAACATACTTCTCACTAAGGATTTTCACCTTAGTTGTGCAAATGCATTATAAATGACTTATCAAATATCTATTAGCTTAGTAGATCTAAGCTTCCTTTACCAATATTTATCAGTGATGATATAAATTTAGTGTAATAACCACTAGAAATTGGAAATATTACACGATATAAATTGTAACGTCACACAATTCTTTAAGATCTCAACATAGGATGATGTTTAAACAACATATTTACACTTAGATCATGTAAGAAACATTACCTGGGTTAGTATATGTAAACCTTTGTTCAAATACTCCTCGGAAACGATGCCATTTCAGGTGTAGTTTCATCACAAATAGGTCCCCTTGTTCAAATAATCCTCGGCAAACACCATTATGGTGTTGTTTCCACACAAATAGTCCTTTGTTAAAATTGTCCCCAGTAATAGCGCCATTATGGTTTTGTTACCACACAAATAGGTCCCGAATTTCAAATAATCCATGGAAATGGTGCCATTCTCATGTTTTTGCCACACAAATAGGTCCTGGTGTTTAAATAATCCCCAAAAATGGTGCCATTCATGTGTTGGTATCCAAATTGATTCTCCTTGGAAGCTGAGAAACATCACACATTTAAAAATATACTTAGAGATAGACAAATCATAAGTCATTTTTTAGCCAAGAAAGGGATTTAGATGGATCTTTGTCACTCGGGTGTTGGAGAAATGGATAGCACCTTCATTAAGGATTTGATCTATCCTAACTACTTTAGGTCTTGCCTTTCAACCAGGTGGTGATAGCATCCAATTTGTAACCTCTGTAGGTGATGGACATGAGAAAATATGATGTACATGAAGAGATCCTACTTTGCATAATTTTCAAGGGAACCTTGAGAAAATATGATCAATACACCACAATTTAACTCTCACAAGTTATCACTTCTAAAGAATGGACATATTTTCTGAACAAGGTTCAGGTTAGTAAAGACACGTAAAACCTTCTTACTTCTATATTTTGGTAGAAGAATTTGTTCATTTGTGGATACACAACATAAATACGGGTACTTCAGGTAGGATTCATGGTTATTTGAAATTTTTGGTGGGGAAATAAGTAAGATGAAGTTGATTTCACCATATCTTTGAGAACCTTTACAACAATTGAAAAATAATAGACAGAATGCTTCAGAATAGAAAAAATATTCCTTCAACCAGAAGGTACACGCATCAATGGAGACCCAGATCTACACAGTTTCACATAATATTTAAAAATTCAACACAAAGGCTTGAGAAAAGACTCAACTAAACATTTACAACCCCTAGTCCATCACACCTAAGATACACTCATAGGCTTACAAAAATATTTATAAACATAGTGGAAGTAAAATGATTTTAAATTGTTTATCTCATTACTAGATGAAATCTCTTCTCATGATGAAATTGCAAATGTAAAAATACTAACACATGGATGAGATCTTGTGTGATTGGGAGATATTTTAATATAAGATTACAATATGAATAAGAAAAACTATTTGAAAGACATTCATCAAGAGGGAAAATTTTCTTGAACAATCTCAAAGAATGTTAATGGTTGTACAAATGCAACCATCTTGATGTGATTGAAATCTAAACCACAAGAAATTCATAGGTTTCTCAAATGCTCTCTTAAGAATATGGGATTTCTCAAATTTTATCGTAAAAATTAAACCCCTACAATTTTCAAGTGTATTCTCATTTCATTTATAAAATTCACTCATTCACTCATCCTAAATTTTCCCCGTAAAGAAGAATATTTGAGGAATCATTTTCTTATTACAAATTTGTCTCAAAAAGTGATGGTTAACAAATTTACACCCAAAGTCAGCTGTGAATAAATCATGAACTGATCACCTTTCATAGACCCTAAATTTTTACTTGGATGCCATATCATAATTTTTGACAATATTCTTAATCCTTCTTTCATTGAGTCATGTGAGAAATCCCATTTTTGAATATTTTCAGGTGGCTCCATGTGGCCGGATCTAACAAGCAATCCCTTTCACCCTAAAAAATACAGCTTGAGAAATGATTTCCCATGCATGGGTACCTACATTTTTTCACCATGAGTCCAAGTTGGCTAAGTGCAAAGATGAACCAAGTGAAACCTCCACGTGTTTCCTTGGCAAATTTGCAAAGGTTAAATTCGAGGCGAGTTCCCAAATGAGCGTAAGTTCTCCATGTGCCCTCATCCAAGAAAGTTTACCTCGGTCCTTTGAAAATGTCTCAGTACAAAGAGGAGCTAGCAGGCCTTCACATGTCTCTTCAGTGCACTTTTCATATGGAGCCCAAAAGCGGAGACCCCAAACAAGCGCGGCTCACCACGTGTCTCAACCTAGTAAAGTTGTTAAAAGAATTTAGGGACTAGTGGAAGGTGCCACATGCCTAGGGTCTGAAAAATATTCCTCGACCATTGAAAATTCCAAGCAAGGACAGAGTGAGTGGAAACTTCCACATGCCTCACCTCACACTATTTCAATAGTAAAATTCAGGCAGGTCCCCAAATGAGTGCGGGCCCTCCACGTGTCTCGGGATTAAGAAAGTTTCTTGAGAAATCTAAGTATGGAGAGGAGATAGTGGAAGCCTCCACATGTCTCCTTGGAGAAACTCCGGGCGTAGGACCCGGGTAGATGCTTAAGTAAGCGTAGGCCCTCCACGTGTCTAGAACTTGACAGTAAATGCATCCACCGCTGAAAAATTCTAATTATGGAAAGATTGAGCGGAGACCTCCATGTGTCCGTTCGGTGCTCTTTTGTATGAGACTCAAAATAAGGACTCCCAAACAAGTGCGGTACTTCCACGTGTCTTGGGTTCAACAAAGTTTCATGGTCTCATGAAAAAATGTCTAAGTATGGGTAGGTCCAAGTGCAAATCTCCACGTGTCTCCTTGGTGTAATTCTTAAGGTCAAAATGAGAGGTGAATTTTCAAATTAGAGTAGGCCCTCCACATGGACAAGACTTGATTTGAAGTGAGATTGAGAGTCTCAAAATTCCTTGGTGACATACCTCTTTACTTTGAACTCTTGATGTCGGCTCTAGTAGAGTTCTAGATCATTTCATAACATTGATGCTTCGTATAAAAGGAAAAAATATGCAAAATGCTTTGGTGACCCACTTATGTGCTTGAACTTGAAAACCTACCATGTTTCCTTCTTCGGGGTCAAATTAAAACTTTTCCCTTGCCGCTTCATATTTGTTGAATAACCAATCGAAACTATCGTGGTCGTGAGGCCAATTTGGCATTTTTTACAAATGTGACAAGTTTTACCATAAAGACCCACCGGGGTGAATCCAATTAGAAGGTATCCTGTTCGATGGATGTTGGGAGAAAATTTGATAGGGAAAACAAGACTCATGGAAAAATAGAAGGAAGGGAAAAACACGAATTCACACCCAAATTACAAATTCTTTCTCATGGATAGAGAAATGGAAAATAATATTTGAACTCAATGTGATCCTTGACCAATGGACATGACTCGACCATCACACCCAAATGAAGGAGAAAGATTCCAAATATCAATATAAGGAGAAAGAGAAAACTTCAAACCATGCAGATTGAAACATTTTTCGAACAAATAAGATGAGATTAGATTGAGCACCAAAATCTCCCATGTCTATTAGTTACTATCTTTTGGTCCAAGACATGCATTACCATTTCGTTTTATTCATCCAAATCTGCTACTTCCAGCTTTATTTCTTCCTCCTCCACAACATTTTCATCATGACCTAAAAAATTATATAATTCAAAACATTAAAAACTTGTGAGATAGATAAGTTTTCAGGTAGCTCTACCTTTTAGGCATTATCACTCATTTACTTCTAAATCCTAAACACCCAATATTCTTATACTTGAGTTTATTATATGTCCCTTTTGGTAACCTCTCCTTTCTATGATGAAACATCACCATATATCCTTCTTCGAATAAATTCACTCTTGTACTAACATCTGCAGCAATTTGCTTTATATTGTACATTACTCACCTCAATATTTTCCCCGACTTCATCCTATAGTTATAGAATGTGTTCGGAAATGCTCCTACATCATCACTATTTTTATATTCACTTTAGGTAGCACAATCGATCTAGAACCCCTTTGGGATTCCTACCATATACAATATGGAAAGGAGACCTCCTTGTTGACTTGTTTACCGAGCGTTTATAGGAAAAATCAGCTTATGGTAAAGCTAAATCCTATTGTTTGGCTTTTCTCCAATTATGCATTGTAGGAGATTTCACAAGCTTCTGTTCACTACATTTGTTTTCCCGTCACTATAGGGATGATATGCACTACTGAATTGTAATTGTGTTCCCAATTTCCTCTATGGAGTCTTCCAAAAGTGACTCAGAAACTTCATGTCCCAATCTGAAGTGGTCATTCTTGAAACTCCGTAATCTAACAACTTCTGAAAAAAAATCTATAACTCTAGAAGCATCATTAGTTATTTTACAAGAAATAAAATGTGCCATCTTAGAGAATATATCAACCACATAAAATATAGAATCAATCCCTCACTATATGTTAGGAAGTCTGAACATTAAATCCATACTTAAATCAACCCGTGGCCCTGTAGGGTAAGGTAATTGCATATACTAACCCAGTATTCTCTACATGGCCCTTAGCCATTTGGCACACTCTACATCTTGATACAATCCTACTTATGTCCCTCTTTACCTTTGGCCAATAATAATTTTCTACAACAAGAGAAATTGTCTTACTTATACAAAAATTTCTAGCCAACCCTCCACTATGCAATTATCTTATAATATTTTCTCTCATTGAACTGGTAGGGATGCACAATTGTTTCCGCTTGAACAAATAACCATCCTACATCAAATAATCAAAAGAACCACTACCTATTGTGGTAATTAAAAAGGATCCTTAATTTTTCTATCAACATCACCAAAATCTATATCAACTTCATTATATTCTTTAACTTCCTCAAACCCTACTAATTCATTTTCCATTGCTATCAAAAGTATTGCACGCTGAATCAAGGCATCAACAACTTAATTCTTCTTACTTGACTTATCCTTTAAGCAAAAAGTATACTGTTGTAAAAAAGAAACCCATTTTATATGCCTACTATTTTTTTATTTTTTTGTGTTTACATTCCTTGATGATGCATGGTCGAGTGAAGAGTACAAATTCCTTTGCTAACAATGTAATGTCTTCAATGCCTTAATACCTGAATTATAGCATAAGACTCCACATCATAAGTAGAATATTTCTCCTGAATTCATTTAGGTTTTCACTAAAGAATACTAAAGCTCATCCTTTTGACTTAGTATAGCTCCAATCCCAACATACAAGGCATTACAATCAACCTCAAAGACCTTGCTAAAATTTTCCAATACAAAAACAGTGCTTCCGATACTTTCTTCAAAAATTCTAAACTATTTGTTGTTGCCTTAGTACATACATACTCTATCACTTTTGTACACATTGTTATGGGTGCAACAATGCTACTTAAATTCCAAATGAAATTTCTATAAAAAGTTTCCAATCCATGAAAACTACAAACCTCTCATCACATTCCTTAGAATAGGCCATTCCAAAATTGGCTTTATTTTTTCCTCATGTATCCTCACTCCATCCTCTCGATATGAAAAACCCCAAAAAAAAGAAGACTCTTCTGAATAAATCTACATTTATTTATGTTTTCATATAGACTCTATTTAAGGAAAAGTCTAACACCAGTTTCATATGTAACAAGTGTTCTTCCACTGTCTTACTAAATATCAGAATATCATCAAAATAGACAACAAAAAACTTACCATTGTACTCTCGGAGTACTTTATTCATCAGCCTCATGAATGTACTCGATGCATTAGATAACCCAAATGTCATCACCATCCACTCGTAGGACCCTTCTTTTGTTTTGAAATTTATTTTCCGTTCATTCTCTTCACAGATCTGAATCTGGTAGTACCCACTCCGCAGGTCAATCTTGCTAAAATATCGGGCTCCCGCTAGCACATCCATCATATCATCCAATCTTGGAATTAGGAACCGATACTTAATTGTGACCTTATTTATGGCCCTACTATCTACACGCATTCTCTAGTCTCCATATTTTTTGGGAGTCAATAATGTTGGGGTTGCACATGGACTCATGCTTTCTCACACTAATATTTTATGTATTAGATCTATCACTTGTCTGCTCAACTCTTCACTTTTGTCGAATTGTCCAATAGGCTGCTAGGTTTGGAAGGGATGACCTTGGGATCAAATCAATATGGTGTTGAATATCTCACTTTAGAGATAACCCATCCGTAGCTCATCCGGTATGACATATTTATTTTCTTATAGTATCTTTTCCGCAGCAATGTATATTAAAGACCTCTATTTCTCCTTTTTTGCCATAAATTCATAAAACTAACCAAATTATTCAAATTTATGTAACAAACTCTTTTGTAGCCAATAAGCCCTCAATATTCTCTTCTTCCTTAAAGGGTAACAAGAACACCTTTACACCATCCTTCCAAAAGTTATATGTATTTTTCCTCCATCATGTGTAACCTTCCTATCATATTTTCAAGGCCTTCCCAAGTAATATATGGCATGCATCCATTAGGATAACATCATAACACACCTCATCCTTATAGTTATTACCAATCAAAAATTTATAAGCCATCTTTTATCTATGGTTATTGTTATCCTAAATTCACCACTCGAGGTAAATTTGGATAACCGACATAGTTTATTCAGGCTTGAGAAAGTAGAATTGGTTTAAGGTCCAAAGATCAGGTTTTGGGGGTCCCTTTTGCTCTTCTCTAATTTTCCTATCCAACAAAAAGAATTCAAGGAGTTAGAAAAATTCAAAAATCTAAAAAAATAGCTTCTTTTAGTGTATTATGGAAAAATAAAAAAATGTGTTCTGGTGGTCCACGAGATAGTGGGATATTCGGGCCCCAAAAAGGAGAAATGGATGATTTGTAAAGGAAACAATATTTTTCAAAAAAAATGGAAATTTTTTTCCTATGCCACACAAGTTCAACTAGGAGAGTGGGACCCGCAATGATAAAAATAGCTAAAATGCAAATGAAACAATGTAATGCGGAAAATGCGAAGAAACATGTTTGGGATAGTAAGGCTCAAAATTTATTAAATGGCCACACAAAAATGTATCAATTAAGGTAGAAAATATTTGGAAGGTGGTCCATGGGATAGTTGGACATTATGACATGCTGGACTTGAAAACCCAAATCACCGCGAGGGAACTATGATGCGGTAAAAGTCGAGGTCAATAGCCTTAATGGTCCGGTCAATAACGAGACAATTAGGACATGAAATACATAATCAAGAAATGAGGATAAAGGAGACCCAAAACATCTAAGTACGTATGGGACATGAGTTCCCTGAAAATCCATAATAGCCATAATACAAAGGAAAATTCAATGTTTGACCCCCAAACTTCAAACGACCATAACTTATGACCTAGAGCTTCGATTTTCATGAAATTTGACTTTTCAAAATTGGAGTGAAATAAAATTCTCATTCCCGTTAATTTGATATTTAATGAGGGTAGGTATATGAAAATAAAGGAAACATCTTCAACTCCACTCAATGAAATGCTCAATCCCATTAAATGACATAAATCCCTAGCAAACCCAAAACAACTACCTACACTCAGAATGCCATATCTTTTGCAATTCTCAATGAAAATGCACAAAATTAGTACTATTGCAATCGTGGTTTGGAGGCCAACACACAAAAATAAAAAAATCTGAAATTTGATGAAGAATTGATGTAGATTTTACTAAAACATGTCCATATTAAAAATAATGTCCTATTTGGTAGTTAGGATGCATTCAATGAAGAATGGGTAGAAATTTGTAACTACTGTAAGTTATGGGATAGTATGGGGGGCCTTTTGGAAGAACATCCTATCATTTAAATCCATTTATTACATCTTGAAAGTTGTGAGAAGATATATTTTGGGACTTTCATCTCTCTCTCTCTCTCTCTCTCTCTCTCTCTCTCTCTCTCTCTCTCTCTCTCTCTCTCTCTCTCTCTCTCTCTCTCTCTCTCCCCCTCATAATTCTATAAATTTGAGTGTTAGGCTCATTATAAGGGAGATATTTTTGAGTAGAAAAAATATGTCAAAGTATTTTTGTGAAGCCAATGTGTTGCATGCCCTTGCAGTGGACTCCTTGCATGGTGATATACAACCTTATTTTGTAATATATTTAACTATGCATATTGATGAAGTAGTATATATAAGTTTTGGATGTGTTATCACCTATTGTGTTTGTTTGCATTCCTTTTTCCCCTTCAATCTCATTGCATATATATTGTGTCTATTTGTGCTCTATAGGATCCATTATCATTGTGTGTGTATGAAATTTTGTTGTGAATGGATTTTGCTAGACTGTGGAGAACTATTATCATCCCATCTAAATTGAATTTTGCTTCTACTTTTACACATCGGAAGACTATTCTCACACTCTCCATTTTTGGTGTATCACCACTTTAGTGTAGACTATGTTTTCATACACTATCTCTCCTTGGTCCCTTGGAAATTAGATTAGGAAAAGTTAGTTTTGGCTGCATTAGAATAGATTGTTGCAAGTAGTTTAGGAGAAAGAACCAACTTTCTCGGAGGTCTATCTCAAGTATCAAGTCCCACAACTTTGAGATAGTACCCATGTTATCTAATCACACCATGAGCTCAATAAACACACTTGTGCATACCAAAGGGTGCATTGATTCAATGATAACAGATTACCTCATTCCCTTTCTTAAACCATGATATACAATAAGGATATGTATGCTTCTCACATTTCGATTAAGTTTATCAACCATAAAAGTTTAAACCATATTTTCACAATTACCACCATCACTAATAATTTTACATATGTTTCCTCCAAAGGTGCATCTTGTTTGAAATATATTTGTTTGCAACCATGAATCAACACCAAAAACATCATGTTCTTTCTCCTTCCTTGGGACAATCATCGTCCTCCTTATCATGAGGGTTTCACCCAAGTCTGTAGTAACCTCCATTTCTTCTTCCTCTTCAGCTTCAACCAGATTTACTCATGGTTGTTATCCTTGCCATCTATCTTGTGTAGAATAGTGTAGATACCCAAAGGTTTTGTGACCCTATTCACAACATCTCAGTAACATGTATATTTACTTTGGGGTCTATTCTAGTTGTGTCATCTATTATAACCTCTTCCCCTCTAAAACCCCTACCTCTTTGGTAGTTACCATAGATTTAACTAGAATCTTCATGCCCTTATGTATTAGAGGATTCACCTTTTCTAGATTCAAATATACCCCTTCCTTTCATTCGAGATGAGTATGGACCTCTTTTCACACCTCTTCTATAATTATTCCTCTCATTCCTTTCATTTTCATTTAATGCAAATTGATAAGCATCATCTAGGATATTGATCCGTAGCATACTCAAATCATCTCGTATGGTTTAAATAAATCCATTTATATACCATGTAGACTTTTGTTCTTCATACTCTCCCTATTCAACATTGATTGAAAATTTGTAAAATTCATTAGTATACTCCTTAATGCTTATATCCTTCTATCTTAGGTTTTGGAACCTTTGAAAGAGTGTCTAAGCATAATTTATAGGAAGAAATTTATCTTTCATATTCTTTACGATTTTACATAGCTTTTGGATCTTTCCCTCTAAATCCTTAATTAATCTCTCCACAAATGGTCTCTCATTCAATGTTTCTTCATCTCTCTCATTTTATTCTTCATCTCCTTCTTCATTCATTAATGGATGTGCTTATTTAGTATCATTATCCCTTATCCCCATTTTCATGTCTCCTTCAAAAGTAGGTAACTTCTCTCGTGAACTCAACAACTTGTCTTCTTAGCTCCCGATATGCATTCATCTGAATAACTTCCCCAACATCTAGCCATCATTATATAAAATAGAGGAAAAAATACACAAAAATATAATATGTTACCTTAAATATTTCTCAAGATCAAAATTCTCTAATACCAATTTATGTGAATCCATCAATAAAGGTTGAAATTCCTCCAAAAACTGCATTAAAAACTTTGAAAATAAAAACTAAGAGTTTCAAAAATATTTCTTCGCATTCGATAATCCACACTAATCTTTTACATCTTTACAATCCTCCTTTTATTTCACATCTACTCTAAAAACCCTAAAATGCAAAAAATTACCTACTAGCAAAACAACTCAGATGTGCCCCAAAATTTATTTGCCAAATATTAATTCATAAATTATGGCTCACATGAATTTTGACTTATTATAACAAGAAAAACAAAATTTATTAAATTTCTAAGACCTAGTCAAAAGCAAAAATGGTCGAGCCAATTCTACGTGACTAGATGAAGGAATCAAGGCCCAAAAATGTGGCAAAATGGCCACAATCTTGTAGGTATATTTTATCCTAATATAACACTAATTTATATCTACCACCCTATAAAATTTCAAGACGATCCAACAAATGGATCAAAATTTATGGTCTTCACAAGTTATGATCCCGCATCACCTTTGACAAGAGTTTGACAATTCACTTAGAGATCATCCAATTATATAGATTTAGAGCGGAACAAATGGCATCTTGTTTTTCTCATATGGTAATTAACATCTTATTTGACCTCTCAACCTTAGTTATTGTGATAACAAAATATTTAATGGCTCAATGAGGGATATAATTTTACAATTAATTGTTCTAGTAAATTTTTGGAAACATTTTCTTTCGAGATAAAAAAATTCTTATCGAGTAGTGAGTTGCGGTTCAAATATCTCATCTCATGAGTTCCTAGAAAATACATTTCCAAAGGTAAAATTCCTTATTGAATATAGGGAAAACAAATTGTAAATTCTAAATCGACAAAGCGTAATCTTTTTATCTTGATTACATCAAGGAGAAGTTTGTAACCATTATTTATGATGGAATCAATCCATGCCTCATTCATCTTTTACATCTTGTAAAATATGCTAGACTTCTTTAAAAACATGTGGTTCAATATTACTCAAGGGATTACTTAAATCGAAGGGGTAAGATGAGGATCCTCAATGTCCAATACATTTTAAACATATGAAGTCAATGCACGTACTTTAATTTCTAATTGTTCACAAGTTGTTTCACCCTCATTTCTTTGAGCAACCAACTTTTCAAATATTTTTTCAAATTTATGAATCTCACATTTAGAATGTAGATATTAAATAGGGTACATGGGAATCACGTAATCATATATGTGCATTTCAAATTCATCTCTGTCCACCCTTGGAAGTGAAAAATCAAAGAAATGATATAAGAAATAATTGGTCATGAGTCGAGAAGTCATCTTTTCCTTATGGGGACTGGGTTTGAGTTTCCAAATCTCATGAAAATTCTCAACTAAAGGGTTATTTTCTTTGGAAATGTAACATTGATGATTAAGTATGATATCTTGAACCCATGAGAAAATATGATGCGTAGAAGAAGATGAAATATGAACTTCAAAAATTCCTATATGAGAAAAATAGACCATTGCATAGTTATGAATTGGAGATGCTTCAAAATTACTACACATGCAATATTGTATTTGAGGCATATGAAACCTTTCACATGACTGTATGAGAGAATTGAGAGAGTTTAACTTGTTCCTTGTAGGGAAATGATGAATTATATTGGTTTAGGAGAACATTGGTCAGCCTTGTTGGTATCCAAATTTGTTCTACCTTTCAAGCCGAGAAACATCACAGATTGGACATGGAGCTTAGAGGAAGATAGATCATGATGTGTGTCATTTTTAGCTAGGGATGAGATCTAACTAACCCTTTTTCACTTAGATTTGTGGAGAGATGGATAGCACCTTCAAGTGGATTTGAACTATCCTCACCACTTTACACCATGCCTTTTGACTAGGGGAAGAAGACCCGTAGTGTAACCTCTATTTGATGAAAGAGATGGATATATCCTTTTTTGAAGAAAACCTTGGGAAAGTATGATCAACACTTCATAATTTAACTCTCAAGATTTGTCACTTCTAAAGGATGGAGATACTTTCAAAACAAGGCTAAGGTTATCAAGACATTATGGGATCCTAAATGTTCTGGATATTTTAGTAAATAGATTTTGTTACTTTGTTGATATATAAGGAAAATAGGGTTAGTTTAGGATGGATTCATGGTTTTGAAAAATCTTTGAGAAACTTCACAACAACAGTTCATGGTTTTTGAGTAGGATAAAGTTGATTATACCAGATCTTTGAGAGACTTCACAACAATTGGAAAGCTAAATGACAGAAAACTTTAGAATAGCTAAGATATTCCATCAACCATAAGGTGTGCTTGAATGGAGGCCCAGATCCACAGTTTCACAAAATCTTTGAGAATCTACCATGAAGGCTCAAGCTAAAGACTCAATAAAACATCAAAGACCCATGGTTCCTCATGCCTAAGATACACTCGAAGGCTTACAGACAATCTTTATCAACAAATGACAGTGAAGTTATTTTAAATTGTTTATCTCATTGCAGGATGAAGGCTCTTCTTGAAATGAAATTGCAAATGCCACTAAAATGTCATAGGGACGAGATCCTATGTGATTTAGAGGGACTTTAACACAATATTGCAATAGGAATAAGAAAAACTACTTAGCAGACATTCTAAAATAAATCAAACCCAAATTGCTCAAAGATTGACACAAATTAACTCAAAATTGATTTACTTCATCTGCATAGAAAGTTACTTTGAATAGTCTCGAACTTGTCAATCGTTGTACACTCACAATGAAATTGATGTGATTGAAATTTAAACACATAACACATTAACAGTTATCTCGGATTGGTCTCTCGGAAGAAATTTTTCTAAAATTTTCTCTTAAGCATTCAACCCCAATCATTTGCAATAGTATTCTCATTTCATTTATACATTTCAATCACTCAATTTCCCCCAAATGAGAAGAATATTCAAGGGACCTTTTTTGTTACCAATTTACCTTAGAAAACAACATTTAACAAACTCACATATGAAAGTCTTAAGGTACACCAATTATGAACTGGTCATGCTTCTCGAAACTTGACTAATGACTAGGATGTCATGCCACAACCTTTTTGACAATCCTTTTAATCATTCTGATTTTGTCATGTGAGAAATCCCCATTTTAATCATTCTCCAGAGGCTCTATATAGCTGGATCTAACAGGTAATCCTTTTCTCTCTTGAGGCAACACTTTTTCCATCCTTTGCACTTGCAACCTTCATCATTTCATCCTTTTCCCTCTTTTTCCTCTACAACTCTACCCGCATCCATCTTCTCTATTAATTCATGTTTTTGCAAGTGCTTGAGTAATTCCAACTTCAAAATATCAATCTTAACAATCCTTAAACTCACAAATTAAGTTCTAAATCAATTCAATGGAACTTTACAGACAAAAAAGACAAGGAATTTCATCAAAAAATGATGAAAAATAGTGTGTATTCGAATCTCCAAGAGTCTTGGAGAAAAAATGGCAGAAAAATAAATGCAATGCAAAAAAACCATTGATTCTACCCCTTTTCTACTTTATATTATAGTTGTCCATGTGTTTCCTTGGTGTAACTACAAAGGATAAGTACAAGGGAAAGTTTCCAAACAAGCGCAGGCCTTCAACATGCCCCGAGCCCAAGAAATATGCTATTTGGCATTTGAAAAGACTAAGTAAAAACATAGCCAGAAGCCTCCAAGTGTCTCAATGGTGCATTTTGAGATGGTCTGTCGACACTAAAATTTTCCTCCGTAATTTCTATTTCATTAATGTATGTATTAGGAATAGGATGTTGTTAAGTGTAATTAGTAGTAGCGTCTGATAGAAGATAATGGCACCATCAGTACGGTGCCACCAATAATGTAGAGTATGGTAACAGTCAAAGTACAATAGGAATGTTGTAAAAAGTAAATATTTGTCGTAAGTGGTCCGGTAATGTTAAAATGTCAAAGTTGGGATAAGTAGAGAAGTAGGGTCTACATGATTAGGAATTAGAAATATTATATTGGTAATAAGGACAAGGAGTGAGGTCATAAATATTTTGTGTATTTTATTTGTAAAAAGTCTAAAAATGTGGAACCCATGTGAAATGATAAGGTTTATCTTATCTTAAGAGATAAGCTTACATGTACAGATAAGAGTTAAGGTATGGAATATGATTTGTCATAGTGGATTTATTATCCTATCTTAGAGATAAGATGGATAAGCCTGGAAGTTCTATAAATAAAGAGGCCACCCCCCTCATTTAGCATAGAAGGAAGTAGTGAGAAATATTGTATGAAGTGTGTAAAGGAAGCCATCAGTTTAAAGGTGTGTTGAAGAAGCCATTAAGAGGTGTAATTGTAAAGTTTCTTCCATAGTATTGGTGGAAGGCAAGTGAAGTCAATAACACTTGAAGTACCTCATGGGTGAGATTGTAACAATTTCATGTTAATATTATAATTTACTTTGATATTTCAGATTTATCATCATTCCTTCTTATCATAGTCTATGGTATTCTTGTGTTATGTTTGTTGTTGTGTTTCTAGATTTCATCCACCAAACTAAAGGCTTTGCATTAGTAAATAATCATAGCACAAGGAGTTCCCGGTGAAGAATTATCATAGTGCCGGATTGGTGATGACATTTTGGTTCCGTTGTCGGGACCATTCCTCGTGATGGATTGTCTGGAGAGATATTCCCACTTAGTCAAAAATCAATTGGAGGGTAACCTTGTTTTTACTGTGCATAGTAGTTACCATGGTAAAGTCATTTTTGCCGTGAATAGTAGTTACCATGGTAAAGTCATTTTTGCTGTGAATAGTATTTACCATAGTAAAGTCACTTTTTACCGTGAATAGTATTTACCACAGTAACTTCACTTTTTACTGTGAATAGTGTTTACCACAGTAAAGTCAGTTTTTACCGCAGTAAGTCAAGTTTTACCATAGTTTACCGTGGTCATTTCTATTTTCTATTATAGTGATTTTAATTATTGGTGCACATAAGTCTTGTTGATTGTACTTTTGGGTTGGTATTTCACTGTGGTTACTTTTGAAAATGGGGAAGATTCCTATTTTTTCAGCCCAATCTAATGAAGATGCTTCCTCTTTCATTCAAGAGTTTAAATGATCTTGTATTTGTAATGGCATTATAAGAAGGGAATAATGGACTAAATTTTTCGTACCTTTTTGGATGGTTTTAGCCCTTAGGTGGTTTGAAACACTAGGTGATAATGTGAAAAACTCATGGGATTTATTAACTGAAAGTTTTCTTGAAGAATTTGGTGAACAACAGAGATATGTAGATCTCATGATCGATATCACAAAGCTAACCCAAGGAGAGAAGGAGAAGATAAGGGATTATCATGCTCGTGTTCTAGAGCTAAGGAGGAAGCTCGACTCCCAGATCCAGAAGGAAGGATTAGCGGATGGGTTGATGAATGGTGTGGATAATCTCCTATGTAAGCACTTCATTCTTGGGATGAAGCCAAAGATCAGACAACGAGTGAAGTATGACCACCTAGCTACCATTGAACAAGCAAAGGAGATTGCAAGAAGGCAAGAAGAAAGCATGGAAGAGGAGCCCAAAGAAATTGTTGCTAAAGTAGAGCCTACACCAACACCTTTGGTCCAGAATCCACAACCACTCTCGGTGAGCACAAATCTTTCTCCTAGTACATCTACTGAGTATGAAGATCTGCTCAAGAAGATGGGTCAGTTAACTATTAATCTTCTCCAAGGAAAAGAATTTAGTTCTCAGGGAGGAGATAGATGTCCAAAAAGAAATATTTCTGAAGTTGTATGTTATGGTTGTTATAAAAAGGGTCATTATAAGTATAATTGTCTAGATAGAGCTTCTACATCTAGTAAAGGAGATAATGATAAAGGAAAAGCACCTGTGAATTCTTTTGATGTAGTAGATAAGAGCATAAATAATGAAGTAGATGTGTTTATAACAAAAAGAAAGAAAGAAAAAGATAATCAAGATGGAAATGATCCTAAGAAGATGAAAGGAGAAACTAGTAAGAAACATAGGAGAAGAAAGTTGGGTGTGTAGGATTTTCTGATTTCACAGGGGCAAGGACCATACTCCATCTTGGAAGATCTGTCTAAAAGGCCTGCAAATATTACATATGGTCAACTCTTGGCTATGTCTTCTGAGAAGAGGCGGGAGCTGCGAAGTGGACTCAATGCTCGACGAAGGAAGGAGGTTGAGGTCCTTATTTTGGAGGCAGAGGCGGATCCCTATGCTCCACAAGCTAAGGTATTATGTAATGGTATTTCAATTCATGATGTCTTAGTTGATGGAGGTGCTACAGTTAATGTAATGACCGAGTCTGTAATGAATATGTTGGGTTTAAAAATTGATCGCCCTTCAACACTTATGTTAAGGTCATTAAATAAGGGAAAAACTAAACCAGAAGGTGTAGTTTCAAATGTGGCAATATTTGTTATGGGTGTTGTATGTGTGGTAGACTTTCAGGTGATGAAAAATGGTACTGTTGCGTACCCAATGTTGTTGGGAAGACCATGGCTAAGGAGAGTTCATGCAAGAAACTACTGGAATGAAGGCTTCATGACACTTGGACGTGGTAGAGAGGGGAAGATAAACATGATCCCTCGACATCAAGTGATGAAATTCAAGTGATGATTGATTGACATCCTCTGATTACTCTAGTACTAGTGAAGTGGACACTGAAGATGAAGAAAGTGAGGTTGATGTTTCAGTCATGGATATCCTTCCAGTCACACCGACTCATGACCCCATAAAATTATCTAAAGAAGAAGTTGATGATCGTCTCCAACAAATAAAGATTGGTGATGCTGTGATGGAGAGTGAGAAGGAATCCTACCTCCAGCTCTTTCGAAGGTACATACACATATTCACTTTTGATTATAAGGAACTCAGTCAAGTAAGTTGGGTAGAACATTCTATTGAGCTGGTAGATGGTGCTAAGCCTATAAAGCAAATGCCATATAGAATGAATCCTAATTTTTCCAAGACTGTAAAAGAAGAGATAGATAAGTTGCTTGATGCAGGATTCATATTTGCTGTGGAGAATTCAGAATGGGTTTCTCCCATTGTGATCTCAATAAAAAAGAATGGGAAGCTACGCATTTTGTTGATTACAGAAGCTCAATAAGGCAACAAAGAAGGATCATTACCCTCTTCCATTCTCGATCAGATCTTGAGGCCGAAGTAGCTGGCCAGAGTGTTATAGTTTTGCTGATGGATATAGCGGATACAACCAAGTCCGTATAACGGAGAAAAATCAGCTTGAAAACCATGTTCACCACTTCTTGGGGAACGTTTTCTTATAGAGTTATGCCTTTTGGGTTGTGTAATGCTCCAAAACATTCCAAAGCATTTGATGAATAGGGTGTTCGAACCCTACATTGGGACTTCATCGAGTATTTTGGATGATTTTTGCATCTATGGGAGAAAGATGGACCACCTGCACTAGATGGAGACAACATTTCAAAGGTTAGATGAAGCACAAGCCTCACTAAACCCTACAAAGTGTGTCTTTGGATGTTCTAAAGGTGTTTTGTTAGGGCATGTTGTATCCAGAGATGGTATTGGTACTGATCCTGATAAAGTTTCAAAAATCAAAGAGTTACCATTTCCTATGAATAGAAGTAAGTTGAGATCATTTTCAGGCCATGTGGGTTACTATAGAAGGTTCATCAAGAATTTCTAAAAGATTACACAGCCACTAACCTAGTTCTTGAAGAAGGATGTTACTTATGAACCAGGAAATAAGGCACATGAAGATTTTGACAACTCAAGGAAGCCCCGTGTCTTCACCTATTTTAAAGAATCTAGATTAGAGCAAGCCATTCATTGTGTACACCGATACCTCGATGCAGCAGATAGGAAGTACTTTGAGCCAAAAGGATGAAAATGGGAATGAACATCCAATTTACTTTGGGAGTAGACAAATGAGCAAAGTCTTTGAGGTAAATTATACTCAGAATCGAAAAGATGCTCTAGCTATCAATTTTGTTGTAAAGAAGTTTAGAAATTACTTGCTAGGGAAAAATTTATAGTTGTAACAAATCATCGTGCTCTAAAATATATTGTCAATAAGCCTAACCCATCAGGGAGGATAGCAAGATGGATAACTTTTCTACAAGAATTTGAATTTGATATTATAGATAGGCTAGGAAAGAAGCATGTCAATGCAGATGCACTCTCTCGAGCCTATGATGGTTTAGGATCATCTTGTGATGATGATGATTTCCCCGATGCAGCCTTGTTATCCCTTGACACAATCCCTAGTGAATACATAGAATTTTTTAATTATCTGAATGAATTCAAGTTTCCTGATGGTGCCAATGCAAAGACTAAGAGAAAGATTACTCAAGCTAGTTGTCCATATTCTATTATGCATGGAGTATTATTTCGAATAGGACCTGATGGACAGTACAAGAGGGCAGTTGGACATGATCAAGGGAAGGAACTGCTAGAAGAATTCCACAATGGTACATGTGGAGGGCACTTCTCTAGACAACTTACAGCAAGAAGGATCTTGGATGCAGGTTATCACTGGCCCACTCTTTTTAAATATTGTTATAATTATTGTAAGACATGTGATATTTGTCAAACACATGGTAACCATAAGACTTCATCAGCTCCATTATGCCCTATTCTTCCACTTGGTCCCTTTGAAAAGTGGGGAATAGACATTGTAGGTCCACTTCTAACTACCTCACGCCAAAATAAGTATATTGTAGTTGCCACAAATTATTTAACCAAGTGGGTTGAAGCTAGGCCATTGAAAACAACTTCCATGGATGAGGTGGCAAGGTTCATATATGAACGCATTGTCACCAGATTTGGTTGTCCATTAGAAATTGTAATAGATCAAGGAAGCCACTTCATTAATGAGGTAGTAGAAGCCCTAGTCAATAAATTTTCTATTAAGCATAGGAAGGCAACAACATACAAGCCAAGCACAAATGGACAGGTGGAACGAACAAATTTTGTGTTGTGTCAAATTCTAGCAAAAGATGCAGCCTTGCAGGTACATAAGTGGGATAAAAGGATTCATGCAAAGATTATGGGCATATAGGGCAACATCAAAGTTAGCAACAAGGTACTCCCCATTTCAGTTGGCCTATGGCATTGATCCAGTTCTTCCTATTGAGTTTGATATTCCCACTGTGAGAGTTATGAAAAATGAAAGGATGGATGAAAGTGATTCAGTAAAAGAAAGGTTGGTACATCTTCATTTGCTAGAGGAAATGAGGGAAAAATAGAAAAGGATACAAGCCATAAGAAGAAATGAAGCGAAGGAATACTTTGATCAAAAGATCCATTGGTCTCCATTTCATGTGAATGACTTGGTTCTAGTATATGATTCCGTATACAAAAAGAAGACAAAGAAAATTTCTTCCAAAATGGATGGGCCCTACAAATTAGTAGTTGTGCATGAAAATGGTACGTACTGACTGGAGGAATTGGATGGCACTCCCATTACGAAATGGGTCAACCACAACAAGTTGAAGATTTTCTAAGCACTGAGATAGTCTACTCCGAGGACGGAGTAGAAGCTAGGAAGGGGAAGATGTCGACACTAAAATTTTCCTCCGTAATTTCTATTTCATTAATGTATGTATTAGGAATAGGATGTTGTTAAATGTAATTAGTAGTAGCGTCGATAGAAGATAACGGCACACAAGACAAAGTGCCACCAATAATGTAGAGTATGGTAATAGTCAAAGTACAATAGGAATGTTGTAAAAAGTAAATATTTGTCGTAAGTGGTCCGGTAATGTTAAAATGTCAAAGTTGGGATAAGTAGAGAAGTAGGGTCTACATGATTAGGAATTAGAAATATTATATTGGTAATAAGGACAAGGAGTGAGATCATAAATATTTTTTGTATTTTATTTGTAAAAAGTCTAAAAATGTGGAACCCATGTGAAATGATAAGGTTTATCTTATCTCAAGAGATAAGCTTACATGTACAGAGATAAGAGTTAAGGTATGGAATATGATTTGTCGAGTGATTTCTTATCCTATCTTAGAGATAAGATGGATAAGCCTGAAGTTCTATAAATAAAGAGGCCACCCCCTCATTTAGCATAGAAGGAAGTAGTGAGAAATATTTTATGAAGTGTGTAAAGGAAGCCATCGATTTTAAAGGTGTGTTAAAGAAGCCATTAAGAGGTGTAATTGTAAAGTTTCTTCCATAGTATTGGTGGAAGGCAAGTGAAGTCAATAACACTTGAAGTACCTCATGGGTGAGATTGTAACAATTTCATGTTAATATTATAATTTACTTTGATATTTCAGATTTATCATCATTCCTTCTTATCATAGTCTATGGTA
Source organism: Taxus wallichiana var. yunnanensis (assembly GCA_018340775.1). Lineage (NCBI taxonomy): Eukaryota > Viridiplantae > Streptophyta > Pinopsida > Cupressales > Taxaceae > Taxus > Taxus wallichiana. The sequence goes on from CM031233.1 coordinate 261,714,274, forward strand.
TTCTTGTGTTATGTTTGTTGTTGTGTTTCCAGATTTCATCCACCAAACTAAAGGCTGTGCATTAGTAAATAATCATAACACGAGGAGTTCCAGGTGAAGAATTATCATAGTGCCAGATTGTTGTTGACGGGTCCCCAAAAGTGGAGACCCCAAAAATGCAGGGCTTACCAAATTTCTCGATCAGATAAATTTGTTAAGAAAGTTGAAGGATCGTGGAAGATGGCATGTGTCTAGGGTTTGAGACAGCTTTTCTTTGGTGTTGAAAAGTCCAAGCAAGGGCGAATGAGTGGAAACATTCAAGTGTCCTCCTGGCGCTTCTTCAAAATAAAATTTAGGAGTCGAGTCCCCAAATAGGCGTAGTTCCTCCACATGTCCTGGCCTTAGAAAATTACTTTGAAAAGTTTAAGTATAGACTGAGTCTTGGAAGCTTCCAAGTGTCCTCCTGGCACTTCGTTATGGTGGGAGCTTGAGGTGGATCCTCAAATCAACACTAGCCCTCCACATTTCCATGGTATGCCAAAGTTGCACCATCCACATGAAATTTTTTTCTAAGTCTTGGTAAGGCAATAAAACCTCCACATGTCTCCCCATCGAAACTCCAAGGTTAAAATAAAAGGAAAATTTTAGATGAGCATCGGCCCTCCACGTGGAAAATTTTTGAGTTGAAGCAATCCTTAGAGTTTTCAAAGTGCCCCACCGAGCCACATCCAACCAGAAAGGGCCACATTTCCACAGATGCTGAGATGTAAATTTGACAAGGAAAAACACACTCGTCAAACCATAAAATGTAGGAAAATCACCATTTGAGCTTGGAAATGAATCTTTTTCAAGATAGAGAATTTAGAAATGATATAAGGCCCAAATATGATCTTCCGAGCTGCATCCAATCATGTTTCCACAGATACTTGGTACAAAAATGATAGGGAAACAAAATGTGACTCATGGAAAAATGGAAGGAAGGGAAAAACCCGAGTTCATGCCCAAGTTATAGATCTTTTCACATGAACAGAGGAATGAAAAACAAATTATAGATTTTAAGTGATCTGCGACCAAAGGGACTTATGATGGAAACCTAATGGAGGATATGGCTTTCATGCATCAATATGTGGAGATAGAAAACATGACAGAGCCCGCAAACTAAAGAATTTCATGGAAAAATAGGGTGAGACCAAATTGAGCACCAACATTGGCTCCGACTCGAGGATGGGCACTCCTTGAATGCCACAAGAATAAATAGTAGAATAAGTGCCAAAAGCAAACCATTGGGAAATAGATTCAAAGAATAAGCTTGCAGAGAGGAATAATAATAACCAACTCCCCCAATGGATGAAATGAAGAAATCAACAAAATGACTACTAAGGACCGGAAAAACAAAAAAAAAAAATGAAAGCATAAATAAACCAAATGAATATACACTGTACAAATGGAGTATACCTTGATTTTAAGAAATCAATCAAGGAAATGTTTCAAATGCCTACCATTAACAGGAAATTCAAGCAGTTCCCCATCTAATTCTTTTAGGAAGATGGTATTTTCACCAATTCAAATGTCAATTGAATAAGGGCCCATCCACAATGCATCAAATTTACCATTCTTTCCATTTTTTCATGCCTGATATCCCATAATAGCACAAAATCCCCAATACTGAAAGCTATTGGAGTCACCTTCTTATCAAATAAATTCTTCAAATTTTCTTTGAGCTTTACATGTCGCTGATGGGATGCCCTTCTTTCTTCATCTAACGTAATAATCTATTTGATTCGAGCATCATATGGACTCACTTCTTGCTATTCAATTTTTTTTCGAACAAACTAAAATGAAGACAATTGCAAATGAAGGGGAAGTAAAGCTTGAGTTCCATATACCAACTCAAATGGGCTTTTACCAGTATCCTTTTGCCATTGATTATGTCATCCCAAACAAAAAAATTTATTTTCTCACTCCACTTCTTTTTTTTCATCTCCAAGGTTCTTCTAATGATCTTCAACAAGTTTTTATTGTTGGACTCAGCTTGTCCATTTCCTTGGGGATTGTAGTTAGAAGCATATGTCAAATTGATTCCATACTCTTTAAACATTGGTACCAAAGGTTTTACTCTGAAAATCATGGCATTATAAACAATAATCTTTGTTGGCACTCCAAATCTGCATATGATTTGATTCAGCATGAAGTCCATGATGAATTAGTGTGTCTCTTTCTTGGTGGGGATTTCTTCCACCCACTTAGTGAAATAATCAGTTGCTACAAGAATCCATTTATGACTAGCACTGGAAGGATCTAAAATTTTGCCAATGAAATCCATTCCCCATTGCTTAAATGGGGATTCAATTGACATAGGATGCAAAGGAAGGGAGCCTGAAGATTTCATTCCTCTAGAAAAATGCTGCCAAATTTCACATTTCCTAACCAATAGAGTTGTAACTTTGAAGAGAGTTGGCCACCAATAACTAGCCCCCAAGATTTTATGTGATTAAACTCTTCCAAGAAAATTTCCCCCAAAACCTCCTCCATGGAGATCATAAATTACCTTTGGGGCTTCATCCTCAAAAATGCATCTTAAGAGCAATTGCTCTGGGTTCTTTCAAGCTAACCCAAAATTAGTAATGACATATTTTTGAGAGGTTAACTTAAGATCTCTTTTTATTTTTACTCGAATTTTAAGGTAGCATAGATGTCTAAGATAAAATATTATATCTTTGTACCATTCGAGCTTACCAAATTTTCAAGGACATCCACCCTTTCTCCTACTACTTCATTCACATCAATAGTTTGCAAGTTTTCCTCAACCATAATATTAGCTAGGCCCAAACCTCTTATCAATTTCATGGTTTGGATATCCATTTCATATTCTACAACTTTTTTTACCCATCTCGCATCTTTTTTTGAGACCTCCATATTTGATAAGATATCTTTCACCATGGCGTGGGGAACATAAGAAACAAATTTAGAGCTCAAGATGTAAGTTTTGAGAACCTTTGTTTCTTTTATCAAGGAAAATGCTTGCTTCTCCATGATGGTGTACTTCAACTCAACTCCTTGCAATGCCTTACTGAAAAAGGCAATTGGTCTCTCACCCCTTCATCATCCTTTTGCAACAAGACAGATCAATGTTTTTTTTTGAAGAAAAAGAAAAAATTTGAAAAGGCTTCTTGTAATTTGGAGCTACCAAAATAGGGGCATGCTTTAATGCTTCTTTGATCCCATTGAAAGCTTGAATGGAATATTCTTCCCATTTGATAACTTAGTCCTTCTTTAACATGCTAATAATGGGGATGGTCATCTCGAGTGAAGTTAGACATGAATCTTCTAATAAATTTTATTTTTCTAAAGAAGGATTGAACTTTGCCTTCTTAGTTCTTGGAATTAGAACCTTGCTTGATGGTTACCACTCTCTTAGGATTAATCATGACCCCTTCCTTTGATACAATATGACCAAGCAACTTTTCCTTTTTCACTCCAAAATGGCACTTCTTGGGATTCAATGATATGCCATACTCTCTACACCTTAACATCATTCTCTCCAAATGTTGCAAGTGATCATTTATTTTTCTCGAAAACACAGAGTTACATCATCTTAATAAACAACAATGAAATCATTAATATAACTAGAAAACACTACATCCATTGCTCTTTGGAAAGTTTCTCCATCCTTCATTAATCCAAAAGGAATCCCGACATAGACATAAGTTCCCAAGGAGTGGTAAAGAAATTCTTTATTCTTTCGACTCCTTCACAACAACTTGATTATAGCCAGAGAAACCATCCAAAGTGGATAACAATTCGAACCAGTTACCAATTGTAGCATATTCTCCATGTTTTTAGAGGGGTAATTATCTTTCAATGATGCTTTATTCAAGTTCCTAAAGTTGACGCACAACCTTATATCACCATTCATTTTTTTGAAAGGTACTAAATTTGCAACCCAAGATGAGTACCTTGTGGGCTAAATAATTCCTCCATCCCTAAACTTCTTCAATTAGTCTTGCATCTTCAGAGAAAGGTGAAGATTGATCAGCCTTTATTTTTTTCCCGAAAGACTTGGCATTTGATTCAAGAGGAATTTCATGTTGGAACGAATCTTCCCTGTATGCCTTCAACTCAGAGTAAGACCAAGCTAGGCAATCTTGATATTTCTTCAATAATTGAACATATGAATTCTTCTCTTCCTTCCTCAAATTGCTTCATAACAAGATTTTACATGGCTTTTCCTTTGTTCCAGGGTCGTGCTTTTCCACATCTCTTGAAACCAACATAATTCTATTAATAATGCAATCGACATTGTCTAATTTTGATTCAAGTGCCACCAAACCTCTAGGAATCATGTTTGTCTTCAGATGGATGATTTCTTTGCCAAATAAAGTTTCCTTTCCTTCAGTAACACACTCCATTGGTTCGCAATCTATATTTTCATCAGCAAACTCAACTCGGTTCTGTAGAAACCATTTCACCCGAGCATCATCATCGAACACTTGCCCATTTTTGACATTGTTAGGGAAAAACAACCTTTTTAGTATTTCAACATCATATTCACAAAATGGAGATAATGTACAAATTCTAAATCTAGATCCTAGCACTACTAACTTGTGTGCAACAACATTAAACTTTCTATCATGGTGTACAATATTAAATGAGTCAAACATTTCAATCAAATCCTAGACTGCATGCTTGTATAGTTTCATTCTTTTATTTTTAGTGGCATATAATTTTCTAATTTGCTTGACAATCAGTTTTGAATCTCTTTTGATAATGATATCCTTTATACCATATTTCCATGCAATTCTCAAACCCAATAACAATGCTTCATATTTAGCAATGTTTTTAGTGCATTCAAAGTTGATTTGAAAGAAAAATAAAAGTCTTTCTCGCCTAGAGAAATCATAACAATACCTACACCATTTCCAAACTTGGAACAAGCTCCATTGAATAACAAGGTCCAAGGAAAACCTACTTATTCAAGACATTTACATTGATCAATCTTGTTCTCTTTGCCATCAGTAAATCCAACAAAATTATCAACATCTACATCATCATACAACACTTCATAAGAAGCATTATTGGGATCTTAAATGAGGTGCAACATATTCTTCTCTCCGTACAAATTTACAAGGCTACCTTCAATTGGAATAGTGGAAAAATACATATCCATCTAAACACATACACCACCACTTATATCCCACTTTCTTGATAACAACATGCCCCATTTGGCAGGGCAATCAACGATAAAAACTTCAAGATTCAAGTTCTTACCCAAATAAGTTGTAAGTTGTACCACCAAAACTTTTACACATCCTACAACCGACACCTCTCTAGAATCCATTGTAGTACACTTTCCATAAGTTGATGTAACTTTAATGTTCAATTCATTCATGACCTCTAGAGGCATAACATTACATGATGCTCGGAATAAAACATACAATTGTGTAGCGATCATCCTTAATAATCAATGTTGTAAAAATGAATCAACATTTAATTGAAACTCAACCAAAGATGTTCCCAAGTAAACTTCGGGTGGTTCACCCAATTCCTCCAATGCTGGTCATTTTTCTAGGTCTATAATGGTTAGAGTAGAGTGTTTACATTATTTATATTTCTTTGTTGGGTACTCCTATCTTCTTCCAATCCCAAATACTCAAGGCCCTCTTCTTCTTCGCTTAGGAATCCTAAGAAATTCAAAATTGCAACATAAATCTTGATCGACTTAAGACTTGGGAAATGTCATAAGTAATGTATTTGGGAAAAGCAACATTTGGAGAAAGATTAAAAAACTCATCGAGATGTCACAAGATTTTTCACATTTTGGGCATGGGTGGGAAAACTAGTTCTACTTGAGACAACAAGGCCTTTACCAGATGCATCTTTCTTTGGAGTTTTTTTGGGAAATTGGTGAATGCTGGGGTTTTGGTTTGGCTTAAGGCTCTTCCCATTTGATAGCTTTACTCCTAGTATTATACTCTTTTCTTGGGCAACAACAACATTCATTAACAACTCGTGTATCCTTTGATGGGATTCCTCCATCATACTTCTTAATCATTAGCGATCTTAGGTACTCAAAATCATTATTAGGAAGTTAAAAGCTTGTACCACATCTATTTCTAAAGTATGAGAGGAAGGAAGAAGAGGTACATGGTGAATGAAATCCCAAAAACTTGCAGTAGTTCTTGCACTTATTACTTCATTTGAAGTTTCTTTTTGTCGTGAGCTTGTAGAGAAATCCACCATGCATGGATCATCATCAATGTTATCATCATCATCATCTTCTTCAACTTGCTGATCTACTTCACATGGCAGGTGGGGTAAGAAACATTTTTACACCAACCAATTTCATTTGTCTCTCGAAAAATAGTAAATTTGGCATTTAGAGGATTAGGCACTACTCTTTTTTCCCTAGCTTGGGGTTGTCTATCTCCCATGGGTCCTTTACCTCTGTCATCAAATCTCTGATCATTTCTAGGATGATTTACAAATCTATCTTGTCCTTGTTGCCTAAGTTGACCTTGAGAACCTTGTCCAATTCCTTTCTCTACCCTAGCTAGCTTGTAATATATATTTTTGACAACTCACCAAAGTCTTTACAACTTCCTCAAGATCCATAGCCTTACTTGATTGAGGCTTCTTTGGGTTGATCATTTTAACACCCTCCCTCTTGGGAGTTTCCCAACATCTTTAATGTTGTTCTCAATTTACAAAGCCATGGTAAAGGCCTGCCTCAAAGTTCCAGGGTTATTATCCCTCAAATAGTAAGAATTTTTCTTATCAAATGCATATTAATACTTTATCAAACATGATTCATCACATGGCCTCAAATTAATAGGCAGTCTTCTCAATGTTTTGTTAAATCTTGTATTGAAATCATGCACTGATTCATTAGGATTATTTTTTCTATTTTAAGATTCTAAAAAAATAAACCTAGGGTTTGTTTTATCTCCATACTGCAATCTAAAAGCATTCTTCATCTCTTTCTAAGAATCAATGGAATTATCGCAAAGATTTATACCATCCCCTTGCATCTTCTTCAAGAGTACGGATAAACAATTTAATGTTCACATCCTAAAATTCTATTTCAAAGTCCTCCATCATATTGACAGAGAGCTTGAAGTGTTGATCACTAGTGATTGCATTATTTCCTTAAAACTTAGGCAATCTATTTCTTATATCTTGTCGCACAACATTTGTATAGTGAGCCATACCTCTAAAATTGATGGGACCAAAATTATTAACAATCAATGGTGATCTATGGAGGCCGAGCCATATTATTTTGAGGAGGTTACCTTGGAGGAGATGTAAGGCGATGAGGAGTGAGAGGTCTGCATGATGTACATGGATGTAATTCTCATAATGACTACCCTCTAAAGGATCTTTGTTTCTTGGAAAACTCTATCAAATTTGGAAAGTATAGGAGCAGATTGAGAAGAAAAAATTTTCAATTACAAATGAAGGCCCCTCTCCGGATGATGAATTTAATTCAACAAAGAGACTACCTAATTCAGATTCACTTGAGGAAGTATTGAAATCTTCAATCACAAAGGCTGATCAGTTTCAAAAATAGAGATTTTTCTTGATGCTTGATCTCGATTCTCCAACAACCTTCAAAATTATTCTTCCTTCTGAATTAGACTTTCTCAACTCTAGAAACAACCTTCTACTAGGGTCCTTGGTGAAGAAATATCTTCTTCCTTCCATATTTGTAACTATTAATGACAAATCTGACTTGATATATGTTAAGACACTGGTATTTATTAAGAATTTAAATAACACAGAGTCACCACTAAGTATTTTCACCTTAGTTTGTGCAAATGCACTATGAAAGACCTATCAAATGTCTATCAATACCAGATTCATATAAAGCTTAAAATATTTTCTCTTCTTTTATGTAAATTTATCAATGATGATACAAATTTTAGTGCAATAACTATATAATATGGAAATATTACTCGAACATACAAATTTGAATAATTCGATAGATTTGAATAGAGAATGATGTTTCAACATTGTCTTTTCACTTTGAGATCATGTAAGAAACATTACCATGGTGTATATGTGTTGTTGATGGTGTTCAAACTTTTCACACAACTTCATGTCCCAACAATGGTACCACACTGGAGTTGTTGTTCCACAAATAAATATCGAGTTCAAATAATCCCTAGAAACGGTGCCATTTGGGTGTTGTTGCCATACAAATAGATCTCGGAGCTCAAATAATCCCTAGCAATGGCACCACGAGTGTTGTTACCATAAAAATAGATCCCAGAGATCAAATAATCCACATAATAGGTGCCACAAGTGTTGTTTCACTAAAAATGAATATCGAGCTTAAATAATCCCCAAAAAAGAAAATCAGATCCTTAGAAATAGCACCATGAGTGTTGGTATCCAAATTTGTTCCCCCTTTCAAGATAAGAAGCATCAAATATTTGACATGGAGCTTAGAGGAAAAAATATCATGATGTGTGTCGTTTTGTAGCTGGGAATGAGATCTAACTAGCTCTTTGTCACTCGGGATTTTGAGAGATTGATAACACACCTTGAAGAGGATTTGATCTATCCATAACTACTTTAGACCATGCCTTTTGACCAAGGTGAGAGGACCCATAGTGTAACCTATGTTTGATGAAGGAGATGGAGATATCCTTCTTTTGCATAATTTTTTTGAAGAAAACCTTGGGAAAGTATGATCAATACTCCATAATTTAACTCTCAAGGGTTGTCACTTCTAAAACATGCGAGATACTTTCAAAACAAGGATAAGATTACTCAAGACCTTATGGGATCCTAATTGTTCTACATATTTTAGTAAATAAATTTTATTCCTTTGATGATATACAAGGTAAAAAGTGGTATTTCAGGATGGATTCATGGTTTTTCAATAATTTTTGTGGAAGATGGAACAATATCTTTTCTTTGAGATACTTAATAATAATTATAAAGGATAATGACATAAAGCTTTGGAATACCTAAGATATTCCTTCAACCAGAAGGTGTGGTTCAATGGAAGCCCAGATCCACATGTTTTCACACAATATTTGAGAATCTAGAATAAAGGCTCAAGCTAAACACTCAATAAAACATCAAAGAACTCGGTTCCTCATGCCTAAGATACACTTGAAGACTTATGAACAATATTTATCAACAAATGATAGTGAAGTGATTTTAAATTGTTTATCTTATGGCAGAATGAAGGATCTTCTTGAAATGAAATTACAAATGCCACTCAACTATCAAAGGGATGCGATCTGTGTGATTGAGAGGTAATTTAACAAAAATTGCAATAGGAATAAGAAAACTACTTGCGAGACATTACTCCAAATAAAGTGACACAAATTGCTCCAAGATTGACACAGATTAACACAAAATTGATTAAATATATCAGCGAGAGGAAAAATTATTTGAATAATATTAGAGATTTTCAATGGATGTACACTCGTAACCAACTTGACATGACTAAAATATAAAACACAAAAGAAATTAACAGGTTATCTTGGATTGGTCTCTCGGAAGGACGAATGTTCTCAAATTTTATCTTAATAATTCATCCCTAACCATTTGCGGGAGTATTATCTTTACATTTATACATTTCGCTCACTCAATTTTATCCCCAAAAGAGAAGAATATTTGAGGTACCTTTGCTTGTTACCAATTTTCCTTAAAAAGTGATGTTTAAGAAATTCACATCTTAAAGTTGCAAGGTTGACCAATTATGAAATGATCACACTTCTCAGACACTCCACTAATGACTAGGATGTCATGCCACAACCTTTTTGACAATCCTTTTAATCATTTTGATTCTTCCATGTGAGAAATCCCTGTTTTAGTCATTCTCTAGAGGTTCTATAAAGCTGGATCTAACAGAGTAAAACTTTTCACTCTCGAGGAAACACTTTTTCCATCCTTTACACCTACAACCTTCATCATTTCATCATTTTCCCTCTTTTTCCTCTGCAACTCTTCCCTGAATCAATATTCTTTGGTAATTCATGTTTTTGCAAGTGCTCGAGCAATTCCAACTTCATAATATCGATCTTAACAATCCTTGGTCTCAAAAATTATATTCTAAATCCATTTAATGGAACTTTACGAGACAAAATGACAAGGAATTTCATAAAAAATGATGGAAAATAGTGTGTATTCACATCTCTAGGAGGCTTGGAGAAAAATGGTGGAAAAAAGATGCAATGCACAAAAATTGTTGATTTTTCCCCTTCTCTACTTTATATTATATTTATCCACATGTTTCCTTAGCAAAACTACAAAGGATAAGTATAGGGCAATTTTCCAAACAAGCACAGGCCTTCCATGTTCCCATGACCCCAAGAAAAATGCCTGTTGGCCTTTGAAAAATTCTCAGTAAAAAATGAGCCAGCGAAGCCTCCGCATGTCTCAATGGCACATTTTGAGATGGTTCCCAAAAGTGGAGATCCCAAACAAGTGTGGGCTTGCCACATGTCTTAGTCTAGCAGAGTTGTTAAGAAATTTGAAGGATCAATGGAAGGCACCATGTGTCTAAGGTCCGAGATAGTTTTCCTTGGTCGTTGAAAAGTCCAAGCAAGGGCAAACTGAGTAGAAACCTCCAAGTGTCCTCCTAGTGCTTCTTCAAAATAAAATTTAGGGTTGGTCCCCAAATAGGCATGGTCCCTCCACATGTCCCAGGCCTTAGAAAATTGCTTTGAAAAGTTAAAGTATAGAGCGGAGCCGGCGGAAGCCTCCAAGTGTCCTCCTAGAACATTTATTAAGGTGTGACCCTAAGGCAAATCCTCAAATTAGTGCTGACCCTCCACATGTCCATGGTCTTCCAAAGTTGTACCATCGACATGAAAAATTTGTCTAAGTCTGGGCAAGCCAGTGGAAACCTCCACGTGTCTCCCAACGAAACTCTAAGGTTAAACCAAATGGTGAATTTTCAGATGAGTGTTGGCCCTCCACATGGATAATTTTTGAGATGTAAAAGCCTTAGAGTTTTGAAAGTGCCCCAGGCTGCAAAAAACACATTTCCAATGTTGAGATGTAAATTTGAACAATTGTCCATAAAATGTAGGAAAATCACCATTTGAGCATGGAAATGAATCTTTCTTTCAAGATAGAGAATTTAGAAATGATATAAGGCCCAAATATGATGTTTCAAGCTGCATCCAATCATATTTCCAAAAATACTTGGGATAAAAAATGACAGTGAAACAAAATGTGACTACAAAAAATGGAAGGAAGGAAAAAACTCGAGTTCATGTACAAGTTCTGAGATCTTTTCTCGTGGACAAAGGAAAAACAAATTCTTTATTTTACATGATCCTTGACCAAAGGAAGGGAGTGATGATGGCAACCAAATGGAGGAAAACCTTTCATGCATTTATATGTGGAGATAGAAAATATGACAAAGCCCACAAACTAAATAATTTCAAGGACAAATGGGGCGAGATGAAAATGAGCACCAACAAGCCCTTCTCACTCAATTTTTTTATGAGGAAACACATATTAAAACTTTGGAGATATTTTTGGGAAATTTTCCGCTTTTGATGTGTTGTATCACTCTTAGGTTGCCTTGATTCTATCACATACAATTTTATAGCTAGTTTCCTTAATTTTCTATAAGAAGGTCAATCGATATACCTAACTTGATGTAACCTCTTAAGGAACCATTTTTTTACCTTTGAAGGATTTCCATAAGTACAAGTCGATGTTACAAAGTTCTACAATTGACTATTATATAGGAGGGAGAGGTGTGAAAAATTAAAGGCAATGAAGTGATATACAAGAGTGACAATAACTCATAAAAATAAGGTATTCATGAGATAACTTAGTCTAAAATCATGTTAAGATGAAATCTAGAAGATGATTTGGATGAGAGTGATATTTTTAGAAGTAGAAGGTTGGTAAGATTTTTTAGAGCACCTATAAAATATATCCTTTTTATTACCATTTATTTTTCTATTATCATCTGTAAACACCTGTAGTTTGGTCAATACACTATTATTTCTAATGGTGCACTAACACTCCTTTGTTTTGCAAATTGACAACATACCGCCATTAATCCTATCTAACTCCCTTCCTACGACACCGTTTTGGTCATTTTTCCTTTTTAAACCATTTAAATAGGCGGTTATCACCTCATTATTACTATATTAGCTTCTTATTCTCTTCTACCTTGCTTCTATTAGCTCCCGGAAGATCAATCCACTTCATTGGATTGAGTAAGCCCTTCAAAACCCTAATTACTCTCTAAGAGAGATTAATTATTCTAACCTAGGTTAATTACCCTCTAAACATAGTCAAATCACACTTTGATTTGCTAAAGTGCTTTTGGACTTTAGCCTTTGTCACATGCACCCAAATCTCCTTTTCTTCCAAACCAAAAACTATAAATACAGTTGTACCCCTCCCTCATTTCCTAAGAATCCTCTCTTCTTCCTAGCACAAATTATAGTAATTTGATTAGGCTTTAGTTTGTATTTCATCTTCTTTCATTTGAGCTAAAATCATTTAATCTTGTATTTCATAGCATTAACATAGAGTAAAACGAAAGATCCATTTCCCTTTAAGCCATTAGTAGGGATATCTCTTTCTCTTAACACATAAACTAAATGCTTAGATCCTCTTAGGTTCATTATTTCAAGCTTTCAAAGAATAGAGTTTAAATTAATTTACTTATTTTGCATGTTTATTTCAAATTAATGTATGCAAAGAAGGAATCCCTGCTCATTTCTTATCACATGGTCCATTGATAAGATTGATAAAAGCCTTTGGGGTTTCTTTAAATATTCTTACCCCAAATCCATGGCTTTTACAACTTTTCATTGAACACATCGGTTACCAATAATTTTGAATCAAATGATAGTGAATGAAACTCTTAATTCATATGAGAGAAGGTATTGGATGAAGGTTATGAGAGAGGAAATACAATCTCTATAGAAGAATGATACATGGGACTTAGTGAGTCTACCTCATGGAAGAAAAATTTCTGATTACAAAAGGGTTTTCAAGAAAAATTCATCATGGAAGGGCAATTGGATAAATACGAGACTCACTTAATTGCAAAAGGTTTCTCTCAAGTTGAAGGAATAAAATTTGGCCATATATTATGTTCTTTAAAAAATTTGACTTCCTTCAAATTTATTTTATCTATTTTTACTATGTATAATCTAGAGATAGATCTTATGGCTGTTAAAGTAGTATTTTACATGGACATCTTGAGCAATAATTCTACATGAATAAACTTCATAGTTTTAGATTCAAGGGTAAAGAAGACTTGCATTTTTGCTAAGAGAATCCCTTATATAGCTTGAAATAATCACCAAAGATGTGGAATAAAATCTTGATGGGTGTACTCATAAACTTATCCTTAGAAGAAGCAAGAAATATCCTTGTGTACTTTAAAGAAGAAGAGGGTGAGTTTATCATCATATTACTCAATGTTTATGGTATGTATTTAATTGGAAATAATAGGCGATGATTAAAGAGATGACAATTTAACTATAGGATTACTATGACAAGAATAATCTTTATGTCATAAATTTAATTTTAGGCATGGAGATAAAAAGGGGTTGTTCAACTAGAAAGACTTGGCTAAATCGAAGTATGTAAAGATTTTGTTGGAAAGGTTCAAGATGCATTATAGCAAGGTGCACTTTGCACACCCTTTTAGTTGGTCATAATTCTTTGTTCAACTTGATGTCTAAAGAACAAAAGGATCATCCTTATATATTTAATGGTCTCAAAAGGCATGACATTTCATGTGTAGTTGGAGTAGTTATTAGATATCTTAAAACTATGAGGTGGGAGCATTGGAATAAAGTAAGGAATATTTTTCATATATTTGCAAGAAATTAGTATTGAACATTATTTCATATCAAAGGAAGGAACCTAGTGACACAAAATATTTGATTCTTCATGGTTTTGTGGATTATGACTAGGCGACGGTTAAGATATACAAAGATTCATCAATGGTTACATTCTCAACTTGTTCGGTGGAGTTGTAAGAGGGATGAGAAAATATCAAATAAGTTTTTATATGCACCACAAATGTTGAATAACTGGTAGTTACACATGCGTGTGAGGAATTAGCCTACCTTGAAAGACTATGTTCCTCGAATTGTCCCATTGATTTTTAAAATAGGTAATTAGAATAAGTTATCATGACTCACATTTATTTTAATTACTTTGAAAAAAAAATCTAAGTATCATGACTACATAATGCAAATTGATGTGAAATTTCATCTTGTTAGAAAAATGATAGAAGAGAAGAGAGCGATGCTAGTAAAAGTGGATACAAATGTCAATGTGGTAGATTCATTGAATAAAGCAATAAGTACTAAAAAGTTTACTTGGTGTATGGAAGCAATGGGCTTAATAGACCGGATTTTTGAAAAATGATTTCATCTTTTCCCTTAGTGAGTATTCAAAAAGAGGGATATTTTTGGATATAATGCCTATCCATGTAAGTGGCACAGTTATTTCAGGGGGGCACATAACATATTTCAGGTGCCTAACTTCTATATAAAGAGTTGTGCCTATATTTAGCACAAATTTTAAATTATCTTTGTAACTTTAGTGAAAGTGTGACTCTTCTTTAAAGTGTTAGTTTTAAGCTTTATTTTTCTTTTGAAGAAACATTTATTATAGGATGTAATTCAGTTATAAAAGTGTATGCTTTCATTGTGATAGGTAACAAGTCAATATAGAAGAATCGGAGGTTAGAAATTTAAATGATGGTTATGAAATTTGTAAAAATTTCATGTTAATGCAAGATAAAACTCTTTTGGATTTTCTTAACTTAAAATAAATTATCCTCTATAAACACTACACCACTATATTTTTAATCCTCTTATTTATTTTATATCTATTTATTTGTGCTTCTTTAACAAAATTTATTACTTAGATGTGCTTAAAAATGAATAAAACTTAAACCTTTGAATTTATTTCATACAAAAAGTTGCTTTTATGGTGTTATTAGAATTCATTGGGTCTAATTTACTTTTAAATAATTTTTTGAATCGCTTTGATGATTATTGTGTGTGTTTCTCAATATGATTGAAATATAATTAGAATTAGTGGAATGCTTGCCCAAAAAACCAAGGAAATAATAAAATGTTGGGAGAATGCGGTTGCGTCATATTACAATTACACTTTCTGCATGGTTCATTGTTCTTGGTTAATTTGTCAATATAAATAGTGTTTTTTTTTCATTTATTTCATAGGCATTTAATATCCCTCCCTTCACACCATTTTTGGTAAGTTCAATGCAATTCATTTAATATTAAATTGAGGAAATTTATCACAAAGCCCAGTCCACACAAGCACACATCTAACAATAAACAACAACACAAACAACACTAATGTGCAAAATTTCAATTTCCTCACAATACGTGTAGAAGCACATCTCTTTACATAATGATCTCTTTCTATAGAAAACAATTACTCTTTCTTATATAAATATTTTTCCTAAAAATAGAATGCACAACTTTGAAACAGATCACTCTAAAAACAAAATTATTGTTTTTAAAATATTGCATGTTGTGCATGATAAAAAGATTAATTTTTTCTTTATTTTATCCTTAAATATATGGATTGTATTCAATAAAAACTAGGGAGTACCTAAAAATATTAAAGTATGATCTTATGGATACATGCAACACTTTAAAAAGTTGTTTCATTTCTTAAAAATAGGAGGGTTAAAATTAAACTCCCAAACTTTTTCCAACACCTTGACTTAATTTTTACTTCCAAGATTTTATTTTTGGGAGCTTAGTGTGTAATTACGAAGCTAGCATATCCCTGATCACAAAATCCATAAAAATTCTCAAATATTCAAAAACTTCCTTTGTTAATGATTTCATAAAAATATTAGCAAATTGATCTTTGGATATGCAAAATTCAAGAAACATTTCTTCGTTTTAACCAACTCCCTGATAAAGTGATACCTCATGTCTATATACTTTCTCCTCTTGTGAAAAACATGATTTTTAGACAATGATATTTCTGAATTCTTGTCACAAAAATTGTGTAGTGTCCTCTTGATTCTATCTCAAATCTATCAATATTCTCATCATCCAAACAACTTGACATGATGATCCTCTCACTACTACATACTATTCCTCTATTAAAGATAATGTGAGAATTTTCTTCTTCTTTGATTCACATGAAACCACTTCATTTCAAAAGTGAAAATCATAGCCAGATGTTCTTTTCCTGTGATTTATACTACCTAAACTAGCACTATCTAAATAACCTATGAGTTTGAACTCATCTGATGTTGAATATAAAATTCCATGATTCTTCCTTCCACATACCTCAAAATCTTTTCTCCACCTTTCCAACGTGAATATTTTAGAGATTCCATGAACCTTGATATGAGGCTCACACCATATATAATATCAATCCTTGTTTCCATAAAATATATGATACTTCAAATTTTAAACTTCAGAAGAATGTTGGATCCACTAATGATCTGTTGTTTTATTCGGTTAACTTAAAACCTAATGAAACTAGTGTTGGTGCTTGTTTGAAATTCAACATGTTGAATTTATTCTAAACATCATTAGAATACTTTGCTTGTGAAATAAAATATTGATCTTTTGATTGTGGAACTTCAATGCCCAAAAAGTGGTGCATGAGGCCTCTGACAACTATCATCTCAAATTATTTCTTCATGGCTGATTTGAATGAATTTGTAGATAGACTTCCAATAATGATTAAATCATCCACATATAAACAAATAATAAAAATTATAACTTTCTCATTTTTACCTTGTGATGCTTCTCCTATATTCGTAGTAGTATACAATACCTTCTTGTTTTATAGTCTCATCCACCATTTCACCAAGAGGAATATTTGTTGCTATATTGATTTATTTTGGCACACCTCCATCCCATGCTTCATTTCCAATAAATGGAACATCTCTTCTAATCAAAACCTTTCTAGTGATTAGATACATAACTTCTAAGTTTTCATATTCTCTAAATATCCAATAACTATGCACTTTTGTTCTTTTTTATGTAACTTCTTCCTTAGGTCATCAGGCACATGTGCATATTACACACAACAAAAAAATTCTAAAATGAGAATCAATATGTTTCTTGTGTGTCAAATAATGTTAAAAAACCATGCTTCAAATAATTATTGTTGTACATCTATTTAAAAAGTAAAAAAACATTTGTTATTGATTCTTCTCAATATTCATTTGAAAGATTAGTTTCCTTCATCATACTTCTCTCCATCTCCATTATGGTTTTATTATTTCTCTCTTCCATGCCATTCTGATTTGGTGTATACTTAGTACTAAAATTCTTGTGTATACTATTATATTTTTAAAATTTTAGAAAAGCATTGGAAACATACTCATCTCTTTTTTTTGTTCTCATAAATTTGATGTAATAAACACTTTTCTTCTCCACTAAATCCTTGTACTACTAGAATATATGGAAATCTTCTAATTTGTCTCTCAAAAAATATACCCATGTCTTCCTCGTATAGTCATCAATGAATGTCATAAAATATTAACAATATCTAATAGAAGTTGATTTCATAGGTCCACATAAATATGAATGAACAATTTCAAGTGTTGCACTTGTTGTTGCTCTTTTACCAATTGGGAAGGACTCTATGTTGCTTCCCCAAAATGCAATGTTCACAATCTCTCTCTAGATTTTGGATCAAAAGAAAACAATTTACCATATTTTTCTTGTGTAACAAATTTAAACATCGGAAATTTGAATTTCCAAATCTAAGATGCAATAGCCACGAATCATCTTTCCAAACCGACTTAAAATATGGATCACTTTCTTTAGCTCCCAGGACTAAACTCCGCACTTGGCTTGAGCTCAAGAATGATTTGTACTAGCTCGAGACATGGCTCTGGATTTGGTTTTGGATGTGAAATGAGCTTTGGATTGATCTCTAGATGATACTACAAGTTTGGATTTGACTATGGATCCTAACTGAGTGCGAGCTCCGGATGAGATTGTACCTCTAAATTTACTATATAAAGAGCTCCTGGACAAGGCTATTTTTTGAGCTCCTAACATGGCTAGTAGTATATTCAAAGGTAAAATTCTATTGTTGTGCATTTTATCTCTTACCCAATCAACTAAGTGCTAGGGTATTTTACCACTATCACATTTTTTTGTCTTCAATATATAAATTGTATCCTTTCTATACCAATTGAACAATTCTCATAAGATTGTGCTTCAAACCTACAACATATTAAACATCATGCATAGATTTTTCTCCCCCTTTTAGTTATAATTTTTATTGTTCCTTTATAATGATTATTTCACTAAATATAGACTTATTCTAGTCTGAGAAGCTAAAAAATATAGCTAATATTGGAATCCAATTTATTAATAGTTTTTGGATTCCAAAACATTAAATATAACAAGATATCATACTCAAAAATCACAAATATTGGAATCTAGAATCAAATTTATTAGAATATAAAAGTATAGATATTGGAATTTACTATACCCTAAAATCACATATATTGCAATCCAAAATCACACATGTTGGAATAAAACAAAACATATGTTGGAATCTAAAATCAAATTCATTTGAATCCAAAATGACAGATATTTGAATCTAAAAAATTAAATATTTGAATCCAAAACATAAAATATTGGATCCCATTATACCTCTTTCTAAAAACTAAATCGTTTAATTATTTTTTTAGATAGGGTAAAAATAGTTTGGTTTTAAGAGGACCAAAAACCCCAAATACAAAGGGAGAAAGTATATAACATTGATGCTTAAAAGAAGAGGCCTCTACTCGCTGTTGAACCACAAATAAAAACCACAACAAAAGAAGAGGACCATCAAAGGAAGCCCGAATAAATAAAACGCATACAATCGGGTTTAAACCCAAGAGGGCACCATAAGGTAAAAAAAGAGATGCATCAAGAACCACCATCAATATGGCGGCTGCAAAGCACACATTCTGATCACTCTACTTTCGACTTCTTCATTAGGACCTTAGTCCACCCTCCTGCAACGGTCGGTCCTTAACGAAAATCCACCAAAAGTCCTTCAAATGGAAATTCTTCCGGCTCCATCCCACTTTAGATAAAGTTGTCCACTGTGACATCATCAATATTGTCTCTTGATTAATACTCCCTAAAATGTCATCTGACACGTGTACAGGAGCAAACCCATGGGCATTTAATGGTTTTTAAAATTTGAGCTAGGTGACCGTTCCATCTTGTCATCTCAGTCTGACTCATTTTCCACGCATGGTGTGATATAAGCCTGCAACCCCTCCTGCACGTCGACAGCCCTCCATACCATGTATGTCGAATGCGGATCGGGCCAGGTTAAGGGAGAGGTATGTGGCTCTTCCAGCATGCAAGCAACCACCTCACCGCTGTCTTTTTCCTCCATTTCTTCCTCGTGCATTTGCTCTTTAGGAAGCCCGACGTATTCCTGGGGATTGGGTTAACCAGCAAAAAGAATGTGCCCAGGCTTATAAGCGGAGAAAACAAAACTCTTGGTAACACCATCTTCCCTTGATACATCATTCGCTACAGATGTCCCCACTTCTGATATGATTAGAAAACATTTTTTTTTTTGTAAAAATCTTTTTAGTATTGAAATAAGGTGGTTTAAATAATCAAAATTCATAATGGGTGATAGGATTTAATTAGGATTTTGAATCTATTTATTATAAGTTGTTAAAATCCTAGCTACCGCTAGATTTGAATTTCGATTTCAAACATGGCTCTTTTACGTTGTTAAAAGCCTAGCAGCTGTAAAGATTTAATTATGATTTTAAATATGTTTCTTTTAATGTTTCAAAATACTAGTGGTTGTTAGGCTTCAATGATGATTGTAAATATGGTGCTTTTAAATTGTTAAAATGCCTAGTGAATGTTAGGATTTAATTATGATTTCAAATAGGATTCTTTTAAGTTATTAAAAAATCATATTGATTGCTAGGCTTTAATTACAATTTCAAATATGGTTCTTTTAAGTTATTAAAAAGTATAACATCTACTAGGATCTAGTTACGATTTTAAATATGATTATTTTAAGTTTGTTAAAAGCTCGCTATTGCTATGCTTTAATTAAGATTTCAAATATTATTCTTTGAAGTTGTTAAAAATACTAGCAATCGCTTGAATTTAACTACGATTACAAATATGGTTCGTTTAAGTTGTATAGAAGCATTGTGCAAGGATTCAATCATGCTTTATTGTTCTTTTCCCCTGCATGTGTGCATGCTATATATGAGAGAGGGAGAGAGAACTTTAGGGAGATAGAGAAATAGAGAATACCTAATTAAAAGGAATGTGTCGATGCTACATTTGGATAGGATTGTATTCCCTTAAGGGAGACTTCTAATGGGAAGCAAGAGATGTGAAATACCTCAAAATTAATTTAGATTTTTCTATGGCAAGAGAAATGTAAAAATATTCAAATGATTATTATTCATAGAAGATTTTGTATAAATACATGAGGAATGTTGTTATGCAGTTAGGAGGTAACCACCTCTAACTGATAGTTTGGTCAAAAACTAAATAATGTATTAATTATGCAAACATTCCCCACCTTAATACATTGTTTTTCAAATGTCCTGTTATCCATATTTCACCCCGTGCCAAATATTGGATCAGTCATGACCCATAAAAGAGCATGAGAAAACTCATTCAAATCTTGCAAATTGTTCACAAAATGACTCAATCATGGAGTGGCAGAGAGGCTAAGAGAGATTGATGGACCAAATTCAAAATAAAACAACTCTATCGGGCATTTTCTATGTCTCAAACCCATTCTTCGAGTTATAGGAAGATCCAACTATGAAATAGCGAGGGTCGAGACAAGAAGGATCGATGCCACAGAGGAACTTGAAACAAAAAGAGGAAGAATTAGCAAAGATCCGATGTGCTCCAGCTCAAAACGGTTCAGGAAAAAGCCCAAAAATGACTAAGTATGGAGGAGGCAGTGGAAGGAGCCACGTGTCTTAACGGTGAATCCCCAAAGATGAATCCAAAAAGGGAGCCCAAACTTGCACCAAGATTCCACGCATCCAAAACCCCAAAGAAATTATAGCGCATTGAAAATTATTTAACCGAAAATGAAGTGCCAGGTGTCAACTTGGCACAAAATCCAGAAAGGAAGTCTAGGGCGAAGACTCAAACTTGTGTCAGCCCTCCACGTACAAAATGGTCAAAATAGAGTCAAAAGGTGGACAAGGTGGGCCTACAAATTGGCTAAGTATAAAAGTGTAAGTGAAGAATGCCAAGTGTTTACATGGCACATCTCCAAGAGTCGGTCTCAAGGCAAAGACCCAAATGAGCACGAGCTCACCTCGTAGCCCAAAGTCTAAAAAGTAAGAGGGACCATTGAAAAGTCCATAGATCAGTGGAGGCCAACAAGTGTCAACTCAACGCTCCTCCAAGGGCAAACTTTGGGCTGGGTTTTTAAGCAAGTGTGGTGCCTCCACATGTTATATCAAAAGGGGCAGAATTAGTTGAATAGTCAATGCATGAGCTAGGCGTGCAGAGGATGCCAAGTGTCTTAATGGCGTTGATTCAAAGATTGAATAAAGAAAAGGTTTCCAAATGAGTGCACATTTTTGATCGTGTGTTTCCTAGGGAAAAGTGGGCTTTCGGGGGAATTTTGGTTCTTTTCTCCTTATTGTTTCAAAAGGGGTAAAGATTGCAAATCACCCATAACTCTGCCCAAAAGGAAAAATCCAGCTTTTGAGCTCGAGTCAAAGCAAAAGCGGGAATCGGAGGAAAAGGTAAAAAATTACCTTATTTAAAAGGCACAAAGACAAAGGTGGAAGATCATTCCCTAGCCAACCGAAGGAACCACGTGTCCAAGAGGAGCTTTGGGGCTATGGAATTTTATTGAGTTTTTTTTTTTTGTGCAATAGGGAAAAAGATAAATTGTAGACCCGTAATCCCGATTTTTTCTCTAATTTGGCTGCCACATGTCCCATATGAAAAGGGGGACCCATTTTTCAAATTCTTTTCCCACCCATCTGTACAGAACCAGATAAAAAATTGAAGGGGCATATCTTTTGACTCAAGGCTCAAAATATCACAAATCTAACACCGTTGAAAATATCTCGGCCTCGCCCACACCATGGAGGCACAAACATTAATTTTACGAGAGGTTAGGTGAAGGAAAATTGAGGAAACGTCTTCAAGATTTGAATGCAAGATATTCTTGCCTCAAAAACCAGATTAGATTTGATTTGTTTCAATTTTTCCTCTTCCTTCAGGTGCCAAACCAAGGATTGATGCGGTAAAGACGGATCTGGGGAAAATTTCATTAGAATCATTAACAAAATTGGTTGAGCTTGAACTACTTTTCCCACTTCTCTCTCTCTTTCTTCTCTCGATTAAATCTATAAATATGGGGTAGGATTCATTGTAAAGGGTTGGACATTCTTTGTTTTGCAGATTCCTTATCTTTATAGCAAAGGGATTTGTGGGGTTTAGGCCTTTCATTAAAATTGTGATACGTTTTACCTTTTGGCTATCTTGTAATGAATGTACCAATCCACATAGCAATAAAACACTTCTGTGATCAATCTTAGATCCTTTCTTGTCTCTTTTTCTTTCATTTGATCTTTTGTTTGTTTATTGTATGCATTTTGATTGGTTTGTGTCTATTAGCAAAATAAGTGTTCATCATTCCTTTGGTGCATCACCTGTAGTTTAGTTATCTCTTATTCCTTATACTCTTTTATCCATGTCTCCTTGGAAAGTTTTAGATTAGGTATAGAGATAGATCCTCTACAAATCCTAATGTATGCATCTAAACAGAGGAATAAGGAACCAACCTTCAATCTAGAGAACTTTTCCATTTTTGCAAGGTCCCACACCTTGGGGAAAGTTCAATGTTATGCAATCACACCAAATGACCCTACCTTAGAAAAGTAGACTTGTATAACTCATTTGGGGGTGCTGTGATTTTCACTAATAGTTTTGGCATGCCCGGTGGGACTAAGAAGTCTCCATCTTATTACAGTAGGAATTGATGTACACTTGTTGTTATTATGGATTTTAAAACACCTTAATATTGTACATCTAGCAATTCCAAAATAAAAAAATATACTAGTTTCAATAGTCTAAGAAATTTCATGAGAAGAATACAAACACGGTCAAGAACTAGAGAAGAGGGACTATTTGTCTATCTAGACTTATCCACAGATAAAGGGAGAAGAGGAAGAAGTATCCAGAGGTCTTTATCTCCACTAAGCGAGAGATTTATCAACACCTCCTCCTGACCACCATTAATTCAATCAAGAGGGTGCTCGGACCGATCATGATGGCTCAACCAAATCCTTTTGTTAACTTCACCGATAGTAGTCCACTCTCCTTGAATGCAAAAAATCTAGTTCCTATTATATCATTAAAGAGTATCCCATATTTCATTGGGGAAAATCAAACTTCTCCTCGTGATCATGTCCAAGATATTGCAAATGTTTGTACAATCCACGAGATTCATGAGATTTACATTGCGGTCAAACCGCTCACCTCTTCACTCAAAGGAGGGTTTCATAATGGTTCGAGAGTCTTGAGGCAGTGATCTATCCAGTGGAATCAACTATACACATCTCCTCACATCTAGTTTGGAGAGAAAGTTGATAATATGTCTTTGTTGGAACAACTAAAAACAATCAAGAGAGCCCCAAACGAGCAACTGACAGACTTCAACCTCAGATTCTAGTGGACCTAGGATAGAATTCCAATAGTAGTAAAGCCCACTAATGAAGGTTCCTTCTTATACTTTCTTAGGGCTTTAAATTCTAATATTTCTTTGATGATTCAGTTAATGGGGGCACTACATTACCTGTGAACATATAGCCTTTCCATAGGGGCTGAGAACCATTTGATTCAGGCTGGTAAAATCACTCCTAGGCCATCCATGCCTCTATACCCTGAGTTAGGAAGCCCAGATGCTAGCCAAATACCTACATTAGCTCCTATACCCACCCCTAGGAGTCGAGTTCAGCTGAAGCTTCCACTTCATCATCTAACACCTCTAAGGAACTCTAGGAAGTCATGAAACAACTTTAGAACTTGGGGAATGAGCTAGTAACTATCAAAAGACAACAAGCTCAGAGTTCCAGGCCATATCAGTCTCAAGGTCAATATCAAGCTAGACCCCAGTATCAATAGAATAGGCCACCATCTCAGACTGAAAATCAGATCCAAAACTAAGGACAACCCTAAGTTGCTAGACCTTTCAGGTCATACGATCCAAACACAACTTCAACATCAAGGGCATTGGTCCCAACACAGAACAATATGGCACAAGAATATGATTGGTGTTTTCCATGTAATCAAGCACATAACCAATCAATGTGCTTTAATGGTGCTCTAAATTAGGTATTTATGGTGCAACAAGAACCTAGCCAAGAGGGGATCAACAACAAGAATCTCTACAAGGTGGACCTCCAGGAGAGACTATGCTTGTCAATTAGTAGGCTGAAGACTTCTGTGGAATGAATCAATTCCCTTCTCAAGGTGTGGCTACCAATACCCGATCCAAAAAGAGGAATATTGAGAGGGCCAACCACTAAACTCAAGTGATCCTCAATCTTCCATCACTCCATAAGGCCCTTTGGTGTTCCAAGTCAACCCCAACACACGAAACAATCCAAGCCACCTTACAAACCTAGGCGAGGCACCGGTTGTAACAACCCACGTGTAAGAAAGAAATGTTTCTGGGAAGGGAAACAAAAATATAGATCATTCAATATTATTAAGAAAATGAAGAGGACAAGTGTGAATATTTCACTATGGGAGTCACTGGCCATTCTAGAGAAGAGGGATCTATAGTAGATTACGTGCAAAAATTTCAAGTTCAAATCACCCCCTTATCGGTAAGAGAGAGTGAGTAGTAGTGCATCTCAACCAGGGGAGGAACCATGAGGAACAACAAGGTAAGAACCTAAGACCTACTCCCTTCTATGTCCCATTAATTATTGGATACAAATTGGTGCACAATTGTATGATTAATTCTGGGCTAGAAAATCTATGATCCCCAAACAAATAGTTGATTAGTTGGGTCTCGAATAAGAAGTCATCACTATAGGAGTGGTCTAATTAGATTATCAAGGATCTGAGCCTCACTGCGCATACCTACCCCAATGTGACTATTTTGCAAAATGTGTCAAACATAGATTTGTCACCACATTTTACTTTGTGTCTATCCAAGGAATTCACTACAAAATTGGAGGCTACCTGTCTGCTGATTGGTCACATATGCTATTTAGGACAAGGTATGGGGTGAAGACCACAATTAGATCTGAAAATATTACTGATTATCATATTGAATCCTATGTGCCTAGAAAAATCAATGCCAATTTCTCAAATTTTAATCAAGAATACCTCCTAAGCATTTATGAAGCAAATACCAAGGTGGGATGTATCCCAGACTTGACTCTCGATAATTGGGCCAAAAAATTAATGATTTTGACCCTTATAAGGAGATGGAAGAATTTTAACTAGGTGTATACTACCTACATGAAGAGAATCATCCTCTTCATGATCTAATTAAGCTAGAATACAAGGATGACTATGAGGTATGGCAATTGTTCTTTGATGGATCAAGGAGTAGACAAGGAGTTGGATGAGGAGCCAAGATTATGTCCCCCAGAGGTATGAGATATTATTTATCCTTTAGATTCTAGTTTTCTTTCTAAAATAATACTATTGAATATGAGGCTTTAGTCCAAGATCTTCATTAGGAAAGGAAGCTGGGGATCAAGAACTTGCAAGTGTTTGGTGACAGTGAACTGGTTTCCAATCAGGTCGAGAGGACTAAATGGTATAAAAAATGACCTACTCAATAACTACAAGAGTAGGATATGTGATCTCATGGAGGATTTCGAGGCCTTCGATATTATGTCATACCTAGGTAAGAGAATGAAGTTGTTGATAGACTTGCGGTAGTGGGAGCAACGCGTTTGATGTGGTTGACAACATCATGAATGACAGAGAAAAACCACATGTCCATGTGGTTGTGAGGTTAGTAGTGCTAGATAACAACACATGATGGCAAGTTTTTGAAAATGATCAATAGATCATAAAATTTTTGCAAGAAGAAGCTAAATTCTTAGCTAGAAACCAAAGCAGACTAGAGCAACAATACAGGAATTAGATAGTATAACTACATACAAAAAGATTCCCAAAGGATTAGTGACAATGAAATCTATTTTCAATCCCAATGATCAATTCAAAAGAGAGAAGGCTAACATACAGATCAAAGGAGAAGATTTACAGTCAATATGAGGTGGAGAAGACAAAACAATTTAGATTAGAAAATTGGCCACCAAACAAGAAAGGTATGGATTTATACAACTTTTCCAAAAATTTACATATGTGTTTTCTTAGGAGTTATGAATACCTAAGAGGGTTCAATCTAAAATTATCACAACACACAATTGAGCTGGATCCATCTACTCACCCATCGGCCGAAGCAAACATTAATCAACCCACATATTAAGCCTTTGATGAAGAAAGAGTTGAACAAGCTGATAGAGGAAAGTATCATATTTCCAATCAAACACTCAAGTTGGGTGTCAAATCTGGTCCCAGTCGGAAAGAAAAATGGAGAAATTAGGTTGTGTGTTGACTTCAAAGATTTGAATAGAGCCTCCCTCAAAGATCACTACCCACTCCCTTCAATGGAGCAGATCTTGTAAGTAGTCTCTAGGTCAAAAATGTTCTCCCTCCTATATGGCTACTTGGGGTACAACCATATCATGGTGAAAGAAGATGATCAATTCAAAATAGCTTTCACCACCAAATGGGGCACCTATGCCTATATGAAAATGCCATTTGGATTATCCAACGCCGGAGCCACTATTCAAAGGGAAATGAATATGGTATTCAAAGGACTGATCAACAAAATAGTACTGATCTATCTAGATGACATTCTGATGTTTTCCAAAAATGCAAAGAGATTATCTTTTCCATTTAGGCAAGTGTTCAAAGGTGCATAAGTTTTCAAGTGTCATTAAACCCCAAGAAATGTATATTCTTGGCCCATGAAAAAAGCTTCTAGGTGATATTGTATCAAAAGAAGGATTGGAAATTTACCCAAAGAGAGTTAAAGAAATAAGAGTAGTGCCATTTCCCAGTCACAAGAAGGCTCTTCAAAGCTTCTTGGGAAAAATCAATTTTGTCCACAAGTTTGTTCCAAAATTTTCTACCCTTGTTAAGCCAATAACGTTGATGTTGAAGAAGAGCTTAGCATTCAAGTGGACATCGAAGGAAAATAATGTTTTGAGGCTATCAAAGAAGCCATATAAAAGCCCCAACTCTTGTGAATCCCTATTTTTCCAGAGATATCATCTTTGTATGCCTTTGGTGGCAGCGACACAATTTCCACAATCTTGGTTCAGCAGAACAAAGAAAGTGCAGAACAACCAATTACTTTCTTTAGCCAAAGTCTAGAAGATTATGAGGTGAGGTACTCCTTCATTGAGAAGTAGGTCCTGGCGGTGATTAGAGGATTGAAGAAGTTTAAGCATTTGGTTTCAAACAACAAAATCCAACTATTGGTCTCCCATACAGGAGTTAAAGAGTTCCTTCTCAACAAGGACCTAAATGAGAAATGTGTAGGATGGATCACTCATGTCATGGAATATGACATTGAGATCAAGGTCACCAAACTCATCCGTGGGAAGGGTTTGTGTCAGCAACTAGCATCAAGTCAACAAGATGAAACAAATAGTGAAAGGGAGGCTGTTTTTGTTTTGTGAGATGATCAAGAAGAAGGAGAGATGATGTACCATCTCCTTTTCAAACACAAGACATGGTGAAAATCATTGAATTAGGCATGTGTCCTCATTGGATGAGTAAAAAAAAAGGAGACATTTCAGGTTACAGCCATCCCATATGTTCGATTAATGGTGTCTTGTTCAAAAGAGACATTAATGGCATTATGCTAAGATGCATTGAGACAGATTAGGTAGAGAGAGTGCTACATGAATTCCTTTTTGAAGCAGCTGGAGGCCATTTTACTCCAAGAGTGACAGCACTCAAAATCATGAAAGTAGGATATTATTGTCCAGAGTGTTTAGTGACTGCTATACATGGATCAAAAGGTGTTGTAATTGTGCATTCTTTAAGGGAAAGAAAAGGTTACCAACACTTCCATTGCACCCAATCTCATTCAACCTAACTTTCATGCAATGGGGTTTTGACTTCATTGGATTCATCAATAAAAATTATAGCCAAAACCACGAATGGATCCTCACAACAACAAATTATTTCACCAAGTAGACCGAGGCAATGGCACTCAAGGAAGCCAATGAGTCTAGTATCCTAGATTTCTATGAAGGGATAGTGACTAGGTTTGGAGTGCCATCCACCATCATATCAGACAATGCATTAGCATTTATAGGTTCCAAGATCACAGGATGGATTGTTAAGAATGGGACTTATTTGAGCACTTCCTCGAACTATTACCCTCAAGGTAATGACAAGGTTGAGTCCAAAAACAAGAACTTGCTAAAGATCATTAGAATAAATCAAGTGATGAGAATCGAAGACTGGAACAAAATCTCAAAATGGCATTATGGGGTGATAGAATAACACCCAAGAGATCTACATGCAGCTCTCCATTCAAGCTCTTTTATGGAAAAGAGGAAGTGTTTCCTATATCACTTGAGTTACTAGCATTGGAGAGTGTGAAGTAATTAGAGATGTCTTAATTTGAGTGAATGCAGGCCTAGGATGTAGAGATGGTAGAGTTAGAAGAAACCGAGAGAACACGATCTTCAAGCAATAGAAAATAATAAGGCATCGATCAAGAAATGTTTTGACAAGAAGGAAAAAGTAGTGAACTTCCAAGAAGGAGACCCGGTTTTGAAATGGGATGCATATTAAGAGAAACCAGGAGGCATTCTAAGTTCGGCTCTATCTTGAATGGACCCTATATGATCACAAGGTGTAAAATTAGCAATGCTTTCCAATTGTGCACATTTGAGGGTGAAGTGTTGAAAATTCTAGTGAGCGGGATCTATCTTAAGCACTACTACTACTATAAGGGAAGTCTCACCCTCTACATATTAGTTTAGTTTATCTTTTTCTAAGTGCTTGTGCACATTGTCTTGTTGTAGGGTAGATTGATTTTCTCCTAATTACTTTACACACTTTGCATGTTCCATTTGGAGCATGTATGACTATGATTTTAAATTTTTGTATATAGTGTGGTGTTTTTTGTGGCTCTTATGTAGTCCATTTGGAGAGACATATGAAGCCTTGGGTCAAAACAATTTTCTAATCTTAGAAACCTTCATTTTGAAGATTTCTTATGAAAATTGAGAGTGTGAATAACCGAGATCATAAATTAGAAGTAGAATTAGTACCATACCATCTCTATCGACTCCATGCCCAACGGATACGACAAGGAAATTGGTCTTTTCATCTAATAGGAAGATACCCCTGTGAGTCATCAAATTGTTATCCATATTTCACCCCCATGACAAATATTGGATCAGTCAAGACCCCGCATAAAAGGATTATGAGAAAACTCATTAAAATTCTACAAATTGGTCGTAGAAGAACTCAACCATGGAATGGCAGAGGCCGAGAGAGACTGATGGACCCTGTTCAAAAGAAAACGACTCTATTAAGTTGTTTCCATGTCTTAAACCCATTCTTTGAGTTACGGGAAGACCCAACTATTAAATAGTAGGGTCAGACAAAAAGGGGCGATGCCGCAGAGGAACCATAAAAAAGAGAGGAAGAAACGTCGAAGATCCGAGGTCCTCGGGCTAAAAATGATTCAGTAAAAATCCCAAAAATGACTAAGTATGGAGGAGGTAGTGGAAGGAGCCATGTATCTTAATGACACTTCTCCAAAGGTGAATCCAAAAAGGAGCCCAAAATTTTTCCATGCTTCCACGTGTCCAAAACCCCAAATAAATTACTGGGGCATTGAAAAGTATTCAACCAAAAAAGAAGTGTTAGGTGTTAGCTTGGCACAAAACTGGAAAGGACATCCAGGGTAGAGACTCAAACTTGTGTTAGCCCTCCACGTAGTAAATGGTCAAAATAGAGTCAAAGGTGGACAAGGCAGGCCTAAAAATTGGCTAAGTATAAAATTGTAAGTGGAGAATGCCAAGTTTCACCATGGTGTATCTCCAAGAGTTGGTCTCAACGGGGATACCCAAATGAACGCGAGCTCACTCGGTAGCCCAAATTCTAAAAACTAAGAGGCATCGTTGAAAAATAAATAGATCAGCAGGCTGAGAATTATCAACTCGACACTCCTCTAAGGGTAAACTTTGGGCCGGGTTTTTAAGCAAGCACGGTGCCTCCATGTATTATATCAAAAGTGAAAGAATTGTTTGAATAGTCAACGCATGAGCCATGCCGATGGAGGCTACCAAGTGTCTTAATTACACATATTCAAAGAGAAAATAAAGAAAAGGTTTCCAAATGAGCACCAGACTACCATGTTTCCTAGGGAAATGTGGTTCGTTAGGGTAAAATTTGGTTCTTTTCCCCTTGTTGTTTCAAAAGGGGTAAATGTTGCAAATAGCTTGTAACTCCACCCAAAAAGAAAAAGTTAGCGTTTGAGCCCGAGTCAAAGCCAAAGTGGGGAGTCGGAGGAAAAAGTGAAAAATTTCCTTTCATTCAAAAGGCACAAAGACAAAGATGGAAGCACATTCCCTAGCCAACCAGAAGGAGCCACGTGTCCAAGCGGAGCTTCGGGGTTGGAGTTTTTGAGTTTGTGTTTTTACACAATAGGGAAAAAGATAAATTATGGACCCATAAGCCCAATTTTTCTCTAATCTGGCTGCCATGTGTCCCATATCAAAAGGGGGACCCATTTTTCAAATTGTTTTCCCACCCATCTGTACGGACCCAATACAAACTTTGAAGGGGCATATCTTTTGACTCAAAGCTCAAAATATCACAAATCTGATACCGTTGGAAAGATCTCAACCACATCCACACCATGGAGGCCTTAAACTTTAAATTTTAGGAGGTTAGGTGAAGGAAAATGGAGGAAATTTCTTTAGGATTTTAATGTGGGATCTTGTTGACTCAACAACTAGATCAAATTGGATCTGTTTCTTCATTTCCTCTTCCCTCAAGGCACCAAACCAATAATTGATGTAGTAAAGATGGATTCGAGGGGTCGATTTCATCAGAAGCATTAATAATAGTGGTTGAGCTTCACCCAATTTTCCCACTTCTCTCTCTCTCTTTCTTCTCTCTGATCGAATCTATAAATATACGGTAGGATTCATTATAAAGGGTTGGACATTCTTTGTTTTGCAAGCTCCCTTCTCCTTCTAGCAAAGGGATTTGTGGGGTTCAGGCCTTCCATTAAAATTGTGATACATTTTTCCTTTTGGCTATCTTGTAATGAACTATACCAATCCACAGAGCAATAAAACATGTCTGTGATCGATCTTAGATCCTTTCTTGTCTCTTTTTCTTTCATTTGGTCTCCCATTACAAATTTGGCTATTTATGCTTTTTTTATTGTATGCATTTTGATTGGTTTGTGTCTATTAGAAAAATAAGTGTTCATCATTCCTTTGGTGCATCACACCTGTAGATTAGTTATCTGTTATTTTTATACTCTTTATCCCTATCTCCTTGGCAAGTTTTAAATTAGGTATAGATATAGATCCTTTGCAAATCCTAACGTATGCATCTAAACAAAGGAATAAGGAACCATCCTTCACTCTAGAGAACTTTTCCATTTTGCGAGGTCCTACACCTTGGGAAAATTCAATGTTATGTAATCACGCCAAATGACCCTACCTTAGAAAAGAAGACGTGTATAAATCATTTGGTGGTGATGTGATTTAACAATGAAATTACCCATGAATCATCATCATATTTTCCAGATTCATCATCTTGATGTGTTGTGGCGTTTCTTATCATCTTTTTTTTGCAAGGAATTTGTCTGGATTTCTTCAAATCTTTGCGATAGATTTTCTCTCGATTGTAAAAATACATGGATGAAGAGGTGAGCTTGTATGATCATTTTGTGTGACACGGATGTGCGATAGTGAATTTTATTTTATATTCATCATCTGCATCGTATCCTCCTATAATTTTGACATAACTCTTCTTTATTTGGATGTTGAACAAAACTTGGTCCATTATGTCCTCAAATTGCAAGTTTTGGAGATTGGCAAAGTAGATATCGACACTCTCGTGGGCTTGAATTTGGCTCTCTTAAATGCAACACATATCCATGGTTGCTTCTATTGTTTCTAACATCTCTAGCATGACTTTTATGCTCTCAAATTGCTTCATGGGATCATGGGATGGTTTTCACGTTCATCTTTAATAGCTTTATAACAAATTTTATGAATGAGTGATCTCATTTTATTCTTATTTGATGCCAACAAATTCCACATCTCTTTTGATCTTTTATACATTATGCTCACCCATGTATTCCTTGGTTTTGAGTAATTTCTTCTATGGAAATGGCTAGATACCACTTGAAATGCTTAGGTAAAGGGATGTTCTCCAAAGAGTAGTAGATAACACGTTGGGGAATGAGTTTTTATCACATGAAAGGGATTTTTGTGGTCATGACACTCATGCCAAACTCCACATAGTGCTTCTAATTTGATCGATGGTCATTGCCACATACTCTCTTCTCCCTTTTTGGTGGCACATTATCCATTTAAATTATTTGACTATAGGCGCAAATGTTCTATTCAATGGGCTTGTCTCATTTGATTATTTGGTGACTACAACAACCACAACTCACTATCTTAAGACATGATACTCTACCAAATAGATCTCCATGCTCCAAATACTTGTTACTTCCTCTAAGCTAGTTCAAAAATCTTCTTACCAAATAATCCCCAACTTGTTTGAGCTCTATAGAAACTAAAATGCAAGGCATAGTGTAACGCCCCCTTCAAACACACACAAATACAACATAGAAAAATTTGGATAATTTTTTCTAATTACTTGGAGTTTACACATCAACATAGTTGACAAGAAGGGGCTACGCCCAACTCTCAATAAGCTTAACACAATGTTGATCACATAGGAAACAAGGAAACATAAAACACCCAACATGAACAATTTAATTTTCTCTTCGACATGGCACAACGTAAAATTCCAAAAACAATACAAAGTTATAGTTAAGGCCATCCCATAATGTAAAATATTTTAAGGTTATGTATTTATAAAAATGTCTTTCAAACTTGACTTTACGATCTAGAAGATTTGTGTTTTGATTCACACCATTCTTTTACTAAGGTGAACTTATTTCTTTTATACTATTGACTAATTAGCTTCAGATCAAGTTTTCTAAAGGAGAATCATTCTATAATATGTCAATAACTTGCTTATTTAGTTTATTTAAGAACATTTTCCATTTCTCATAAGGTTAATTAATCTTACTTAAACCTTTGAAATTATTTAACACCTCTATTGCACATGTGACAAGCACAAGCTCTGATTGAGGGAAAGTACCATTTTAGGTTCAGAACAATAATCTTCTTTGTTTAAGGATAAAAATTTAACATTACTTAAGAAATATCACAATGAACCAAGGAAAGGGTTAAGGGAAATAGGTTAAAAATAATTCAGCTTCAAGGTCTCATTACTTATTAACCAACCTTTTATTGAGGCTAATAATTTATCAAGATTGGTTAAAAGTTTCATTTAGAATTTTCTTGATTAAGTATGACAAAGGAAAACAATTTACATTTCAAACGATTGAGAGAGATTGAAGGGTTTCTTAATAAATTTCCCTCCTACTTATACAACCTTATTATCTTCCAAAAATAATCAATGATTTCACCATAAGATCATTTAAGAATTCACCATAAAAAGATAATGCGGATTACTTTAGGGAAAAAAAGGGAAATATAATATATATATATATATATATATATATATATATACCAAATATAGTTTCCTCTTTGATCACTTAGGGGCTCAAATGTTATCAAGTAGATCACATCTACATTAATTTATTCATATATATATTTTAGTTTAAATTTTATAAGGATTATCCAACCCATTTTATTATGCTTATAAATACATTGTTACTATGTCTTAGAAGGGTTTACAACTCAACATTTTATCTCAAGAGAAAATTTTACCATTACTCATTTGTGAAAACTATAAACAGTTCCATTAATTTTTCCAAGATGATGCAAAACCCAAAAGGGAAAAACCAACTCTATGGAACTATGACTAGGAACAAGAGAGTAATAAGGTTGGTCATGCCATGCTATACTATTCTTAGAATTTAAATAATACATTATAATCTCCAATAACCATGTGGTAATCAAATTTAATATTTTCCACGATAACAAAACAAGCCAAAGTTTCAATAGTTACGACAACAATACTCCACAACACCTAACACTAAGGCACTAGTTTTCTTCTAAATTCCCCACATAACCCATACCAGAGTTTTACAACCTAAAACTATTTATACAAAAAGAAATTCATAACCAAGTTTGATGAAATATTCTACAAGTATTTCCCTCATCTACTTGCATAAGCCATCTGTAATAATTAATAACCTGAGTCAGTTCATGAGAATTGAGCAAGATAAGACTACACAAAGCAACAATAAGCTACTATCTAACAATATCAAGAAAAGAAACATTCTATTCCAAGGTTTGGATCGAAGCTCTAAATATTAACAACCCCTTAAGTTAATTAAAATTTCCACCATGCCAATACAAGAAGAAATCCTTATACTCCAGTTATGTACATTGTCTCAAAGCAACAAAAATTTAACAATCATTTGAGAAGGGACCATTGGCCTAATAAGTTAGAAGAAATAGTCTAGTGTAATGGGGTTTCCATCAAATAAACAATTAGGTTATAAGATTGAGAACTAATATTCAAAAAAACAATCTAAATTGTCAAAAGGTACCAAAAGCACAAGCTACGATGCTAAATTCTAAAATGACAAAATTGAACATTGAATCCAGGAGGAAACACGGGCTTCAAAGGTTAACACGAAGGGTCAAGTGTATTAAAATTTTAATCATGTAATCATATAGATTATAGGATGGAAATCTAATACATGACCACCACTCAACATTGTTTAAAAAGGGAAGGCAATTAATACTAGTTTCAGCCATTGAATCCAAGGAATTTCACAATCATTCAAGAAAAGGCCACTTCCCTTATAGGCTAGTAATGACAAGTGAGAGAAAAGGGAGTTCCATTAAACAAGAGCATTCAAAACATCATCCAAGTTTTATAACACTAAGGATTCACAAACCTCCAAAAAAAGGT
The DNA here is from genome assembly GCA_018340775.1 of Taxus wallichiana var. yunnanensis. NCBI lineage: Eukaryota > Viridiplantae > Streptophyta > Pinopsida > Cupressales > Taxaceae > Taxus > Taxus wallichiana. The sequence goes on from CM031233.1 coordinate 261,749,472, forward strand.
CTAAGGTTCGGTTTAATTATAAGGAAAAATTAACTCTTTCTCAACACAAAATCTTTAAGAGCCATTCTAACATAGGTACTAACCTATATTACTAAGTGCCTTTATCAAAACAACACCTTCCATTATAAATCAATAAGATTATCGATGCATATTTAGTTTACCCCAAATGTTAATAACCATCATATCAATTTCCATCGCAAATCATTAAGGTATTTATATGCATAGAAATCCAACCAATCTTAATTAACAACATTAACATTATAGAAGAGAAAACAACAAGATAGACAATAGAATATGCCACCAACAATCTTCCCGAGAGGAAAAAAACCAAAGAAACTCTAGTAATAACTGGGTACTGGAATTGCACAATTGTAACATCAAACTTAGGTGATTCAAAATTGGTTACGGTTCAAGCTTGATGAGGATGGTCAAGGTATCTCATAAGGAAGACTTTAAAAGTCTAGGAACAAGTATGATGATCAACAAGGATTATAAACAAGCAAGATCCGAATATGTTGCCCTCAAACTTCTACATTCTAAAAGTTTTTAAACCAAAACTCCAACCCGGTTTAGCCCAAGTATTGATCACTCCAATCCTACAATATTTCTTTCCTGGGATCAAAAGGTTATCAAAGGGGCTTGAGAGTGAGCTAACAAAGTGCAACAATAAGGATGATAAGCTCATGTGAAAAGAAAGATGTTCATAGTTACCATAGGTTGGCTTGCCCAATAGAAATTACTAGCTATAGACAACATAATAACTTGATACTTAAACGAAGAAATGTAGATAAAAGGGTCGAAGGTTGATCACTTGAGAAAGGAAACGTAATAGCTAGAGGAGAGGAAATTACATCTTAGTTGTCCACTTAACACTAACAACTATTATAACAAAACATGAAGATTTCAAGAGGAAAGGAGGGATTTATGTCCTACCCATAACAAAAGCAACATCGAAAAACTAATTTTAGGGAAAGGGTGGTTCAATTTCATGATATTTTAAAATCTAGCAAATATAAAAATGAGTAGAATTATATTTCCTGGTTTTCAACTTCAGTCACTCGCATGGACACCGCACGGACCAGCAATAACAATCTTTAGGTCAAATCTCCCCTCTTCTATTGGCTAGGCACTCAAACTCCATTCCCATCCATGTTTAGCATGGGAAGAGAGCTCCATTATAGAAGTAACGTCGAACAAAAAGAACAATAGGTCTCATGGAATGCCATGACTGTGGTATACACAAAATGGGTTTATTGAAAGGGCCCAGGAAAACATGAGAAAGATAGGGATAAATCCAGACTCCACAACCTTGCAACATCCTCACAACGTATGCCGAAATCGAGAAAGATGGAGCAGGGTATGGACATCCAACGAAGCACAAAGGAACACATTTTCAAAACAACTATATAAGCAGGAGCCTAATAGGCCATGTACACAAAATTTGTAAGAAAACATAAGGAAAGTAAACAACTTGACAAATAGCCTTATGGAGATGTGGTCTTAAGGGGATACCATGATAACAAGATATGTACAAGAGGGGTGTGTGAAAACATGGCCACCTCAAATCATGCATGCTAGAAGAGACAAAAGAAGCTTTGAAACAGGATTGGACAACCACCCACGCAAGGGAAGGAGCTTCAATTGGATGCTACAGTTGCACGCACCCAAAAGAAAACAACATGCACAATAATGAGTTTTTTTAACATCCTCTTCCCTTCACCCCCATCTGCAAATATCTACCTCTCACGTGGTGAGACCAAAAGGGGACGCTAGAGTAGGAACATGGACATCCATCAAAGCACAAAGGGACATGTTTTTTCATAAAAGTAGTTATAGGTGCCTCCGGGCTAGGTAAGTAAAATATGGAAGTATACATGAGGCCTGCAACTGTTGGCAGAATGCCCCAAAGATATGTGGTCCTATGGGGACACCATGATTGCAAGATAAGCACAAAAAGGAAAAAAATAAAACAAAATGACCTGCTCAGATCACCCAGTCAGAATACACGCAGCCCAAGAAAGAAAATAGAAGCTTTGGAATAGGAATGGACATCCAATGAGGCACTAGGTAAACGGTTTGAAGGATGGAGTCACAGGAACCCTTGAAGCCAAGAATGCAAACGTGGAAGAATAAAACGATGCAAGAGAGAGGAGAGTTTGACAAAATTCCTGAAAGCTTCAAAGCCTTAACTCACAGACCCACCAAATCCATGCCATCGATGAACCAGGAAAGAGCAAGGTAAAAAGAAAATGAGGCAGATTCAACAATAATACAGTCTTGAAAGGTAGGCAGCCAGCATGGAGGGTGTATACGTTGAGGTGTCATCAATAAAGGCATTTAAAACTGGTAGGTGCTGATCCACCCCCACCCGCCAAAAAGCAACCAAAAAAATTAAATCTATCCCAAGGACAAGCTTTTCCCTCACGCCAAACACAAAGAATGGCAGATTGGTGGGTGCAAGTATACATTTCTTATTAATTAGCTATTAAATCCAATGCATGCGTGGAGCTTGGTCAGTTGAGGGAAATGATGTAAACTTAGCTAAAATAAAATTTAGGTCCTTTTAAAAAAACCCAATTCACCGTTGAAAGCAAATTTATATATTCCTTAAAAACTTTATGCAATAGCTTCACTACGCAAACCACCTAATTGAACGGTCGATACGCTAAAAGAGAATGTTCTCGAAATCGACACTACGGGGCACCCCCAACAATGAGCAAACAAAACGCTGACACCAAGAGGAACGATGGAAAGAAGAGATACTAAATTAATTCACACGATAAAAAAATGAACTTGAATACTAATTTGACGATAAGGAATAGGGCGAAAGGTACAAAACGAAGCATTACACACAGGTCTGCATACTTGTCTCCTAGTTTTTGTAAAAAAATCACATAATTATAGATCCTTGGCCAAGAGATGGGGCATATACATCTGTATGCAAGTGCAACATCCGGCCTCGTTGGTTTCTAGCCTTTGGATTCTAACGCTGGAGTGAATACAATTCGAATGAGCAAAAGCAAGGTGCACCAACATGGCTGGCGTTCAAAACTTGTTTGTAATTTAATGTTCCGTTGAAAATCCTCAGGAAAGATTCGTTTTCCTTCTCGGTTTCCATGTAGGCATACTCAACACTGTTCTCCATGAACCACCTTTTTAGCATTTGTACCAGCTTCAGATCAATCCCCAGCCACTTGTGAGTCGGCAATATGTGGAGGCCAAGAATTTAATCCGCCTATGCGCAGAGAAGTGACTATGACTGCAACTGTAAAGACGTTTTCTTGGCACATGTAACAATCTTGATGCATCCTCGGATGAAGCCCGCGATTTATATTTTAGGCCTCAACTCCGCTACCAGCATTACATAAGTCAGGTAGTGCTCAAATAGATTTCAACGTAGGAGGGGAAGCGATGGTTTTCAGCAGATCTTCAACAGTCCTTGAAACCAATGAAAGATCAAAATTTGTCACTCCCACACTCCGGTAACCACGCCACTCTCATACCACTAATGGCAAGAGAAATGCAATTTATTTGAATGAATATTATTTACTGTAGAGTATGTATAAATATAGGAGGAATGTGGTTATGGAGTTAGGAGGTAACCACTTGTAACTATAGGTGGTTACAAACTAAACAATGTATTAATTATGCCAAAAATTTTGAGGAAAGGTTATAAGTATATTCATTTACTTCCTTAGAAGATAAAATACTTTGCAAAAGGGGAGAAACTAGTCAAAAAAATCAGACATGTTAGATTGGGAAGAGTATACATTCAGGGAAATGAAGCAATTGTGTATAGTACTGTGTAGATATTTTGAAGCTTCACTATTTATCACAAAGAATTTACTTTCTCTGTGTAATCAAGTGCTGATAAGAAAGATGGTGTTATGTTGATTTGTAAGTTTAAGATTGTTTACATGGTATTTATGAAAGCACAAGTTGTGGAGGTGTTTGGGAATTTTTCAAATCCTTAAATTCCCAACCACCATTGAAACTAGTACATTCATAAGTGCCACGAAAATAATCATAAACTTAATCGAGTCAATAGAACCATCTAGAATCCTATTGATATCAACATTTTGAAACTGTATGGTTAATATGGCTACATTTATTTTACCATCATCTCGTGGTTACGAAGAAAAAGAAAATTTTTTTGGAAAATAATGAAGTTTAATACATTATGATTTGTTATCTATTCATTTATTTCATTCCCTAAATGCAGGATCTTCCAGAGCCAACATGTCTGATATTTTGACATGTTCCTTCCCTTCTGCAAGTGTAATTGGCATCCAAGATGGGACCTTAACTTCCTTATGACCTTTAGTAGTTGAATCTATTTGAACCCAAATGCAACTCATATATCTTCCTTTCCATCATGTAGTGCCCACTTCCCTTTGACACCTTTTGTTATTGATTATGATACTATTGATTATACTTATGGACATTATTGTAGCTTTTAGTTTGATATGATGTTAGATGTTAGAGATCATGGACTGTGGTTGATTTTGATTCATATATGATGCATGTGGATTATTAGAGACATTTTATATTGATGTTGATACACTGCTTGGCATGGTTAGATATATATGTTTTTTCTTACATGTGATATTTTGTCATATCGAGTAAACCTAGAAAATGGAACTAATCTTGTGATCATATGAGTATGAATGGAATTGTAAAGGAGATTATTTCTTGCTTGGATGATGTTTTGATTCATATATATACATGATTTGGAGTTATATTTTATATGTATTTTGGATGTTTTGATGCAGCCACGAGGCCGAAGAAGGTATTATATTTTGCAAGAAAACATGTCACAACAAACATCGGGGGATTAGAGACCAACCGCATTAGAATTCTAGGTGAATTCAACAAGGTTACCACATGGCAACGTGTATTTGTTTGTGTTTTTGTGTGTGCTTGTTGTTAGGAGTTCCCAAGGGGGAGTCACCTTTAAATGTGAGAAAGGGGTTATGTGTATTCTTTTATTTAGTTTCCTTTGTTTAAAGTTTAGAATGTGATTTTAGTGATGTATTTTCCCCTTTATTATTTAGTTAATTTGTGTTTAGATTTAAGAGTAATCATGTTGTTAAATTTATTAATTGGGTCAAAATAATGCATTTATTAGAGTTGATGGATCTTGGATTAAGTGTTGTAAGTAATGTGTAAGTAATTTTGAGTGTGAAACAGTCCACCTTCCTTTTGAAATTCGGATTTGTCCTTAGGGGCTGATTTTGGAGGCTTGTGGGACAAGTTAAACTTGCCCCACACCTCTTAAATTTGTATACCAACCTTACCTATGGTTGGGGAGTCAAAATTAGACATTATTATGTGTTTTGGGAAGATAAATTGTAAGTTTTAATTGCACTGTCTTACATGAATTTAATTTTGTTCCTTGGGGTGTGGACTTGGTTTGTGTGTGTAAGTAAAATGTGATTTATTCAACGACCTTTTCTATTGTGCTTTAGAGTATGAAGTTGATTTGAGAGGTGGAGTTGAGGATGAGTGATGTAGCATCCTTCATGGAGCCACCTCATCCTCCTCTCTCCCTTTCTATTTATTTGGATTCTTTTGTTGTTTTGGGGTTAATTCAAGGGTTACTTCATTTGCTTAATTAATTTTTGGTTACTCTTTTGGTTTGGATCTATGGTAATTTCAAAGAGAGTTAGAGATATTTGTGGAATGCTTATGGATTATTGGAGCTTTGAATTTGTTTGGATTGGAAAAATCTTGATGTTGAACTTTTGGAGAAAACTCTACCATGGAGAGGTAGGAGCTTAGCTCTTTAAAATGTTCTTCTTTCATTTATGCATATGTGAATGCTTTGAATATTTTGGTATGTTGTTTGGCTGATTGGGTAGATTTCTTAGGTATGGTGTAGGAGAAGACTATGTGGATCTCTTGTGGGGAGGCATAAGAGTTTTATATAAGTGTTATTGTGGAGGGAGTTTGGGATTGCATTCCACCTTGTAACAGAAATAGCTTGCATTTCTTTACTTGTTATGGGGTTCCATAACAGGTGTGGGATGGTATAAGAGAATTGGATGTATAAGGGGTACTTTGGGAGGCATAAGAGCATGTAGTAGTTTTGAAATTATGTGTGTGTGTGTGTGTGTGTGTGTGTGTGTGTGTGTGTGTGTATGGTTTTATCTTAAGGTGGATAGAGATTTCCCCCTTGGGAGGTATAAGCATCTTCCCCCAAAGTCTTTCTCCTTTGGCTTGTGCATGATGAATCCTGAGTATTGTTTGTTGTTCTTCCTGTGGTTACAAACTGCAGTATGTATTTGGACTATGTTTTGTATGTGAAAATTGTTTTTGTGTTGTGGAAGCTTGTTTGTTGTCATGAGGTGAAATACATCTCCTATTGCTCTATGGTTGGGGCTTGGGGGCTTAACAGGTGGACACATTCTCCTCTTCATTGGAATTTTTGGTTAGGTGGAGAGCATTGCCTCTCCTCCTTTTTGTTGTGATCAAAATATATATGGTGGATCTTCTTGTTGTTGTTTTGGAGCTGAGGATGAAGACAAATTTTGCAGTTTCTCCTTGGATTCCTTATTGTGAAATTTCCCACCTCAAGTAAATGGCATTGTAATGATATTTTGTGGTGGAAAGTTGCTCTATTTTGAAAATGGAACCTACATTTGAATGTGAATGATGTATATTCGTAAGTTATATTTGATGAATGAAAAATGAAGGTGTAAAGGAATTATTGGAGTTCAACAAAAGTTCTTTTAATTACCACAAATGATATGGATTTCATTTGAAATGTGTTTAAAATATATTATGAAATATTTGTTTGAAAATTGGAAAAATAAATGTGTTTGAAGAAATATTACTTTTCTTTTCTTCATTCGAAGTGCATGATTTGAAAGTAAAATTACATTTTAGGTTTTCACGCATGGATGAAGTAAAGTTAATCATTGTAAAGCTGGATTGCAATGAACTTAAATATTTAAAGTATGGTAAATTAAAATAGATCTATTCAGGTTTAAGTATGTTTTCTATTTTTGATTCAACCGTAAAACTGAAAATAAATATAAGAAAAACATAAAGAGTACCTTGCAACAATGAACGAAAATATAAAATATTAAAATGAACTAAGATGATCAAAAAACATTCCAAAATAATTTGTATTGCCCTTGCAATTTACACAATTCATATTTAATCGGGTAAGAGCCAAAATAATGCAAATTCATAGAAAGAAAAGGAAACTCATTTTGAAACTCAATCCATAAATTAAACCCTACAAAATCTATCCAAATCTTTCCAAGTGAAATCCTCCATGTCAGTTTGGCATGTTGAGGAAGAAAGAATGGCAGATTGAATTAATTCTGTTAAGTTAAAAAGTCTAGTTCACATTTAAATGGAAGGAAAGATGTTTTCTTAAAATTCACCCAACTAAGTTAGTCAAAAATGAATTTTGATGTTTCCTTTGCAAAGAGGAGTTCGAGCCCTTTCCAAAAAGTCCTCATTTTCCCAAATCCAATCTTCCAGTCAAAATTTATGGCCATCTAAAGTTTTGTTGCAAAAATTTCCTTTTCCCGATTCCACTTTGTGGTCCCGACCCTGCCAATTCGATTTTGGAAAAACACCTCCACGAGTTTGTGGGACCGCACCTTCAAACTTTATTTTTTTGAAAATGGCACAAAATATTAAGTTTCCTATCATCCCACTTCCCCTCCTATCACTATCGGTCTAACACGTGGCATCCTTAGGTGTCGGCGGGAGGGCGAGTTTGTTTTAACCTTGATGTTTTTCAACTCAAAAATATTAAAGTCCTAAGTTTCCTTGTTGGTCTTCCTTCCCGCTTGAAAATTTTGGGAATGACATAGGGAATCTCTAGGTGTCGAGGGAGGCATGACTCACTTTTAAAAATTTTGCTTCTCAATAAAAAGGCTAGAAATCCAAATTACCTCCGATGACCCACTTTCCCACGTGGGCTTAACAACGTGCCACATGTCTCTTGCACCGTTAGGAAAAATTTCTTCCACGGTCCCGTAGGCCCGCCTTAAGGAAACATTTCTTCTCTGGGGCCCAAATGCTATCCTTTTGGGAAAAAATTCTTCCCTAGGCCTATAGGCCCACTTTTGGGGAAAATTTTCTTCCACAAGCCCACAAGCCCACCTTTGGGGAATATTTTCCTCCCCAAACCCGTCGGCCCGTAACTTAAGAAATATGAGGAGTTAGGAGGACTTCTTTATATCATTGGAAAGGGGAAGAAATTTCCTATCTAATGGAAATTTTTTCAGAAAATTTAAGTGTGTTAAATGTGTGAAAAATCAGGTTGAAGTTCAAGATGAGCCTGAGAGTGGGTAAGTGGGAATTTATCCCTTTCTAACTTAAATGTTTATTTTCTAAAGCTTGGGTTGACCTTTTAGGGGGTCACGTTATGGGGTAAGTGAATGTTTCCTAACCTCATGTTAATGTGAACCTTGGTTATTATTTAGACCTGGAGGAATTAAATACCTTGGGTATTTAATTGTTTTGGCCACTTTAAACCTTCTAAAATTTACTAGAGAACATTTAATCTTAGAGTTAATTTAATTATTCATTAAATTAACACCTAAAGGAAATTTTAAACTATACTTGGTTTAGTTACACTCATTAACTTGTATGTGGTCCTCAATATTTGTTATAATGGAAAATTTTATTCTATCTAATATATTTGTCCTTGATATTTTTTTATTGTGACAATTGTTGCTAATAGGCCTATTTGTAGTCACGCTTTAAAAAAAAAAATTATTTCATAAATGTTCCTATCTAAACCTAGGTTGTTCTTCGGTCTCGAGTGGTCATTTTAGCGAGTGTTACAGTTGGTATCAGAGCCATGGGTTCACATCTTGGACTCTTGGGAACACTAGAAAACTTGAGATATGAACACTTAACCTAGAGCAATATTAAATCTAGTACACTTTAAAATCTAGAAAACAACTTTGTTTAAGAATTACATATTCTAGTAAACATGGAAAACTGAATAAAACCTAGAATAATGAACTAAATTTCACTTTGGTCTATGTAGGAGGCACGGACAAGATGAGGGGTCCTTTCACATAGACCTAGACTTACCACCTCTAGATCATACTATAGCAACCATCCTACCATGTATTCTATAGACACTTCAGGATGTTAATGTCACTTTACGCGGAGGGTGCAGCAGGAGGACATGCAACCATACATAATAGGGTTACATCGATTGAGGCTCATGCATCTCCTCGACATAGCGAGGAGTATAGAGGAGAGAACTCCGTGTGGAGTCAAGCAGAGAAGAGTCACCATAGAGGGGACAAGGAGACCAGATTTTTGGACACAGGGATAGGTCTTGGAGCCCTAGGCTTAGAGATGAGCATGCAGAGAGGCCTAGGGGTCGTCAGACTACAATTGTAGACCATATCAAGGAGATCTTGAAGCTACAACCATCACATTATTCTAGTGACACAAGATGATTTCAGGTAGAGGCCTAGTTTGTGAGCTTGACCGGGTTCTTTAAGCTCTACCCTTGTTCTAGCAACATGAAGCCATGTGTTGCAATCCATATTCGAGCGATGGAACCAGTGTGTCTTATTGAGGACCGACGATAAAAATATCCACATTGATTCAGAGACGGTTACTTGGGATCTCTTTGAGGAGTGGTTTAGGAGTAGGTACTTATCTTGGAGGTTCATTCAACAGAGGATAAACGAGTTTCATGACCTTTGGCAGGCATCTTTAACAATAGCTAAGTATGAGAGTCAATTTTTGGACCTACTCCAGTATGTCGACTACATGCAGGATGAGCAAGTATGGATCCACATGTTCATCTGGGGCCTAAATCTAGACATTGGAGGTGCAATACGTATCCACTATCAATAGACTTTAGCTGAGGCCTTTGATAAGGCCTCTATAACGAGAGAGACTTTGGGAAAGACATAAAAGGAATATTTGATAGTAGCTAAGTATGAGAGTCGATTTATGGACCTACTCTAGTATGTTGACTACATGCAGGATCAATAAGTATGGATCCACATGTTTATTTGTGGCCTAAATCTAGACATTGGAGGTGCGATGTGTATCCACCGTCTGCAGCCTTTAGCTAAGGCCTTTGAGAATTCCTATATAGTAGAGGAGACTTGGGGAAAGACACGAGGGAGAGAGCGAGTGTCGAACCGTATCCATAGATGCGGGACAAAAAAATTCGAGGGGTCAACTCCTCTCCTCCTCATGGTGGATAAGGTTCATCACAAAGTGATCTTTTAGACCACACCAGCAATAGCAATCTCACTCACCTTACTGACCTCTATAGAAATTTGATACATATAGGGATCGGAGTATGGGGCCTCCTCCTGAGGGTCCCAATCGAGACACTTACACACCTAGATCTCGGTCGGTAGGAGCTCGTCGTGAAGACCTCGGTAGACCACATCTGAATCCTCAAGATCTACATCACGAGACCTCTAGAGTATCGAGTAGACCTACTACTCATGGGAGAGAATCAGTCAGTTGTTGTGGTTATGGTGTTACTAGACATGTTTTGAGATAATGCCCACAAAACCTTATTAAGAAGGGTAAGGCACAAATCTCAGAGCCTATTGTTGGTGATGTGGGGTTGGGTCATCAAATCTATGTAGCGATTGAGAACCACGTTGCTAAGTAATAGAGTATTGTGATTGAGATGACATGTAGCATTGGTGGTATTCCTACCTCCATTCTATTTGATTTTAGTTCTTTTGATTCATTTATCGCACCATCTTTGGTAAAGCGATGCGAGGCCGATGGTAGTTAGGCAAGATCTTAGTTGGGACATTGAGATGGATTCTAGAGCCAAGATCTCTGTAGACTCCTTATTTAAGGAGTGTGTGGTGGATTTGGGACCTTTCACCACTACCTCGGATCTTCGTATCCTTCCATTGGGTTCGTATGGAGTCATCTTGGGCATGGACTGGTTGTCTACACATAGAGCTAGAGTGGATTGTTACCATAAGATTATATCATGTGCAGATGATCTAGGAGTTGAGTTAGTGATAGTAGGGGTTAGGAGACCTATTTCCATTTGCACCATCTCTGCCATGTAGCTTAAGTGGTGTGTGTGACGAGGTTATCAAATGTATGTTATCACAGTTAGTGACCGATCGGAGGATGAGTCTAGTGGACCATTGCTTGATGACCATCCCATCTTGAGAGATTTTTCTGATGTCTTTCTAGGGGAGTTAGTAGGCTTACCACCCCCATGTGAGATATATTTTTGCATAGATCATATAATGGGAGTAGATCCTATCTAACGAGAACCTTATCAGATGACCACCCCTGAGCTCTCTGAGATCAATTTGCAGCTAGAGGGATTTTTGGAGAAATGACTAATCCATCCTAGTGTATCCCCTTGGGGTGCACTGGTGATATTTGTAAAGAAGAAGGAAAAATCTCTACGGTTGTGTATTGATTACCTTCAAATTGAACAAAGTAATGATCAAGAATCATTATCCCCTTCGCACATTAATGATTTGTTTGACCGATAAAAGTGGCCACGATTTTACGTAAGATAGACCTTAAGTCAGGTTATCATCAGTTGAGGATTATGGAGGTAGACATTCATAAGACCACCTTTCGTATGAGATATGACCACTATGAGTTCACCGTGGTGCCTTTTGGTTTGACGAATGCCTCCATAGTGTTTATGAGCTAGATGAATGGGGTGTTCAAGACATTCTTGGATCGCTTTGTGCTCATCTTCCTTGATGACATTTTGATTTACTCACATATGCATGAGGAGCACGAGGGCACCTTCTTCAGTTCTTTAGTGTCTTCGTGAGCAGCAGTTTTACGGGAACCTGGAGAAGTGTGTGTTCTTTCAGATAGAGGTGTAGTATTTGGGCCACATTATTTTGGGAAAGGTATCACAAAAGAGATCCTTCCAAGATTTAATATATTATGGATTGGCCAACACCCACTAGTGTGATAGAGGTGTGCAACTTCATGGGTTTAGCAGGTTATTACGAAGATTTGTTCGGGACTTCTCTCTTATTGCACCCCATCACTTCCCTTCAACGAAAAGGGAAGAAGTTTGTTTGGTCATATAGATGTGAGCAAGCGTTTAGGAAATTAAAGGAATGTCTCATGACAATGCCGGTTCTTATAGTGCTAGATCGGGGTGAGTTTTTCGTATGCATAGATCCGTAGGGTGAGTTTTTTGTATGTTGCATTGGAAAGAGTATGCATTTAGGCAAATTAAACAATTGAATAGAGTTCAAAGAAGATAGTTTGTAGCTCTATTAGTCATCTAAGTGAAATAACATATTTGCATAAGCACAAGTGCTAGTAAGATCAATATTGTGATGGTAACCATACTTCAACAAATTGTTCTCCTTTGGACTTCATATGGTTCCATTGATTTGAGTAAGTTTAAGATTGTTTACATGATATTATTGAAAGAACTGGTTGTGGAGGTGGTTGGTATTTACCTAAATCCTTAAATTAAGTGACACTATTGAAACTAGTGCTTTCATAGGTGCCAAAAAAATAATCATAAACTTAATTGAGTCAATAGAACCATCTGCACTCCTATTGATAACAATATTTTCTACTATGGTTGAAATGGCTACATTAGCCTTAATAAAAAACTGTGCCGATGCAAAAAAACGAATGTTGTCATCAACAAATAATGAAGTTTTATACAGATTATTTGCACTCTACTTAGTAGTTTCATTCCCTAAATGCAAGATCCTCACAAGCCGATATGTCTAATACTTTGACAAGTTTTGTCCTCTATTCAAGGGATTTTTGATTCAAAGATTGGACCTTAACTTCCTCATGATATTTCCTAGTCAATCTAATTGACCTAGACACACAGCTCAAATATTCTTCTTTCCCTCAATAGATCCCCTTAGTGGAAAGAAATGCTATCAAAATCTAACATCTAATATTGAATCTCAACCATCTATTCTCTATTTATCTATCTCCCCATCACTCCCTCCCCCTCTCCATCTCCACCCTCATCTCTTAATTTAATAGATTCCTTCTTGAAGCAACATTGAAGCTTGGTGTGCCATTCTTTGGAAGTGGCACTTGTATCATGTGACTGCTTAAGGATTGCAGCAAGGGTAGGCTATCACATTGTCACTTCATCTTCAATCCTTTTCCTTTCTTTCATATCCTTTGACTTGGCTAGATGAGTACACCAAACTATCTTTAAAATATTATATCATTTTTCTTCACGGTACCACATAAATATTCCCACACTATCTTCGGCATTTTGTAACCCGTCAGAGCTCTGTGGATTCCTGGAATTTTTTTATGCGTCTCTTGGTATATCTCAACTAATTCTGCCAAAGAATACACCTTTTAGATACCCGTGAAATTTTACCTCATTTTGTACACGAATTTGGAGACTGGGGAGTGAAACGATTTATTTCATGGACTTCTGAAAGTTCGTGGAACTATACATATTTATAAATCCAGTAGAAAAATGTTTTAGAGTTAAGCAGATTTTGAACGAATCCCCTCACCCAAAAAAAATTTCATTTAACTTCCTTTCTTCCGCAGGTTAGGAGAACTTGCGGGACACTTGGTTCCTAAGTTCATGGAATACTACCAAATAGAATACGTTTGCATTTCCCAAAAAATATACTAAGTCCCTAAATTATCTTGTTAATGCAAACTTAATCTTGGGGATATTTTAGTATAACAAGTAAAAAATATATGGTGCGAGGAAATTCAATTTTATAAAAGAATAAAGAAAATAATAATTTTAAATGGGTGAGACTACAAAAAAATAAAATCTAGTAGGTTTGTAAATGATTTGTTCAGCAAGATTATGGTAGATTAATTATGTCATTATATATCATTTTAACTATATATTGACACATTATTCTAATAGTTGTATATAGATGATGTAAAAAATTTCTATAAATAACATATGTAATAATCATTCACCCATTCTTTGTCTTGTTGTGTGTGATGTATCACATATATTGACATTAAACTATTATTTGTGTTGATTTAAGATATATTCAATTGGTAATGAATACTTTATCATTGTAATTGAACTATAAAATACCTCTCCAATAATGGATGATTTCATATACTAGAATGATGATTCGCTTTTTAATACTATTTACTTATGTATATCATGTTCTCAAACATATGGTGAGAAATATCATCATTTGCATTATACGGTGAATATTTTGCGAATAATTTTTATGAGTAAGGAGTGTTCATAAACTCCAAAAGAGTTTCTAAATGAAGCTAATAATCACCCAACATTGCCAACAAGAGTAACTAGCAATTAAACTAGTTGTCTTGCACATGAAATAATCAAATATATGTAATTAAATTTAGATCTATGGCATTTAATTCAATTTAACAATAGACAAGGATAAATTATAGCCATTAAAATAATACTTTTCTCAACTTGCATGAAAATAAAAAGATGAATAATAAATATTACACTTCCTAAGTTAACTAAATTCAACTAAAGAATACTAAAAATATACTAAGGTTGAAAAATATCATCCACTTCTAATATATGGTCAACATGTAAGAAGCTAAAATTAGTTTAAGTGACACATGCACACCTATCATGCATCCTAGTGAACCTAGCTACCCCAATATCTTTTAATAATATAAATGGATTAGGATAAAAATAAATTTATTCATATAAACATATAAATGGTGTCACACATATTGGAGATGAACGAATACTTATTCAAACTAAGGAAAATGCACATCTAGTGTACTACATTCTAACTAGCATTTAGAGTCTATAAATAGGACTCTTAAAATAGAATTTTCTAAAAATAGGTTTTTTAAACTATAATTCTACACATTTTTCTAAAAAAACCTCAAAAATCAAACAAAAAATCTTAATAATTCTTTTTAACTAAAAAAATCAATATTGATATCATATTAAACATTCCCCTCATTGACATAAAGAGAAATAATGTCATTCATCTCCTTGATTCTTCCATGAAATTAGTGCAACAAACCCTTGGTGAAAATATCGGTAAGACGATCTTCAATTAACACATACTCAATAAAAAATCTTATTATCATTGACCAAGTCTCTGATAAACTGATGATTTCAATATTTCTATATGTTTCATTCTAGCATGAAAAATGGATTCTTGGAAAATTGTATCCCCTTATTATAAAAAACAATCATGTGAACTCATGTTGAGCCTCTCTTAAATCAACTAATATTATTCTTAACCATATACCTTGTGCGAAAAAATATGTGAGAGTTTCATATTCAGGTTTAGTAGATGATAAAATGAATATATCTTTCTTCTTTGATAAACATGAAACCAAACCGCTTCCCTACATGAAACAATAACCTAATGTAGACTTCTTTCCATCAAGAGAACCTCCCAAATATGAATAATTGTATATGATTACACTTAATAAACTTATTGGTATTAAATCAATACCAAGATTATAATTACTTCTTAGTTATTTAAAAATTCTTTCCACTACTTGCAAATACATTATTGATGGATGACCCATAAATATATAAATTAGGGAAACTCAATAACTCTGAACTCTAGTCTTGTAAACTTAATTGTTTCCAAATACATATTTATCAACTAGAGGCCAAATAATAGTCCATGTATTTTCCATATTAATTGAATCTATCTCTATTTCATAGCATCAACCCAATTTTTTCTCTATCTAGCTTATGCATATCATTTAGGTTTACTAGCCATAGATGACATTATGCAAACATAATATATTGATCATAAGCATGATCATCAAATTATTTATATTAATGATATTTAGTCATTTTTATCCTCATCTCAAAATAATGGGAAATAAATATATTTTATGGATGTGGATTCCAAAAATACTTGTGTTTACTCGATGTTGATGTCTAGATATATGACTATTGCTTTGGGAAGAGATAATATTATATCCTAATGAATTAGAAACCTATGAAAAAATTTGTAATCCATCAAAATATTATTCTATAAGATTCTTCTCTTCACTTACAAAACTTTTATAAATCATACCCCAATTACTAACTTTTCTATATGCTTTAGTTCCCTAGCTTTTTGGATTGGAAATTATGTTATCTACATCTATGCTCCATGCTTCGTACTTTTGTCACTATGAATTTTCCCGAAACCCGTATCTTCACACTTTGGTTCCTACTAAACATACCCTAACTACCCTACACAATAATCAAGCACATATTATCATGAAACAAAGAATGCATATGCTTTAGTTGCGATAAATTTTGAGGTCAACATGATGTGATTGTGTCGAGTGTTGTAGTACATATAAGAATCTATGTAATTACATGGTGTGTGTGAGTTTGTGATTGTAATTGTTTTCCATTAAAGATAAGTTTTTCCTTGTGCGCAGAGCGAAAAATAGTAGTCTACACTAGTTTGTCATAATACAATGTGTCTTTATGGAATTCAAAATAATTTCCTTCCTATGTAGTGATATGTAGTCCAAATTCACTTCTTATTTTTTTTCTTGTTCCACGAATGATAGTGGATAGTAATTAGTATCCTTCTACTTCTCTTAGCAATCCAAGTATATATCGATATCCTTTTGAAAAAATTTGACACTAGTGACTTGAAGGACAACACCAAATAAACAATTTAAATTAGACTAAAGTGATAAAGAATCCTAATGAAAAGGACTCGAAGGAAAGTAAGGTGTACCAAAGAATATACAATGGCCCATAATGTATGGCCTCTATAGCCGATTCCATATGTTTTGGTATGAAAATATCATAAAACAAAAATTAAGAAATGATGATATGGATCCCTATAAAATGAAAAAAAGTGGAGGAACTATACTTGAAAATTTGTGAGGAGTCACACTCAAATAAAGCAAAAGTAATAGAAAACAAGCACTTAGGACACTAATGTCGAATCTTCTTTCTCTAAAATCATGTATATAATAGAATACTAAGAGTGTACTGCAATAGTAATAAGTGTATATTTTGTTGTCTACATGCAGAGAACTAATGAAGATGTAGTTAAAAGTGTGTTGAAATATAAACTACTATGTGGTGCTACGTGCAACATCATTTTGGTCCATGTAGAATCGGAGGAAACAATATATTTTTATAGATATATAACCATAGGAGAGATGTTTTATATAAGCTTGGGAGATTTGGAGCTTTGGAGCTTTGGAGTGATTGGAGTGATAAATTCCTAAGCCAGTATGCATTCATAAAGGGATTTAAGTGTCTCACTATGAATGGAAGAGTGTTGAGAGAGTGGTTTATTTTTTCACCACTATAACACTTTCCAGAATAAAGCCCCACTAATGTAGATAGAGTTATACCTATGTTTTACTTGAAACTCCTCTAATTTCAAAATGAAACAACATCTCATTTCCTCCACCATACATTTTAGGTTAATATTTTTGGAAACAAAAATTTTCTATCAATTTTTTAATAGTTTAGGTAATTTGATGGTAAACTTTGTGATTTTGATTAAAATTTAGAATTTGCACCATTATTGAATTCTTTTGATTAATGGTAGTTAGTTTAATTGGTTATCTTGAATTGAAATTTTTTATACTTGATCAATAAATTGGAAGGGTATTCATTTATGAGTACCTAGATATTTCTACTCCTTTTGATGAGAGGGTGAGATGCGAAGCAATGAATAATTGTGTCGAAATAAGAGATACAATAGGTGTATAGTGCAACATCTCTGAATAAGAGATTGGGTAGTATGGATAATAATAGGTGGCTCTAAAGTATTCCTTATTAAACTATTGAAGATAAATGTAGAATGGATTTCATACTATGGTATATGTTGAGAACATGATTCTAATTCAACTAATGACGTCCGAGAGCGATACGAGCTCATTATGTCGTATGTAAGGAGAGAGTGTATTAATTGACATGCAAGGGACTATAAATAGTTTATTTTTATAGATACCTTGGATTTTCTATATAAAGTAAATAGTAAAAGGTGATTAGTAATTTCATTTGTTACTATTATCAATTATGTTAGAGATATTTGAGTTCCAAAAAATGTCATGTGGAAGAGATGTGATCCCGACTAGATTCAATAGATTTTTGGCGGCCATACAAATTCTAATGACCAATGAGTTGGTATGTACTGTGTTTTGAGGTTGATATATGTAGGAAAATAGGCTTTACAGTGAATTTATTGAAATTTTTGTTTTTCTGAATTCATGTACCTACTGAGCCCAGACAAAGTCGTAGGGTATGGTTTTGCCCCAGGGATGGAACAATATAGATTTTTGTGGTATAGACCAAATCTGTAAGCTATGGTCTAGTGGACCATATGGTTTGGTCCTTAAAATCATCTTCTTGTTGTTTTAAATGTTACACATTTTTACGTATTTGTAGGAGTGAATCGTGTTTTGTTTGCTCATTGTTTTCGATATGCAGTAGGATGTGCATTCTCAAGAGTTTTGCGGGGGCGGACATATGGCTAATATAGCATCATTCGGACTATATTATGTATGATGTGATGATGTGATCTTATGGATCAGCTAATATGTAAATGACTACATTATTTTTCGATAGATAGTACACTGATACTTATACATTCTGTCTCAAAACATGGGATATGATCATAGAAATGGTAGATATGTATCACATCCTACGATTTCCTATAGTGGGAGAGGGAGTTCAGGTACTACCAATGGATGTGACACATCTAATGACGGAGGCTAGGAGATTTTAGGTTTGTGGATATGGTAGGGAAAAATCTACTCTGCACTTGAACGAGATTGTTATAGCCACAATTTTACATGTGATAAAATTCATAGTAGTTGTATTATATTCCTTTATTGTAGTAGATTATGTTTAGGTTGATATATCCCATCTTGTGTTACACATTTTTTACCATATAGAAGAGTACGAAATGAGACATGCTTGTGGACAATATATGTTGGACCGCCTATATATGGATTTATGCACGTTTACACAAGAGTGTCTTGAAGGAAGGATAAGAAAAGTTACATTG
The DNA here is from genome assembly GCA_018340775.1 of Taxus wallichiana var. yunnanensis. Classification (NCBI taxonomy): domain Eukaryota; kingdom Viridiplantae; phylum Streptophyta; class Pinopsida; order Cupressales; family Taxaceae; genus Taxus; species Taxus wallichiana. Next base: position 261,768,404 of record CM031233.1, read on the forward strand.
TTACATATATGGACATATGAGAATATGTAAGTGTTTATACCCTTTGTGGGTCTTGTGTTAATGGGAATGACAAAAGCATTTTGTAGTATAGTTGACAGGGCTTGGAGTCTTCGGGTATGACACTGACTTATAAATCACTAATAGATGGATGGACCCTACGGTAGTTATATGTATAACTTGTAGAGACTATGGGAGATTGATTGAGGATGAGACAAAGTTACACCATATGTAGTAGTCCATGTGATTGGATGATATATTTCTTGGATAGGTAGAGTTTATTTCATTATGTAGTGAAGCATTTGTTTGGTATCACTTAGGTGTTTCCCTCGAGGCACACATTTGGAGATGGTCACTTCATGCACCTAGGAGAGTTAGAGCAAGGCCAAGGCCTAAAAGGTAGTGTTACTAGTGCCACCAGTTGATGAGGTGGATCTAGTTATAGTTCCTATTCAAGGGTGCGATACGGGATATACACTATATACATACAATGGTGTAAAACGTATCGATTGGTGTGCTTCTATTTCCTATCATATTTGATATTGTAGGTGGGCTCACATATCGGAAAACAATAGATGGAGGAGTGGGTGAAGAGAGACCTTCCTCTGAAGGTGATTTTATAGCACCCCCAATAACATAGTGTGAGTATTGAATAATTTCTTTTTGGTGTTCATATATTGAATAAATATGAATTAGATAAGGTTGTGATGATTACCTAGGAGAAATAAGAATCTAAAAATGATGAGTACGAATATGAAAAGTAAATAAATTGCTTGAATAATTACCAAACCTAGATTTAGGTTCATGTTGATGTTTTTACAAAAAGAGTGTACATTTGGGGATATTACAATTACGAAAGTTTTACAACTTTCATAAAGAATGGGTGAATTAAAACTATCTACGGAAGGAGCAATGGGATGGGAGTGAGAACTTTAGTTATGTAGAAGGTTCACTATAAACTAGACAAGAAATGTATATAATAAATCCAAGAAGATTGTTAGATGTGTGTTTCAAACAATTAGGAGCCTAGGGAAACGAGGGTTCATTGATTAGCAAGCTCACAAAACGATTTAACCAAAATGGTTAATTATCTGGGGTTTTAAAAGTCGATGGTAAATTATCATAATCAATTAGTTTACAAGGCAATTTGGAGTAATATTAGAAATAATCATATGAATAAAGCTAAAAATTATATACAATGCAACCAAGTATTAACAATGAGAGAGAGAGAGAGAGAGAGAGAGAGAGAGAGAGAGAGAGAGAGAGAAGACTTAGTTTATATCTTGATTCCTATGTTGATATGGGTTGGTATGATGTTTGGAAATGATTTTATAGATCCTAGATATTAAAATTATGTTTTGAGTGGGAGTTTGGACCATGGTGTATGGTATGACTTATACCATACCACATCCATAGACATCTTCATACGATTTGGTCCCTTTTGGTTGTTATGATCTAGTTCCTATGTGTCCCGATTCTATGCTCCATACTTTGCACTTTTATTTTTCCAATGTTTAAAAAAACCCCAATATTCGCACATGTTTTTGCAAAATAAACCCTATCTACCATGCACAATACTCACGCACATTATCCTAAATAAAAGTATGTATATGCTTGAATCGAACTAACCTTAGTTATTATCCTACTATGATGCCATCAAAAATAAACTATATTTGAGATTCTATGTAGTTTTGGTGTGTGTGTGTGTGTGTGTATTTTTGGTTGTAGTTGTGTCCCGTTGATATAGTTTTTGCCCTTATATGTGTCACACCAAATAGCAAGATTTATCCACAATGCAAGTATGGATTCAAAATAATACCCTTATTATGATGTGATAATGCATGAAAAATGTAGTTTTAGCCTATTGTCTTATTCAAAGATAATAGTAAATAATAATTAATATCCTTACAGTTCTCTTAGCAAGGTAAGTATATATATATGAATTTATTTGCTGAAAATTTTACAGTAGTAACATGAAACGGTGAGCCAAAATAAAAAATGTGAATGCGAGAAGAGTGTTGAAGAATCCCAACGCAAAATAATTAAATTTAATTAAGGTGGGAATAAAGGCAATTGAATGACACATACTGTATATTTCGAGAAAATCCTGCTAAAAGTAGTGAACCGAGCTCTCCACAGACCCCAAAGCACACCGTGTTCCATTGCATATTGAAGGCGAGTTGTATGATCTCCAAATCAGATAGAGCCTTGGAGTTTTGAAGTCATGAGCCCATAACCGTGTTTTTGTTCCAAAGCCAGGCCAGATCAACCCGTTCGAGCTCACGTCGTTGTTCACTCTACATTGTAGCGAATGAGTGCGTTGGAGACCTGTGCACCAAAGGCTAAGCTCCTCGAGCCATTCATCAAGATTAGCCCATTCAACACCATTGTATTGTTCATTGATCAAATCTAGATCGAGTGCAAACTAAGCTTAAGTACGAGCCCTCTGTATTTATTTTGGAGATAGGGCCGACCACCAAGGTATACTATTGAGCGGATCCAACATTGATCTGTACAAATAAACCAAACAAAGACTCCACGTTGGACCTGCAACAAACAACAAAGCTCCAACAACCTGCGCACAAGCAAACAAACTAAAAGGCGTGAAGGAAAGCAGATTTCATTAACTACGGTATAGAAAAATCAAAAAGGTGTGAAGAAAACAATGCAAACGGTTTTCAATACATGTACAGGCTTCAGATTCATTTTCTATGCAAATGAAAAACCCTAAATTGACCTCAAGTTGCAGCCACGTGGAGCCCTATCCTTTGCCAAGTCGCCATTGTTAAGAGGTGAGTAAATCCACCTTTATTTCAATACAAGTTTGTTCTTTTAATATGCCAAGCGTGCATAGTGGTGAGTTGCATAAATGGAAACGACTTCCAGTGGGAGGTGCATAGTTCAATTCACACCAAAAACACAAATTTTATATTTATGGAGAAAAATTTAGTGAAGCCGCCAACTCTGGAGGTTATTTAGCTGGAAAACCTTCACTAAACCTGTTAGTTATAACTAAGCGGGTCTTAAAACTATATCTAAATTTTTCGGCATTTTGGGTCGTATTGGGCTTCTGGAGGTTACCACGGCCTAAAACAATTTTTTTTTTGTATATAATAGCTACCCAAATTTTTCCATATTTTTGAACGTAAGTATATATATATATATATATATATATATATATACATATATACATATATACATATATATATATATATACATATATACATATATACATATATATATATATATACATATATACATATATACATATATATACATATATACATATATACATACATATATATACATATATACATATATACATACATATACATATATACATACATATACATATATATATATATACATATATATATATATACATATATATATATATATATATATATATATATATAATATATGCATATATGTATATATATATGTATGAATTTATTTGCTGAAAATTTCCACAATAGTAAATGAAACGGTGAGCCAAAATAAAATATGCGAATACGAGAAGAGTGATAAAGAATCCCAATGTAAAATAATTAAATTTAATTAAGGTGGGAATAAAGGCTATTGAATGACACATACCGTCATGTTGTTATGATCCATTCCATACATTTTGGTCCAAAAATATTAGAAAAAACAACAATTCATAAATGATGAAAAGGATCCATGCAATCTGACCAAAGGTAGAGGAAGAAGTTCATCATACCATGAGGAGTCAAATTCGAATAAACTAAAAGCAATAGAAAATGCATCCATGTGTCACTAATATCTAATATTCTTTCTCATAAATCATGTATATAATAGCATACCAAAAGGGTAATCTAATACTAATAAGTGCATATTTTGGTGTCTACATTATTTAAACATAAAACAAGGCTAATATAGTCAATACTGATAATAATTGTGTCATCTTGAATGAAAATCACAAGACTAATAATGACTCATAAACATTATATGTAAAATAAAGGAAACTGAAGAAGATTAAAAAGAGACTTGATATGAAAAATATCATCTACTACTAATATATAGTCAAGATGGATAAAGAAAAAATTAGTATAAGTGATGCATTCACAATATTAATGTAAGTTTCTAGTATTCAAGTTTACCCAATATTCTATAGCATTTTGTAGGAGTTTAAGGTATAAAATGAACATTTAATGGTCTTTGGTATTGTTTATGGTGTTCTTATATTGTTATTGAGGGAAACCATAACCTCTTGACTAATAATTTTTTTTGACTAAACCATTAACATTATACAATAAAAATAAAACTAAATCCTAACCCCTAAATAAAAACATTAAACACCTAACCATTTTGTTGTTTAAGGTTTATGGTTTAGAAAGCCTTGTAAGAGGTTTTGTTATTGAGAGTAACCTAGTAGCATATGGGGTGTGGGATAAAAATTTATGGTGTTGATTAATATTTTAAGGTGTTGGATTCCCATTTATGTGTTCTTTCTATGTTATTTATGGTTCAAGATTTTGCTAAGGATTTAATTTTTAGAGTTAGGGGTTTTGTTTAGTGTTGTATATTTAGTCTATACATTTTATTATATAGTGTTTAGTATTTAGTGTTTTATGTTAAAATTTTATACTTTAGGATGTTGTACAAAATATTTGATTAAGGACTACCCATTTTTTTTTACCTAATACATAAAATTATTGAATGAGGTATTCACTAAATTTCAAATGATTCAAAAAGGAACATTTTAAAAATTAAATGTAAGGTAAATTAGTATGAAATGAAATTTTAGTATGATGAGAATAGGGAACTTATTAATTAATACAAAAATTATAAGTTTATATATGTTTTCATTGTTTGTTAGTTTATTGAAATTGTATAAAAATCTACTTTTTGTAATTCTATTTTTAGAATGGAAGTTCCATTAGAGTACATTAATTGAATGCACACTTAACCAAGTTTGATTAATTATACTTTCATATCCATAGGTAAAAAACCATTTGTATTTTATCATGCATAAAATTATTCTTATTTTGACTCATTTATATTATTATAAGATATTCATGTGCTAAGGTTCATTGGGATGTATTATAGGCATCTACATGTTTCACTTAAACTAAGTTTGGATTCTTGTATGTTGACCATAGATTAAAAGTGGATGATTTTATCATCTTGAGTCTTTTTCATTCTTCTACATTTTCTTTTATTTTACATATATGTTTTATGAGTTATTATGATTATTTTTTTAAAAAGTTAAGAAAAATATTATTGTAATCACTATAATAGCCTTGTTTATTGTTTAGTTCAATTAATGTAAAGTGGGGTGAATTTTTTCTACAAGAAACATTACTTTTTGTAATGTGTTTAACTTTTTTATATTCCACTAGTTGATTATAAAAACCATATATATTTTGATCCATCATGTGGACTTGTATAAAACGTATTTTTTTTCAATCTCACATACAAGAAAACTAGTTCAATTATTACTTAATTTAGAAAAATATTGCATGATCATTACATTCATTTAAAATGTATTTAAGATATTATTTTAAATCATTCATTATCATGAACCGTCATTTGGTACTATATCATTGTTCAATAGATATGTAGAATTATAGTTTTCCATTATCATTAAATGATAGCTTGATTGAATTCTTGTTTTATGAATATCCCCATCTTCAATTTTGAAATATTTTAGGATTGGAGATAGTAATTGAAGATAATTATTTTTTGAAAGAGGTATGGAAAATTTCAATCATGGATACACTCTAAATAAATATTGGACTACCTTTTCCAAAGGTTAAAAGAAGGGGAAAAAATAAAGAAGAAAATTAATGTGTATAATATTTATTATATCACAAGAGTGCCTTAGATCTTGCATCTATCCAATAACTTTTGGAAATAATAATGCTAATGAGGCATGGAATATATTGGAGGTTTAATATCAAGGTTTTTCAAAATAAATAAATATAAAGATTCAAACCTTTAAGTAAAATGAATATTTACAATTTGAGAATGTTAGATGATGAGGAGTTGGGTACTTTTGAATAAAGATACATTATTTAGTTCATATATAATAAGGGTTTATGGAGAAATCATAAATGATAAGTATATTATTATGAAAAAATGGAGAAATTCAACATGATGATCATTGGATATTGCCATAACTCTTGAGAATAGTAAGGAAAAGAATCCCAACATTTTTTAATGAATTATTCGGTTCTCTTTGTCCATGAGTATAATATGATATTATATGCCATAAATTGAATGTAGACTTATAAGTAGGTACTTGAAAAAAGGAATTTAAGTAAATAAAATAGGAAATATCAAAATTCATTCACAACTAGACATAAGAGAAACATTATTTTGCATTATTATTAAAATATACACACTTTTATAAAAACTATAAGGTATTAGTTGATAAAAATCTAACTAATCAAGATGATAAAAATAAGGATTTCTAAGATAACCAAAATGAGGAGCCAAAGATCTTAGATGATTCATATTATCATCTCTCATAAAATATGGGATTATAGGATGGAGAGAAAAAAATATTTACATATTTGGGTTTCTCAAATTACATGACAAGTTAGAAATATAATTTAAATAAGTTAAATGATATGTTAAAAATCCAAGTGTAATCAAGACATGAAAAGTTTGTCCAATTTGAATGAAAGTGAAAAATGCTACTTAACACAAGTCAAGGTATGATTCATAAAAGTATTTTAGTGAAGGGGAAATCTTCTAAAGAATATTTTTAGGGACTACAATTTTTTTTTGGAATAGGTTTTATTACTCAATGGGAAACAATTCTAACTCTTTCCAAAATACTAATCATATATCTACATTAAAATTGATTAAACACACACATTATTTGAATCCATGTCCATAAAATAAATTATATTGTCATAATTATGAGAAGAGGATAAAAAGGATGAAATACCATGATTTTAACTATTGTGATGATGCTTATGATCAATATATTATATTTGCATTGTCATCGATGGCTATGAACCTAAAAGATTTGCAAAATCTAGCTATAGGTAAAATTAGTTTGATGAAATGAAACTAAAGAAGGATTCCTTTAAGAGGAAAAATACACAAACTATTATTTTTCCTATAGTTGACATATATTTCTTTGGGAACAATTAGTCACCTAAAACAAAAAAATTTTAGAGTTATTAGGTGTTACTAGTTTATATATTTATGAGTAATCCATCATTAAAGTATTTGTAAGTAGTGGAAAGAGTTTTTAAATAAATAAGAAATAATTATTATCATGGTAGTAATTAATACCAATCAATTTATTATGTGTTTAATCAGATACAAAAATTCATATTGAGGAGGTTCTCTTTATCGAATGAATTCTACTTTAGCTTATTATTTCACATCGGGAAATTGTTTCAGTTCATGTTCATCAAAGAAGCATGAAATATTAACTTATTATTTACTAAATATGAATATGAAAATGTTACATATTTTTTCACACAATATATGTTGAGAAGAATATTAGTTGATTTAAGAGAGGCTCAACATGATTATGTGATGTTTTCTAATAATATTGTAGGAATTCTATTCTCCAAGAATAATATAAAATTAAAATTTTACTATGTTATTATATACATGATTTAGAAAATAATATTAGAAATTAGTGACACAAGTCCTTCTTTTCTATTATTTTTGGTTTATTCATTGTGACTACTCATGGTTTTCTTAACTTCTTCCTCTACATTTTGGTCAAGTCATAAGGATCCTTGTATTCATGTCTTGATTCTTTTATTTTTGATAAATTTCATACTAAAGTGCACACAATGGGCCATAGGAGCCATACATTATGGCCATTACATATGCTTTGGTCCCACATTACTTTCTTTTGGGTCTTTTGCATTAGTCTTCTTCATCACTCTTCTCTTATTTGAAATCTTTATTTAGGTTTGGCCTTCCATGTCTTGAGAAAATAAACTCAATTATGGAATTTTATATATATAAAATAATATATATATATACCTATCTTGCTTAAAAGAATTATAAGATGGCAATTAATATCTACTATCATCCTTGAAACAAGACAATAAGATCAGAACTGCATTTGGACTAAACTATTAGAGTATAGGAAGGGTTTTATTTTGAATTTGATGGTACCCATTGCATTGGGGAAAAAATTAGTGTATCCATGTATTGTGAGTGATGTGTACAATGGAAAAACTTATCTTTAATGGGACATGATTACAATCAAAAAAACAAATACGACAACTACATAGAGTCTGAAATGGAGTGTAGCTTTCGGTATAATCATGATGGAGTTATCACCAAGGTTATTCCAACTGAATCATATGTAGTTTTAATTTTATAAAATGTGTTTCTTGAATATTGTAGCTTAGATATGGTTTTTTTTTTTACTTAAGGCCAAATATTGGTTTTCTAGAAAATTCATACTAATGATGGGGAGCATAACATCCATACACCATAACATTTCATCCAACTATCAGATCATCTTGAAATTTTCTAGGGTGTTATATTTTGATTAGTAATGTGTCATGTTTACATTTTTTGAAAGGATAGGACTTTTTGGTATCTTTTTTTGGGCCCAATTAACTCATCTAGTGGTCTAAAATTGGCTCTAAATATTTTTATTCATTTTGTCTAGCACTTATCTAACACTTAGTGTTTTAATGTCTTTATTTTGTTTTATTTAATAAGAAAATTTTGATGTACAACTTAATTTATAAAGGAATATTTTAACACTAAATTTGGGTTCCATCTAAGGTGTTTTTCTTTTCTAGAGTTATTTGATTTTTAGGATTTTTTTCCATTTTAGGTTTTCTTAGAGATAGTGTAAATAATATGGAAATTTTAAGGTTGTAAATGATTAGTGTTGATTTAATAATGAGAAGAAAACTATTTTGAATGCTCTTTATTTTTAAAAAATTATTTGTGTTTGTTTTGGAGTTATTTCAACCTCTTACAACAAGATTCACATTAATTGGTATGAGACATGGTTTAGATCTTTTTGAGAAGAATGTAATGTAATATATATTACATTTTTCTATGAAATTAATTGCTTGTATTTTATATAAACATGATAGACATAGGAGTGGAGTTATTTGAGATGAATAAGCATATGGAGGAGCTACAAAGAAAATTTTATGAGCTCGCATGATAATTTATGTGCCTTAGATGGAGATATGCAAATGGGCATGCAGACCCAGATAGTGATAGTGAAGAATTGCCTCCATTAATGAATGAACTAGGAAATGAAGAATAAAATGAAAATATGAAGAAACATTAAATAAGAGACCATTTAAGGAGACATTGATCCAATATTTAGAGGTAAATCATGATGACATCAAGATTAATGTTCATGATTATGGTGGAGGTTATGACTAGAGGAATTTATTAAATCGTTAAATCACATGGAAAAATATTTGAGTGGAAAACCATTTTAGAGGAGAATAAGGTTAAGTTTACATGTAATATGTTGGTCATACATGAATTGATCTAGTGGGATAAACTACAAAATTAAATAAAAAGGAAAGAATACGAAATATTAAAATTGGAATAAAATGGTGAAGAAGATGAAATAAATGTTTCTTCCTTAGATTATTCTCAAGAACAATTTGGAAGATTTAAAAACCTAAGACATAAGGATCTAAGAATTAAAAGTATACGAATGAATTTTACAAGCTATAAAATATGGGTGGAACAAGTAGAGTTTTAAAATAAAAGGATACAACGTTATGTAAATGGGTTAAGTTATACCATACAAGATGAATTTCATATACTTCGGATCCATATCCTAGATTTTATTATCATATTACATTAAAATTAGAAGAAAACAACAAGAGGAATAATTTTAGAAGAGGATGTAAAGGGAGTGCCATAATTATCTCCAATGAGAGGCATAAGTAGATTTGATTCTTTAAAAGGTGAATCTTCTAATGCAAAGGGCATCAATAATCTTGTAAAAGTTGTGAAAAGTACCAAAGGGTAGGGGTTTTTAGAGGGGAAGATGTTATAATGTAGGAAGGGGTTGGAATATCCTCACAGGAAGTATATATTATATCGATGTGGTGAAGAAGGGAACAAATATTTTGAGTGGATGGACTATCCTACATAGTATGGATGGCTAGCCGAACATCCATGACTAAATATGGATGAAGCTGAAGTGGAAGAAGAAATGGAGGTTTCTACGAAACTTGGTGAAACCCTCATGATAACAGGATTATGATCATCCTAAAAAAAAAAAGAATAATATGGTTTTGGTGATGATTCCTTACTATGGACATATATTTTCAAAAATATATACCTTTAGAGGAAAATTATGTAAAATTATTATTCATGGTGGTAGTTGTGAAAATATGGTCTCGATTTTGATGGTTGATAAACTCATTTTGAAATTTGAGAAGAACCTATATCTCCATATCGTATATCATGGTTAAAGAATGGGAATGAGGTAGTCATACCTAAAATATTACTTAAAATTTTTCCATTTGGAATACTAAAAGGATGAGGTGTGGTGTGATGTTATCCAGATGGATGCATGTCATATATTATTGGGGCTCCTTGGTAATATGATAGAAAGGTTTTACATGATGGAGTGAAAAAAATTGTAAACACTTTTTCAAGGTTGGTGTAAAGGTGGTATTGTTACATTGATGAAGAATATTATTGATCTAAATATGAAGATATATAACTAATATGATTGTCATTGTAGCAATAAATGAATAAAAAATTCAACATAGAAATTAGATGAAGGAAACTAAGAAATGAAGTATAAACCCTAAGTGTAAAGAGATTGTAATAAGCCTTATCTTATTTTTCATAAATATTGGAGGTGTATAGAGATGGAAAAATATAAAAAATGAAGAAGTTACTATTGCACTGAAAGCACATAAAAATGCAAATATGGAAGAATAAGCTAGACTGGGGTGCCTAGAGATAGAAAAGGGTGCCCGTGGGTGCCCTAAGTCTAGAGAATTTCTCAAAAATCACCTCCATGAATGATAATGTATTTTTTTGTTCACTTTTCATCGCTATGAGGTAACACAATGATCGCCAAATTCACTAGAAACTTGTAATGAAGTATTGACTTCTAAAATCCTCAAAGAGACATAAAATCCTAAAAAATAAAGATGGTAAATGAGGGTTCAAAGTGTCCTTAGCTGTCATAATGATGAACTTAAAACTGAGCATTTTAGTACATCTCAAACACAATGTAGTTTGATGTTTGTTTGTGTGGAATTCCCTAGGTGGTGATTCTTGTGCGCTTACTTGATAGGAAGAAAATAATATAGATGTAAAGAAACAAAATAGATATGTTCATGGAATAGAATGAAATTCCCTCCTATGAAGTTTAAGAATAATTTCCAGCCATTGTGTCCCTTGGATGGTTCTACATGGATTGAATGGAGCTCTTTGATGTTTAAATGGATGCCACATTAGGTAATGATAGTTAATCCTTAGTGCTTGGTCCATCATTATGATCACATAACTTTATATTTATATGATTCCCTTTCTTTAATTTTTTAATTAACCTTGAAAAGGCCGACTACCAAAACGATAAGATGGTCAAACAACTAGAAAGGACCCAAAAAGTGTGAAAAAAGTATATTAAGGTTAAGGGTTAGAAGAGGGGATGAGGTGCCCTGAGGTGGCATCTTGGATGGGTATTGGTGTCCATGTTCATAAATGTCGAGGTATTAAATAGAGAATTAGAAAGTAAGGGTTTAATACCATAAGTGGCAAATAAAAAGAAAATAAAGGTGGCCAAAGACATGGGTTAATTAGTACTATTCTTACATATGAATCATATCAATAGTAGAATAAAATGAGGACTCAAAAGTTACCCAAAGTGAATAATTTTGTGTCTACATTTTCCCCCACTTTATGTTGGTGACTAGAAAGCTTGGTAATATAAATTAGATAGAGATGCCTACGTAATAACCATGTAAATCGATGTAGAGGAGCATCGCGAGGCACATGAAAAAGCATGGAATGATTAAAAAATGTGAAGTGTAGATGGTAAGGAATAAAAAGTACAAAAAATTGATGATGATAAATGATCCTAGGGTGGAAACGCATGTGTATATGTTGTGATGTGCCTATTATCAGTGTCACTATCGATATGATTGTTATTTTGATGTTGTGAAGTGATGAATGATGTTGAATACCACTTCCCATATGGATAGACCTATGAAAGAGAATAATAAACAAGTAGTCAAATATGTGTGTATACGTATTAAACAAGGCATGAAAAGAAGTTTGTAAAATGAAAAATGTGTAAAATAAATATGTGCTCTAGATCCATGATGAGAAAATGGGTGTAGAAAGGTTCTGAATATTTTTAGATGAAACGAATTATTTGAGAATCTCACACCAATTACACTCACAAGATTTTTAGGTGATCTCACACCATGTCATCAAAGAATTATATGGAGAAAAGTTTTGTGTAATTCTCTAACCTTAATCTACTTCCTCTAATTTAGGACTCTAGTGCGAGATGGTGTCCGAAATATGACCAATTCATTCCAACCCCAAATTGTTAAGGACTATGTGAACTATAAAATCCATTATGTGTGGAGTTCTATAGAATTTTTGAACTTCCAAATGTATTGTAACTTCCCCCTAGTTATAGGCATCCATAAAGGTATGTGTTTTTCTAAGGAATCCATTGTGATTCATAGTCCTGAAAACTTAAAATTCTGATGTACTGATACTATGTTGTGTTGTGAAATGACTATATACTATTGTAGGGGTGTCTGATTCACCCAAATGATGCCCCAGATTGTTTTGAGTGCATGTGATGTTGTTGAATGAGTATGCATCTTAAATGAGGACCGATCGTTGTCTTGAAATTGTGGCATATAGGGGGAAGGGAATGTGCATGGTAGAAACCAAGGCATGCGTAAATAAAGTGACTAGGAGACAAGTGTTAGTAAGAGAAAAAATGCATGTAAAAGACAAATTTTAAGCTAAGAAAATAATGTGTAAGCTAAAACACACGAAGAAAATGTAAACACGCAAGAAAAAAATGGAGATGAAAAAAATTGGGATGCAAACATGGGACATAACTCATGATGTAGCAAGAAAAAATCAAGGTAGACAAGGCTAAAAGTAGACACATGTACACACAAGAGAAAGGGAAAATCCCATAGAAGAGAGAATAAAAAGAGTAAAGAATGACAAACATTGTAACAAACAACCATAGAAGCATATATTACTCTAAAACAAATGCTACACAGAGGACCCATCACTTGTGTTTGAAAGATTCAAAGTATTTAAAAACATTTACAATCTAATATAGTAGTGTGTTATAATACAAAATGAAACAAATGCACTTGTAGTGTAAGAAATTTGATGCACCATGAGCCATTATGGTATTGGTACAAGGTATTGATCTAATCATCCATGATGTGTGTATGGATCTATATATTCTTTGATCAGAAGTAAAAAGGAAAGTGAACGCACATGTGTGTCTAACAAAGATAATGAGATCTGAGTTATCCATCTAGCAAGTGTAATAGAGTTAACATGTAAAAGCATAAGTGAGAAAGAGTAAATGAATACAAGATATGTAGTATGTTGTCGATGGTTCAAAAAGGAATGCAATTACAATGATAGGAGCCACGTTCCCCCCAAGTGGATGTGTATGTATGCAATTATGTTTATTTGTATATGCCCCCTCGGAAGTCAAGAATAAATAGTAAACAAGAGTGCTTTATAGAGAAATGGTCTGAATGTGTGTCAAAAAAGATGTGATTATCAAAACTCAAATTATAGAGTGTAAACACATGATTAAATGAGTGAGTTAATTAAAAACATGAGTGTGATGAGGTACATTTGAGATTTATACCCTCAAAAATTGAGTATATATTTTGGAACTAGATTATGTCACAAGGTAATGACCACAATGAGTAGCATTAGAGGTAAGAGATATGTAGGGCGAATGGGTATGGTGAATAATTCACAAAGTATATAGTAGATTTTTTGAGAGAAGATGTCTAATCTGTATGATGCACGCATGAGAAGTATGTAATATGTAAATTTGAATATATAATGTGTGGTGTGTGAGGTTCATGTGTATAGTATGCTCTCAAAACTTAACTCTGAATTGTATCACAAGAGTGCATCATATAGTAATGATTGTTGTTCTATTTGTAGTATCTCTTAAGATACATGACATTCGTGGGCTTTTAGCCACTTTCCCAAAAAAGAGGCAACATGGTAGACTCCACCATAAATTTTGTTAGTAATAATGTAAGGACCAAGAAAATTGGGCTTAAATTTACCTTTAAAAGGAGGTTCGAATTCATATTTTATTAGTTTATATTATGACAAGGTTGCATATGTTGAACTCATGAGGATGAATTTTATGATTCTATGCTTATGTGATGCGAGACTGATATGCATGAATATTTTTGAGTACATGGACATGACGGTATTCTAACATCTCTAACTCATGAAGGTGATTTTAAAGGTATTTATTGTCTTTAAGTATGCCTTTGAGATAAATACACAATGAGGGCTTCTAAAGTTTGACTCGGTTGATGACCTCGATCTTTGTAGACTAGTGAAAAAGTAGTTGCATTACTAGGTGTACACATGCTTGTGCAATAAACCCAAAGAGTAGAAAATAGTTGATTATGGTAGTCATCACGATAGAAGAAAATGTCTTGCATAACATTTTGAAATTACTTTTATTGGTGGCATCATCTTGGCCAATGTCGTACTAGAAATAAGGAGTAGAGAATGAATTTTGAATTTTGCACAAAAGTGTTTAACGTCTTTATTTTTGAAGGAAGATTCATTATCAATGATAATGGTAGATGGAACGCAGCAAAGTGTGTAATGATATGGGTAGTGAGGAAACTTCAAATTTTAGTTCCTATTATATTAAATAGTGGGACTACTATGACTCATTTGGTAAATATTCGGTGGTAGGAATAATGTATTTATGTCCATCATCTCATTCAAGATTTATCATGCCAATTAGGTCAAAATATATGAGAGAGAATGGCCATGTCGTGCACGATCGGTTTGAGATCATATGTGGGAATGTGGTGATCGTTTCTATGCTTCTATAAATTCTTGCAACAAGTAGCATATTCGAGGCAGGTCATGTTCCATAGTAGGCTAGTAATATCCTTTACAAAAATCTTTTGAAAGATGCCTTTACCAAAAAATGACCACCACACATGTCATCATGTACTTACCGAAATAGTGGGGATATCGGAAAACCCTAAACAAAGTAAGATACAACCCTTAAGTTCACGTTTTAATACTTCTATCATGATGATGACATAACAGTAGCCTCAAGTCGTAAATGATGATATTTATGATTTTTTGAACACGAGGAGTGGTTTACTTATAGAATAAGTTGTAAATCAAAGTAAACTATTTAGGATTTTCATGACTATGTGTGATGTTACAAGTTACTAGAGGTAGAGTGGAAGTAGAAGGATGTCATAATTTTTAATAATGAATTTGGCTAGTGTGAAATCATTTATCCCCTTAGATTAATCTAAATATGGAAATATATGCCTAATCTAATTGTTATTGCTATAGAAAATGAAAAAATAACTAAGTACAAAAATCAACCCACACAAACTAAGAAATGAATTAAAAACCTAAGTGAAGTGAGAGGTTAAGAATCCTTAGATTATTTCAAAGAAATCTGAGATGTATAAGCATATGGAAATTTTAAAATACTAAGCACTAATCACAGTTGCACTTTGAATCTCAAAAAATGTAGATATGGAAGATTAAGTTGGACTATGGTGAATGGATATTAACAAGGGTGCCTGCTGCAGATCCATAGGCATGTTTCTGGGTTCTTTGGTTTATGGAAATGATTATAAAACCTCCTTTGAGTGGGCATGTGGTATTCGTTCTTGTTCACCTTTGGTCACCATGAGGTCGCATAGTGATCACCAAAGTCATTAGAAATCTACAATGAAGTATTTTCCTATAAAACCCTAAAAGATACATTGAATCCTAAAAGCGAAAGATGCAAAATAAGGGGTGAGACTTTCCTCGGTTGTCAAAATAGTTAACTTACAAATAAGCACTACACTATATCTTGAAACAATACATTTTTATGTGCGTGTGTGTGTGGAATTGTTCCCTAAGTGGATCTTATGCGTGACACACTTGATAGTGAGAAAATAAGCTAGATGTAAAAATGTAATAGATGTGTGCATGGAATAGAATTAAATTACCTCCTATAAAGTATAGGAAGAATAACCAACCCTTATTTCCCTTGGATGGGTTTAGATGGATGGAATGGAGGTCATAAATTATTGATGGATGCCACCTTAGGTTGTGATAGCTAATGCTTAGTGCTTGGTCCGTTATTATGATAACATAACTTTATACTTATACGATTCCCTTACTTGAATTTGATAACTAACCCTGATAAGGCTTACTTTTGAAAAGATAAGATGCTCAAAATACTAGGAAGGACCCAAAATTATGAACAAAGTATACTTTGGGGATGCAAAAGGGGATGAGGGCACCTAATGATGGCATCTTGGTGGACAGTGGAGTCTATGATGATAAATTTCAAGGTATTAAAAGGAAGATTGAGAAAGTAAGGGTTAAAAACAAGAAGTTGAAATAGAAAGAAAATAAAGGTGGTGAAATACATGGGTTAATAAGTACTATTTTTACTTAGTAATCATATGAATAATATTATACAATCATGACTAGATAGATACCCAAAGTGTGTGATTTTTGTCTACAAAGAGAAGAGTGTCACGCTTATTGGTTTTAAAATATTTTTACAAAAATTGAAGAAGTTAGTTTTTATGCACTAATGTCAAAGAAGGTGGAAATAGAGGCTTGGATATACATTGCGATAGTGAAGGTAGTAGAATAATACAAAGATGGTGTACCATATGAGATAGGAAATGGGTTACCTCTGAAGTAGGATATACAACTCAATAATGATTTGATCCTGGGATCGGCCCTTCTAAATTAGGTAGCCAATAAGATGAGTTTGATATAGTGTTAGGAGTTGAAAAGGAACATGGTGATCTAAGACGAAAAAGGTTAGATAGAGAAATCATGAGTCCATGTGTAACTATTGCACTATTGAATCCTAAGAAGGATGGATACTAGAGAATACATGTGGATAGTAGGGCTATAAATAAAATCAAAATTATGTATCAGTTCCAAATTCTAAGATTGGATGATATGATGGACGCATTAGTCAAAGAATGCTATTTTAGTAAGATTGAATTTTTGAGTGTGTACAACCAAATCCAAATTCATGAAGGGGGTGAATGGAAAAATATTTTCAAAAAAATATGGATTTTACAAGTGGATGGTGATGCCATTTTGGCTATCTAATGCACTCGGTACATTCATGAGGTTGATGAACAAAGTAATGTAAGAATAAAATAGTAAGTTTGTGGTTGTCTATTTTTATGATACTTCTATATTGAGTAAGACAATGGAAGAAAAATGTCTACATCTGAAATTGGTATTAGAATTATTACGAAAAGAGATTTTGTATAAAAACTTAAATAAGTTTAGATTTCTTCAAAAATTTCTATATTTGGGGTTTTGTCATCTCGGAGGATGGAGTGAGGATGGATGAGAAAAAAGTAAAGGAAAATTTTGAATTTCCTATTCAAGGAATGTGATAGAGGCTCGTAGTTTTCATGGATTGGTAACTTTTTATTGGGATTTCATGAGGAATTTTAGTATCATTTCCACACCCATAATAAAGTGTATGAGGGGATAGGAGTTTGTATGGACCAAGGCACTAATATATAGTTTTATATTGTTGAAGAAAAAGTGTCACATGCACTGATTTGGTATTTCCTTATTTTAACATGCCCTTTGAGGTTGATTGAGATGCCTTATATTTCGGTATTGGAGTTATAAATAGTCAAGAAGGATGGTTTGTGCCATTCTTTAGTGAAAAGTTAAGTGAATTCAAGAAGAAATATTCTACTTATGATGTGGAATTTTATGTTATTGTTCAAGCACTAAGGCATTCAAGACATTACTTAGTACTTAAGGAATTTGTAATCATTACTCACCATGAAGCATTGAGGTATGTGAACACACAAAAGAAGTTAAATAGTATGCATGCAAATAGGGTTTAATTTTTGCAAGAATATACTTTTATCTTAAAGAATAAGCTTGCTAAGAAGAATTATGTTGTTGATGCCTTGATTAGGCGTGTAGAATTTCTATTAACAATGGAGAATGTATTAGTAGGGTTTGAGGTAGTTAAGGAATTGGATGAAGGTGATCTAGATTTAAGCTGATGTTGTTAGACACCGTAAGGAACCTAGAGTGATTATTTGTTCTTTTGATTATTTAATGGAGGATGGTTATTTATTCGGTGGAAAAGAATTGTGCATACCTGTTGGTTCAATGAGAGAAAATATTATAAGACAATTGCAAATTAGGGAGTTCTCTTGACATATTGGTATAATAAAAAAAACTGATCTTGTGGTAGAAAACAATTATTAGTTAAAGGTAAAGAGGGAGATAACTAGGATCGTATCAAGATGTAAAGTGTTCCACATGGATAAGGGCCACAGACAAAATATTAGGATATATATTCCATTACATTTCCCTACATGGTCATGGGTTGATTTAAGTATGAACTTCATGTTAAGAATTCCCATCAAACAATGAGGTAATGATTCTATCTTTCTCATATTTAATAGATTTTCTAAGATGACACGTTTGATTCTTGTAAAAAAACTAATGATGCTTCTAGAGCTGAATTATTTTTTTAGAAGTGGTAAGGTTACATGGATTTCCAAGAATGATCACTTATGATTAGGACACAAAGTTTTTATTCACTTTTTAAAGAATATTTGGATTAAAATGTGGACACAAGCTGTTATCCCAATTTTTCCCACAGTGAAATTTATCAAACATGACCCCGTATAGAACAAACAAGAGAATGCACATTCAAATCCAACAATCATGCAACAATGGGACCCAAAATTGGAGAAGCGAGGTTGGTAAGGATGAAAACAGATGTTAAAGAAACTAGAGGCTCAAAGGAGAAGAAAAGAAGAAGGATCAAAGTCTTCGGGCTCTACAATGATTCAGAATGAGCCCCAAAATTTGCTAAGTATAGAGAGTCATTGGAATCTTCCAAGTGTCCAAATGATACACCTCCAAAGATTGAATCCAAAAGGGAAGAATCAAATGAGAGTGAAAATTACACATTTCCTAGGGCCGAAAAAAGATAGAGTCGGCCATTGAAAACTCTGAATAAGTGGAAGGAAACACGTGTCAGCTCGGTGCAATTTCAATATGGGAGCCCAAGGTGGAGGCTCAAACTTGCACCATCCCTCCATGTGGCCAGTGGTAAATGGAGGTCAAATTAAAAGTGGGAGTAAATTGGTAAAGTATAAGAGTGTCGGTGGAGGCCTCCATGTGTCTCAATGGTGCAACACCAAGGCTGGGTCCAAAGTGTGGCTAAAAAAAATGAGTGAAACTCCCACGCGTTTAGGGTCCAACAAAGTAAGCAGAGCGAGGCAGTGGGACAAAAATTGACTAAATATAGAGAACCAAGTGACGCCCACATGTTGTATCAACACAATTTCAAAGGCGTGGCCTAAAAGGAAACCCCAAATGAGTTCTAACTTGCCACGAGTTCGGGGATTGCAAAAGTAAGAGTGGCCATTGAAAATTCCAAGAGCCTACGGAATCCTCCACATGTCTCGACCATGCAACTTCAAAAGAAAAACCAAGGGGAAATTTCCAAATGAGCACAAAGCCTCAACGTATCTAGAGTTAGACTTTTGGCCCCACCAAACAAGGAGACATAGGAAAAATACAAAGGAGCCCAAGGAGTTCGCGTAAGTCATCATGTGTCGATCCTAGCACAATTTCAAGCCATTAGGAAGGAGCCGAATCTCCAAGATGCGTGAGGCTTCCACATGGACCCGGTATGGATAGACTCATTAAACACGCGCATCCTGAACCGTAAACTTTAGATAGCCATATGTTTTGGTGAAACTCAGATTTGGGAGGGAGAAGACTTTTTGGAAATGTATCGACACCCTCTATGCCATGAAAACATAAAATATCATTCTTAATAGGATTTAGTAGGTGAAAAATGGGAAAACATCTTCCAGGACATTAATGCAGAATCTGATTTCTTCAACTACCATATTAGATTTAATTTGATCCGTCGTTCTTCTTCCTTAGCACACCAAAAGACATAGGGAACCAAAATCGACAGATTGTAGGTGGATTTGAGAGGGTAATTGATTAATGGTGGTTTAGCTTTCAAAGCAGATTAAATGCATATCTCAAGGTGGTTGAAGCAAGATTTGAATTCTTCCATCCTCTCTCTCGTTCTTCCCTCCTCTCTCTCTTCTTCATATATATTGTAATGAAGGGGCATATTCAAGTTGTTGGTCATTGTTTTTACTCTACCCCCTCTCTCTTTCTTCCTTAGGGAAGAATTCGGAGTCTAAGCCTCCTCCCATGACTCTGTAATGGAATTTTTTTTCCTCTTTCCCACTAATGATGTATCGTGTAACATTTCAGAGCAATAAAATTTGTTTCATGATGCATCTTTCCATCCTTGCTTATTTTGTTGTCTCTTCTTACCTCTCATCGTTACGGGGTATCTTTGTGCATTCTATGATGTTTTTGTAGGTTAAGGAGCTATGCTTAATGGTTTTTAAGTGTTTTCCATGTGAAATCTATTTTGGTTTGTGGTGCATTACTCCCACCCTCTCCTCTTCTCACCTCTCTCCACTTTGGCGGTTGGATCTATGACTCAACTACTTCCTTTTCTAGTGTACATGACCTCTTAGTGTAGGCTCTCTCTCTCTCTCTCTCTCTCTCTCTCTCTCTCTCTGTCCCCTTGGAATGGTTAGATTAGGGGTAAGTGCGGAAAGTTGGGGAACAAAAAAAGGGGTCATAAGTGGATGTCATATTGAGAATAACAACATAATATCAACTTGTAGGGATTATTAGCAATGTATAAACTCAAAATTAGAAACAATTATGTCAATATGAATAATACCATCCAAAATCTAGTTTTTAAACTACTATTTTGTTTTAAATGGACAAGGTTAGCTATATTAAAACTCAAAATTCAATGACTTAAGTTTTTTTTTTAAATGCCTATAAGATTGTAGTTCATTTTCCCATGATTTGGATAACAAAATTGATATATATATATATATATATATATATTCCTTTCCTGATAAGTTAGATTCCACTATCTATCTAGGGATAGATTTTATTTTGTATTTTTTTGAGAAATATTCCTTTTTATGATTTTTTCGTGAAAGTGATTTGAAAACATAAAGAAAACAGAGCACTTTCCATTTTCCCGCCATAACTTCATCAAAAATATTGAAATCATATAACAAATTTTGAACATGTATATAATTTCACCATGGTTGGGATGGTATAAGTTTTATCACATTCTAACAAATGAAACAAAATTTGTAGTCTTAAACGTAGACATAAACATTCATGGGAAAAAGTGTCTTAAAGACCTACTATTAGTAAAATAAAATAAAATGATATTTATCCTATTCTATTCACTTTAAAATCAATATTTATACAAAGCTAACATCTCCCTATGCGATGGTACCATTTTTATATCATATTTTTGAATTTTCGGCATGGTTCAAGTCATAAAAGACTAAATTTGATGTTTTGTTATTTTTGATGTAAAATTCAGGATTTGATGTCCACTTAATTGTCCCCCAACTTTCTGCACTTACCCTTAGGATAGAATAGGTTCTTCTGCACTAGAGTATCTTGTGGTAGGTAGATTAGAAAGTAAGAATCGACTTTCTCTAGAGCTCCATCTCAAGTTTTGCAAGTCCAATAGCTTGAGTGATGGTCCCATGTTGTGCAATCACACCGAATGCCCCATTTCACACCGGGACATTTAGGGTCTTGTGATTCAACACTAACAATAACTACTGATTAAGTAGTATATATCACCCTAAAATTGATGGGTAGACACAATTATTGAAAAAAGCTTGGGAAATATCCTACATTGTATAGTTATAGAAAATCCAAAACAATGGGATTTGGCTTTACCACATGATGAGTTTTCTTATAACAACTTGGTAAATAGGTCAACACGAAGGTCTCCTTTAAATATTTTCATGGTAGGAACTCAATAGGATTCATACATCTGATTGTGCTACGTGGTGAAGATAAAACAAGTGTTGATGCAGAAACATTTGTAGAACACATCCTAAAATTATAGGAAGAATTGAGGTAAAAAATAAAAGTTAGAATGAAAAATATAAAGAAACTACAAATGTCAGTAGGAGATTAATGTATATGAAGAAGGAGATATGGTGAATCTTAGAGAGGAGAGGTTTCAAAAGGGGACATATAATTAATGGAAGTATAAGAAGATTGGGACACATAGGATTCTAAAGAAATATAGTGATAATTCCTACAAGGTACATATACTTGAAATTTTTTTACTTCAATATTTTTAATGTTTCTAACTTATGTAAGTTTTTAGGTCATAAGGAATTTTTAATGGAGAAGGAAGAAATAAACTAGGAATAGATGATATGAAATAAGAAAAACGAGAAGGTGATGCATGTCTTGGACCAAAAGAGGGTCACTTCTAGACATGGGATCTACATCATATACTTGGTATAATGGGAAGGTTTGTAGCATAGAAATAGCTAGATTCCTAAGTAGAAGTTGAAGAATATTGAAAGTGGAAACTTTGATGAATTCCAACAACTAAATGTTTAGGAGCACGTTTCTTATAAATAAAGGGAGAATGATGTGGGAACATAACTTCAAGAGACAATAACTTTTGATCGACCCTTTGTATTATCTTAAAATTTTCCATGGTTTTATATTTTTATTAGTAATGTGCTAGGACATTGTTTCCATAAAGGTCGGGTTAATTTTTGACATTTCTTGGGGAAAATTCATTTATCTAGTGCTCTAAAACTGCTCAACTTTTTTGTTATTTCCTTCTCGCACTTATTTAAAATATTTTCCTGAAATTTTATGTTATAAGAAAATATTTTATGTACGTCTTAATTTATAAAGGAATATTTTAAACACAAGGAATAGGGTCCATCCATGGTGTTTTACTTCTTAGGGTTTTTGATTTGTTGGGTTTTTTTAAGATTTAGGGTTTTTAAGAGATAATGGGAAATAAAAGGAAAATCGTAAGGTTTTATATGATTAGTGTGGATTGTCAAATTATAATAAAAATATTTTTAAGCTTATGGTTTTTTTCTAAATTGTTTGTGTGTGTTTTAGAGGTATTTGAACCTCTTGCAATTAGATCCATATCAACAAAAGTGAGAACTAGGGAGTATAGAAGTAAGCCACATAAGAACCAAATGGGAAGAACCAATTACAACCTAAGGGGGCAAAGCATAAATAAAATGAAATAGTGGGGTATTTTTTAGGACACACCATTTGCTCTTTTCCAAACATCTGATCATAAGAAAATTTCATAGTGAGGCTCGATCAACTCATTTCCTGCCATTTCCCATCATCATACTAGCTTGGATTAGCATAGGAATCAATATATCAGCTAAGTATTCTTCCTCTTCTCATTGTTAAAACTTGGTTGTATAGTTTATGATAATTTAGATTTTTTCCTAAGATTATTCATGGTATTTTTCTAATTATCCTTGGAATTAATTTATTAGGATAATCTGCCATTGGTTATTACCCTAGATGATTAACCTTTTAGGTAAAATGAATTAGATTAAAACAAAGTAGGGTGATTTTTTTCTAGAAACATTTATTTTTTAAAAGTGTTTAAGTCTTACTATTATCTATAGTATTTTATTATATAAACCATAAATCTTTGGATCCATTCTATGGACTTGTACAATGCATATTTTCAATCTCACATATAAGAAATCTAGTTCAATTGACACATAATATGGGAAGGAATAGATAATCATCAGCTTCATTTAACAAGCATTTCCAATATTATTTTTACTCATTCCTTTTACAGAAATACTATTTGGTACTAGTTCATTCTTCAAATATTGGTTCATAATTTTTTTCTATTATTAGTAGAATTATAGTTGTAGTGAATTCTACTTCTATGAAAAGATTTATTATTTGCAAGATGGTATAGGAAAATTTCACTCATGGATGCACTCCACATACATATGGACTACCTTTTTGAAGATCAAAAGAAGGAAAATTTGAAGAATAAAAGTGGTGTACAAGAATTTTTCTATTTTAAAGCGTGTCATAGATCCTAGTATCTATCTAATAATTATATGAAATAAGAATATTATTGAGGCATGGAATAAATTGGTTACTTAATATAAAGGTTTTCTAAGTTAAATAAATGCTACACTTTAAACCCTTTAAGTAAAATTAATTTTGAGAATTTACAAATTTTAGACGATGAGGGAGTAGGAGTTGGAGTTAGATTGAAGAGAGGAATCTTCTAGAACAATATTTTGAGGGATTATATATTTCTACATAGGTTTCTAATTTAATGGGAAACAATAATATCTCTTCTCAAAACACTAGTCATATATTTACATTAAGATAGAGTCAAAATAAGTAATTTTTGAATCCACATCCATCAAATAATTTTTTTATCATAAATATGAGATGAGGAAAGAAATCTTGAAATATCCTAAATTTAATTAATTTGATGATGTTTATCATTAATATATTATGTTTTTCATTTTCATCTATAGTTAGTAAACTAGAAGATATGTAAAAGCTACCTTGGAGAAAAAGTGGGTTAATGATATGAAAAGAAATTTTGATTCCATTAAGATCCAAAATACATGGACTATTATCAAGGGAGTCTAGTTCATAAATATTCCTTTGAAATAATTAGGTCTATAAGACCAAATTTTACTGATTATCGGGTTTCACTAATTTATAGATTTTTGGGTAATTGATAATTGAAGTATTTACACATAATGGAAAGATTTTTTAAATACATAAGAAGTAATTATAATCATGATATTAATTCAATATTGGAATAAATTTATTATGTGTAATAAGATTTAAATATTCATATTGGAGATATTTTATTGATAGAAGGAAGTCTACTTTAAGTTATTTTTTCACATTAGGAAGTGGTTTGATTTCATTGTAGACACCTATAATTACGCCCAAGCAATTTAAATACTTAAATTGTGCTAATTATCCCCTTTCTTGCAAATCAACGACATATCGTCAAAGGCACTCATTTTCCCTCATATCATCATTAATTAATTACACTAAGCTAATTAATTAAGTTGCTTATCAACAAATACCTAATTAACGACCTTTAATAAATCACCCCTTCTACCTAGACTAATTAATTATTATTAATTAATTAGCTTTCCCTTCCATTTAACCAATAAATCAATATTTAATTGATTTAATCCCCTTATAATAGCCTAAATCACACTAATATTCCTCTAATTGGCTTCTATAAGCTTACACCTACCTATTAATTAATCACCTTTGATTAATTAAAATACCCCCAACTCCCATGACTTGCTAAACATGTATTAAACCCTTCTAAAGTAAGGTTACCTTTAATAAAGCAACCTTATCCATTCCTAATCATGTTTTACCTTTATCCCACATTCATGAGAATGTGTTGAATCCTTATCCTTTGGGCTATATAAAGAGCCCTCCACCTACCTTTTTACTTACACCTAAACTTTCTAAGAGAGTAAATGCAAAGCATATAGCAAAGAGACTAAGAGCTTGCACCTTGTCCTTTTGAGAGTTCATCATCTTGAAGAGTTAAGCCTCTTTCTTAAAGTGCTTGGGTCATATGGGAGGTGTCGAAAGGGTCTTGTAGCCCAACTTTGATTAGCCCCCATTCCTAGGTTATTGGAGCATTAAGGACAACTATTTTGATAGCCATGGAGCTTACTTAGGTCCATTCATTTATTTTTTTGTTAGAGAATAGAGGATTTTAGATATTTAGCATTGTTAGTTTCAAAGTTTGTATTGATGAATGCTAGCATCTAACCATTGTTTAATTCTTATCATGATGGTGTTTATGCTTTGTTTTAGCTAAATTGTAGAACTATTTTAGGTGGTAGTTCTTGCTTCATTTGATTTAGCATTAAGCAAATTATACATGCACACATTTGGCATGCCCGGTGGGACTTACTCCATTGTCCTTTGCACTTAATTTCAAGTTTTTGTAGTTAAGTTTTATTTTTGGTTACTAACCCTCTTTTACACATGTTGATCTAACTTGTTTTTTTAACTTGTTTTGTTGAGTTTGCATGTGTTGGGTATTCCTTGTAGGTATGAAGGAGGTGAAGTGCTGTCAAAATTGGAATTGATGGGAAAATTTCAAGATTTTTCCATGTTTTCATTTTTAGAGCTTACTTTTTCAACATTCTACATGCTAGTTTTGTCAATTTCTTGAAAATTTTAAATTCTTGAGCATGTAGGTTAGTGTTTGATAGTGCTGAGTCTTCTATTTACATATTAATGTAGTGGGTTGCTGTCAAAATTTAATCTTGGTGAGAAAATTTCAAGATTTCATCATGTTTTCATTTTTAGAGCTTACTTTTTCATCATTCTACATGCTAGTTTTGTCAATTTCTTGAAAATCTTAAATTCTTGAGCATGTATGTTAATGTTTGATAGCATTGAGTCTTCTATTCATATATTAATGTGATGGGTTGTTGTCAAAATTGAATCTTGGTTGGAAAATTTTTCCCATTTTGCATATTAAGGGATGTTTTTTGACATTTTTAAGTGCATGTCAAGTGCATACCCATGAGCATAAGAGCATATGCGTAACCCATCTTCCGAAGGCCATAAATTTTGCTCCCGACCTCAAATGACTCCATTTTTTTGCGTTGGAAAGGTATTGAAGTTAACTATGCAATGAAAACATAAATTCGAGATTTACACTTACAGAAGTTGCAGGTGCTTATTTTAAAACTGGTCATTTCTAACATGTCTAATGTTTTGATGAATGTTGTATTTCCATGCTTACTCGATTTAGATCAAAGCGTGTGTATGCTCTTCTTTTGCACCTTTTGGTGATATTGAGAATCAAAAATAAATTTGATCTATATCTTTTTAACATTTGGATTAAACTTGGAAATTTAATTATTCATTTCTTTAAGGGAATGAACCTTTTCAAAGCATTTTTCAATGGTCATTTGATTTGAAGTTTTCCATTTCTATATAGTTGGGCTAAAGTTTGTGTATGTTCTTCTCTCGCATCTTAGGGTGATCTTGAGAATCAAAAGCAACTTTAGTCTTCATTTTATAACATTTGGTAAATTGGAAACTTCATCTTTCACTTTTGGTTTAAGGGAATGAACATTTATCAAAAATTTTGTATGGTTCATTGATTGAAAATATTTTATTTACTTTTTAGTTGGATTATTTGTTGTGTATGCTCTTCTCTTGCATCCTTGGATGATCTTGAGAATCAAAAGCAACTTTTAATCCTCTTTTAAATAATGTGATTTTCTTGGAGAACTACTAACGCTTGAGTGCAGGACCTAAAAACACTTGTCAAAGAAAGGAGGAATCAAAAGCGAAATCAAAACTACTAATACGGTTGTTATACGAGTTGCCAAAAGGTGTTCAAGCAAACCACACCTAATTAAATAAGATAAAAAGAACAACATATTCAAAACAACTGTATTGCAGGTTTCGGAAAAGAGTACGTCCTCTCTCGCTCAACTGGAACATAACCCCTTTGGCATAACGCCTTAAGCTACACAATGGGGGTGGTTCCAGGGAACTAAAGTAGTCCACGCAGAGGAACCTTGTGGGCCAAAGCGGGAAGTGCTCCGCACTACCTACTTGACTAGTGATTCCTTTGTGAGATAGAGTTACGGGTTGTCCGTTGTGGCGACCCCGGTGATAGTACACGTGAGACGCACTAGTTGCCTCTTTGTTCTTAAAGGGGGTAAAGTAAAGCCAAGATACTCCCAAACTAGTCGGTGTGACTTTTTGGGTAAATAGCGCTCGCTCGTGGCAACTTTGTAACACCTAGGGCGAGAGAACCACCTAGAGAATATACTTTGGCCAGAGCCCACTTTGACCACTTTAAAACGGTGTTGAGTTGTGAACCTTCTTTTTGAGAAATGTGTGACGTATTACTTTCGCCTAGTTTTTACTTGCCTTAGGGCGAGGCGAAACTCTACCGAAATAAGACTAGCATTTTTGTCATTTTTCTTAATTTATTTCCTTCATATTCTTTTGACACTTTGTTGATCAAAGAGGTGTGATTACCTTTGTGTTGCCATTCGAATGTTTCTCTCACTTTTATGTTCGTTTATGCCCATCCATGTTTCTGCGGTGGGTTAGTTAAACGTCTAAAGTGAGTGGAGGCGTTTAAACGTCATTTGGTAGCCATTGTGATCTTGATTCCCACGTCAAGATCGTCATTGTCAGATTAAGCATGGTTCATCACTTGCGGACTTCCATAAGAGGAGTTAGTTTGTTTGTCTCGTATCATTACAATTTCGATATTTACGTCTTGTTTCTTGTAAACTCGACATAAATACCTATATTGTACGGTTACGCTACACACATTCTTAACTATTCCTAGCTATACTTTGAGCTTTTTTTGTTCAGTTTTATTATTACCTCGATTTCAAAAGGTGTTAGGAACTACCATTTGTGCGTGTTATATCAATAACACCTCGATATCAATACTCCACTTTCTTGCAAAGTGGGTTAACATATCTTGGTGATATTGTTGTGTCATTCACAAATCGTAATTGGCACTTTTTGAGATATAGGTCTTAATCAGACTTGAGCTTGCTCATCGTATATCTTGATTGGGAGATCGCATTTAACTTCATGTATTTACTTATGTCTTGTTCATTCCTTTGAACTTGGCATAAGTGGAGACATCTTGTTAATCATCTGGTATCACAAATTACTTTGAAACATAATCTAGGAGGTACTTCATTTGATTAAGTTTTGATACCAAACGATTGTTTCATTGGTGACTTTATCATTCTATCACATTGGTATTCTCACCTTTGTTAATTTACTCTTAACACATACATCTTGTGTTTCACTTAGGGGTAGTCATTGAATTTTGAACAAATCTACAACTTACCTTAGTGAAACTTATCAAAAACATGGCTCCTAAGGCGCGTCTAGGGTTAAAGAAACAAACATATGAGGAACAACAGGCGCAAGAAGCTTGGGAAACCTCTAACAGAGACAAGGGTCAAACCCATTTATCGAACACGATCTAGGACCACTATTTTCCATGAGAAAAGGAAACAAAAGAGATGGTCGATCATAGTGGAAATGAATTAGAATCACCACCACGAGACTTTGATTTTGACCCCACTCTACTAGATGAGTTTCTCCTTAGAAACAAAGATACGATTTTGCACGGTCATGGAATTAGGGCCAAATTGCCCATTGAAAGGAACCAATACTAGAAACAAATGACACTACTAAGGAGGAACACCCCTTATCAATATGGAATATATTTTAACAGTGGACATGCTTCCACTTCTTATGTAGAAAATGATAAAGTGGTAGGGCATAGAATACCCCTCATCAAAGTGCCACGAAGAAACAAGATAGGAACATGAGACAGGGGGAAGAACCTCCACAATACGAAGAGGAGGAACCTTTAGAAGAAGAAGACACAAACCAAGTCACAATCCAACAACAACTCAGTAACTTAAGCCGACAACTAGCTTTGCTTACTTTCCAGGTACAAAAAGACACAAACAAGAACGTTCAAAAGTCAAAGCCTAAGTTTAGGATCCACGAACTCCATCGAGAAAACCAAGGAGAAGAAGACATAGGGTATCATCATGTACACATCCCGTTTCTCCCACTAAAGAACAATTTCTCACACAAAAGTACAATCTATGAAAGCAATGCTTGCGAGCATCAAGAAAGCAATATAGGGAGTATTAGGAAATACCAATATGAAGAACTATGCCACTATCCTTTTGACAAGACAATGACCCTTCAACCCTTTCCAAAGAAATTTGATATGCCAAAGTTCGAATCAAATACAAAGGAAAGGGAGACCCGAGGATCATGTTAAAGATTTCTACATGGCATGTAAAGAGGTGTCTTATAGTGATAATTACCTCATCAGAATTTTCTCCTAAGAGTCTCGGAGGTCAAGCATTAGAATGGTTTACGCGCTTGCCACTGAGGATCAATTTTCACTGGCGAGAATGGCGGAAAGATTCGTGCGTCATTTCTCATATAACATAGAGTGCGTCACCATGGCGTGAGACTTGTGTAGCCACAAAACAACGCCCAAATGAGACCTTTGCCAAGCTTCCTCGATGATGGAGAGGGATAGCTAGTCGCTTCCCTTGCGCTTTCCACGAGAAAGCGGCTAGTCATATTTTCGTCCCTAATCTCAACCCGGATATAGCTTTCCACCTCCAAATGCATTGTGTCCGCACCTTTGAGGAGGTTATCGAGAAATGGATTCAAATAGAAAAGGCTCTCATTGCCAAAGGCACCCTCAAACCCAATCTAAAGACAACCAAAGTGTCAAACCCATTTGAAAAGCCAAAGATCTTTAACAAAAACAAAAAACGTGGTGGGAGACGGAATCACTGATTCCAAATGTGTTCAAACAGTCCAAACCAGTCAACATTTTAAACTGACCAAGGGCCCAATTCAACCACCACCAAAGCGAAGAACATTCACCTCCCTCAATGAGCCGTTGTCTGTCATACTAAAACAATTGGATGCGGCCCACATGATGACCTATCCTACAACACAACCATTCGATGACAACGCTCCTAAACCTTCATGGTATAAGGAGCATGAATCTAAAATGCATCACGTTAAAGGTCATAAAATAGAAAAATGTTTGTGACTTCGCCACTATATTCAAGGCGTCATTGACAACGGGGAGATAGAGGTGGATAACCCTAGCCACATCTGAACGCCTAATGAGAAAATGGGGATTTATAAGGAGCCATTCCCAAGCATGATAAGTCGGAAAAGGAAAAAGCTGGATCGGGGAGAGTCATCCCAAACCTATAAAGCCACGAATTACTTGTATACCAAGAGAGATAACAATCATTACGATTCATTATCGGATGTATTCGCTCCCCCTCTACCGTGTGTCAATACCATCCGGATCGAGGAAAGGGACTGTTGTGGTAACAAGACGTGCCCGCCTCGTGATTCCAGAACCCTCTCTGTTGACCCATAAGTAGTAAATATAACCTTTTAGAACAACTTGAGAAGACACTGCTAAGATCTCGATCTTAGATCTTCTCAAGATATCCAATGTGCATAAGGAAATTTTGAATCAAACTCTTCTGGGGTGGAGTGCCTTTAGAATTTTATCTGCATACCTTGAAGCCACGGTGGCAAATATTGCACCCATGAGCATCTCACTTTCAACCATAGGGAGGTCCTACTAAGAATCCTACACATAATCTTCCCTTATACATTGAGGTAGTTGTCACCCGTAGGGAAAATCAAACGGGTGCTTGTGGACAATGGATCAGGATTGAATATCTGCACGCTTAAGTTGGTCAAACAATTGGGACATACAGAGGCAGATCTTGAGTCCCATATCATCACTATCACCGCATACGACAACGCGGAAAGAGAGTCAGCAGGCACCATTACGCTGCCAATGGAGGTGGGCCCCACTTGCCATCAGACAAAGTTTCACGTCTTAGACTTGGAACTTCCATATAATATGCTTCTAGGCCGACCATGGATCCATGCCATGCAAGCAGTGCCATCAACATTTCATCAATGCATCAAGCTGAAGCATGAGGGACATACAATAACAATACCAGGAGACTCAGAGCCCTTTGCTCATTGTAGAGCTCTTAATAGCTTTGCACGAAAGGGTACATATGCATGTCCCTCCACAGATATAGCTGTCCCTCTTCATTCTGAGGCCATGGAATCTCGAGTAGATTCAAATTCTCTTCGTTCTTGCACTCATGGGGCATCTACTTCAACATCTCCATTTAATTCATGGGAGATGAAAATTATGGAATATGGGCAAATGGGAAGTATAATGTACAACAAGCACTCTTGGTTTCGAGACCTCTCCTTGTCACCCAAGACTAGAGGTCGACCCAACTATCGCTTGGGAGACCTAGAGAGGAACATATTATCGGGTCGTTCCTACACCGGAGGCTTGTTAGGCGAGGAAAAATTACTTGATCCACCTACTACTTGGGTCCCCGAGGACACTCGGCCATCTTGTTATCAAACCCCGAGAATATGAAAAATCTAGCGAGAATGATGTACTCCATGGGCTCTGAGGCCTAGGATGTGGGAGGAATGAACAAGGAGAAAGAGAACTAGTCCCTCTTCCACATTTCAAAACAGAAAGATATGGCATCGGGATTCGCCCTTATGGAGCACACCCCAACGATCAAGATGTGACTTGTTACGAGCATGAGGATAGCTCGATTATCTAGACAGCGTCTGATTCTGTTGTAGCCAATATGAGGATCTGGCCTCCACGAACCTTTTCATGAATAATGTTGTCCTAACCATCACCCCCAATGAACCAACCCTTGACCTTGTATACCCCTCCCTTGTTGAATGGGACCAACAACATCACGTGCCACTAGATTTATTCGAGAATGACGAGGCTATTGCAGAGTTCATGGGCATAAGGGATACAATTCCCATTGGAGATCACAAGAAGGGTTTCTTTATTGACTTAGACACCTATGCCTACTTCGGCGAGGAGGCTGAACTTCGTGGTCAGCAAAATTTAAAGAAAAGCGAGGGCAAGAGTTCTAAAGAAAAGCCTCGGCAAAAATCAAAGTCCAAGTCACACAGTGAAAACCTCTTTGAGGCATTGGTTGACAAACAAATAAGAAAATCAAAGGACAAACAAAGTGACCACGCCAAGGATGAAAAAGCTCGTAGAGACATCCTTGGATGAAGATCTCAACCTACCTCCCGATCCCACGCGTATGGAGGATTTATCAAAAATTTTAGTTGAAGAAACCATTGATGTTAATATTAGTCTTGAAGAAGATCCCAAGATAGTAAAATTGGGAGCATCACTCTCAACCAGGAAGAACAAAAGACGTTCACTATGCTTTCTGCGAGAGTTTATTGATGTGTTCGCATGGTCTTACAAAGACATGCCCGGCTTAGATCCAACTTTGGTCATGCATAACTTGGTTGTGCACGCAGACGCTAAGCCTATCAAACAGAAGCTTGAAAGATGAACCCAAGAGTGGCCTTGTTAGTTAAAGAAGAGTTGGAAAGGTTGCTTGCAGTAGGATTCATCGGACAATTGATTATTTTGAATGGATATCGAACATTGTTCCTGTCCAGAAGAAACCTATAGGTATCCGAATTTGCACAGATTTTAGGGACATCAATAAATCTTTCCCTAAAGATGACTTTTCATTGCCCAACATTGACATGATTGTTGACTCAACCAGCAGGGTATGAAATGCTATCACTTATGGATGGATTTTCGGTTATAATCAAATTAAGATCACGAGGAAGACCAACAAAAACAGCTTTTAAAACTCCTTGGGGCACCTTACATTATCGAGTGATGCCATTCAGCCTTAAGAATGCGAGAGCAACTTATCGTGGGCCATGACAGGTAATATTTCACGATATTATTCATGACATCATGGAAGACTATGTAGACGACATCCTAGGAAAGTCCAAAACAAGAGAGGAACATCCTATCATTTTGCGGTGTATCTTTGAACGCCTACGTGAATACAAAGTCAGGCTAAATCCAAAGAAGTGTGTCTTTGGTGTGCTATCTGGGAAACTATTAGGCTTCATCGTGTCAAGATGAGGTATTGAGGTAGACCCTGCTAAAGTATCTGCCATCACAGAAATGCCTCCACCTGAGAATATCAAGCAACTGCGTAGCTTGCAAGGGAAAATTCAAGCCATTCGCCGCTTTATCTCCCAGCTTGTAGATAAATGTCACTCATTCACTCATTTGCTTAAGAAGGACATCACTTTCATCTGGGGACCTGAGCAACAACAAGCCTTTGCTTTGCTTAAACAGATGCACAGCTAATCCACTGTCCTCATGCCTCCCACTCAGGAGAACCACTTTTACTCTATATTTCCACTACGCAATATGCTATTGGTGCCTTTGCTACTTAATATGACCTTAGCCATAAAGAGAAAGCAGTGTACTATCTGAGTCGCACCCTCATCGCCTATGAATGTAATTATCCTCAGATTGAGAAGGCTTGCTTGGCTATTGTTTTTACCTTTCAGAAACTTCGCCATTACCTGCTAAATACTAAGACCAAGCTCATATCCAAGGTCGACCCACTCAAGTATTTGTTGTCCAAACCTGCCCTCATAGGTAGAATGGCTAATTGGATCATTCTACTCAGTGAGTTTGATATAGAATTTGTCCATCAAAAATCAATTAAAGGACAAGTACTTGCTGACCAGCTAGCGGAAGCACCTTTGCAAAGCATAGAACCTTTGAGTCTGGATCTGCCAGATGCATCTTTGCTCTACATTGAAGAATCTATCATATGGCAGATACATTTTGATGGATCTTTTACGTTTCATGGTTCAGGTGCAGGAGTGGTCCTTATTACTCCTTCAGGTGATCCTATACCACAGGCTTTCCGCCTGGCCTTCCCTTGCACAAACAACATTGCGGAATATGAAGCACTCATTGCAGGGATGAAGCTAGCCATCAAGTGGAATATTCAACATGTGAAGGTTGTAGGTGATTCACAGCTAATCATCAAACAGGTTAATGATGAGTATAAAGTTAAGGATGACAAGCTCATACCTTATAAGAAGTTGGTGGAAACTCTGAAGGAGTATTTTGTGCGCATTACCTTTGAGCAAATCCCAAGAGCATAGAATAGATCGGTAGATGCTATGGCAACGGTGGGATCTATGCTTCGTATTCCGCTGGGAACAATGATATGCCATTCTTCGTAGAAAATCTCGCCCGACCCGCGTATGACATGCCAGAATCTTGCTTGGCTTGTGAGGTTGTTGGTCCCCATTCACCATGGTATGAACCCATTTTCACCTATCTTAAGGACAGTACATTCCCTCCCAAAATCTCCCACTCTGAAAAGCAGAGCCTAATTCGCCAAATAGCCCGTTACACCCTGTTAGGAGGTACACTTTATCGTCGTGGCTACGATGGGAATCTGTTTCGTTATGTCTGGATGTGTCGAGTCAATCCGAGGCAATTAAAGAAGTACGAAGGAGTATGCGGAGCACATACAAATGGAATGGTCTTGGCTAAGAAACTATTAAGAGTAGGTTACTATTGGCCCACCATGGAAACTGATTGTTGTAATTATGTTAGAAAATGTGTGCTATGCCAAAAGTATGGAAATTTCATCCATGCTCCATCGCACCATTGCTGACCAATCACTACCCCATGGCCATTCTCAAGTGGGGACTTGATCTAATAGGGAAGCTTACTCCTACCTCATCTAATGGTCATACACATATCATCACAGCTACGAATACTTCACAAAATGGGTGGAGGCTTTGTCCCTTTAACCTATGTCACGGGAGCACCTGATTTTTAAATTCATCATGAATCACATTATTTGCCGATATGGTATCCTATGACCATTATCACAGATAATGGGAAGTCATTTAAGAACAAAGCTGTGAAAGGTCTTTTCAACGGTTCCAAATCAGATTGAAATGGTCCACGCCATATTACCCTCGGGGTAATGGACAAGCTAAGGCAACAAACAAAACTTTGGTAAGGATAATGGAGAAGATGGTTAGCAAAACTGGTGAAACTGGCACCTCTGAATCCACCCGGCCCTGCAGGCCTGCAGAACATCAATTCGCACTCCCTACGGGTGCGACGCCATATTCCCTCGTGTTCGGGACATAATCTATCATCCCTTTAGAGATTGAACTCCCATCCTACAAATTTCTCTTCGGGACTATTTGGATAAGGATGAAGATTACCGAGTGGCAAGATTGGGTGAGTTAGAGCTCTGGATGAGAGGCGCATTCGCGCTCTTAATCACTGAAAGTATATCAACACAGAAATCTCCCAGTAACTACAACAAGAGAATCATCCCTCGCCGAGTTTGAGGTGGGTGATTTAGTTATGAAGGAGAACCAGATTGAACACCGGAGCGGAGCGAGAAAAGAAAGGGAAGTTCGAACCACCTTTGGTTAGGACCTATGTCATAGTTGCCAAGTATGGCACAGGGGCATACAAGTTGGCTCACCCCAATGGTGATGAGCTCCGGGAGCCCATGAATTCCATGCATCTTAAGAGGTTTTATGCCTAAACATGGCACAAGAAAGTCATAAAAATCATAAAAAAAAATAAAAACATAAAAAAATATTAAAAAAATATTAAAAAAAAAAAAAAATCAAAAAGAAAAGCAGTGTCCCACTAGTGAAAACCACGCAATTGTGGCACTTTGGACAAGTCCTTGGGTGAAAACCGGTTTACGGCCTCGGGAGGATTCGTTGTTCACAAGCATTACGTATTAGAAGGGTAGTTGTCTTTTCTGGACTGGTTCTACCTTGAGTTTCCTTGTGCACACCATCTAGTCCAGCCTTGATCCGGCTTTGCCTTCTTCTATTAAATCTGTAAGGATGTGGTCTTTCATTATTTCCCATCTTACGCTGGGGGCAACTCAACGAATTCACCTTCTTGTTCATAAGCGCGTGGCTTACCCTTGTATATTCTCCACCTAATGCTGGGGGCATCCATGCTTTCTTGGTTACCTGCACATAGCTTTGGAAAACTATTAAAAACACAAAAACAATAGAAAATTGTTTCACAAAACACAAAAACAATAGAAAATTGTTTCACAAAACACAAAAACAATAGAACATTGTTTCGAGAAAACACAAAAACAATAGAAAATTGTTTCACCAAACACAAAAACAATAGAAAATTGTTTGATAAAACAAAAAACAATAGAACGTTGTTTGAGAAAAACACAAAAACATTAGAACATTGTTTCGAGAAAACAACAAAAACAATATATATATATATATATATATATATATATCAAAAAAATCTAAAAACAAGGCAAAATTTTTCAAAAAATTCCTAAAAAGTAAAACACCCTACAAAATGGTAACTTGCTTCTTACGGTTTGAAACTTGTGTCTTGCGCATGGTATTTTCTCCATATCCTATTGGTTTGTCTCACATCTTCCCCGATTAATATGACTCGTGGATCACCGGATTCATAACCATTCACAAAAGCTAAATTTGCTTGCTTAAATGCATACTACTGGGGCACTTTTGGTTGCACAGTCTTTGTTTCGTTGCGCCTGAAATGCTTTTCATGGACCCCGTGTCCATTTTCATTTCCCCTTGCATGTATCCTTGCTTGGGGCATCATTTTTAACCCTTTTCGTCAATCACGAACTTGTGGATCTCTTCAACACTGATAATAAAACATTTGTACAACTATCTTGACCGTTGTTGGGTTAGATATGTGCGTTTGTACTTGTTTTCCTGTTAGATGAGCTTGTTTCCTTCTCGTATTGCATTGCATTATTGTATGTTGCGTGGAGTTGGTATTTTCAGCAATGGACAATTGTTCATATTATGGCTTTTCATGTCATTCTACCTTTGTCGTATGCTTATATTTTTCATAAGGACCGATGATGTAGTTCTATGGCAATATGATGACATCAAATTTGTTCCCGAACAAATAAGCGGCTAGAGGTTAAGCTCTTCTCTCCCCTCATCCATATTTCTTCTACACCACTTCCCTTTCACCCCTAATTCTCCCTCTCCTCGGGGCATCCTGCCTTGTCCCCATTCTTCTGCCTACTTCTCACCTTTTTCGATCGTCAATCGAGTTCTTCTATCACCCCATCGACACTCGAGGGGGCATCTCTCCCTCCTACTAATTTTTCTTCCATCTCTTCAAAATCTCTTTTGTCTACTATCTTTGAAGTGGCATCACTTATGCCACCCCAAAGAGGGGCAAATGTAGACACCTATAATTACGCCCAAGCAATTTAAATACTTAAATTGTGCTAATTATCCCCTTTCTCGCAAATCAATGACATATCGTCAAAGGCACTCATTTTCCCTCATATCATCATTAATTAATTACACTAAGCTAATTAATTAAGTTGCTTATCCAACAAATACCCTAATTAACGACCTTCCGTTAATAAATCACCCCTTCTACCTAGACTAATTAATTATTATTAATTAATTAGCTTTCCTTCCATTTAACCAATAAATCAATATTTAAATGATTTAATCCCCTTATAATAGCCCAAATCACACTAATATTCCTCTAATTGGCTTCATAAGCTTAAACCTACCTATTAATTAATCACCTTTGATTAATTAAAATACCCCCAACTCCCATGACTTGCTAAACATGTATTAAACCCTTCTAAAGTAAGGTTACCTTTAATAAAGCAACCTTATCCATTCCTAATCATGTTTTACCTTTATCCCACATTCATGAGAATGTGTTGAATCCTTTATCCTTTGGGCTATATAAAGAGCCCTCCACCTACCTTTTTACTTACACCTAAACTTTCTAAGAGAGTAAATGCAAAGCATATAGCAAAGAGACTAAGAGCTTGCACCTTGCCCTTTTGAGAGTTCATCATCTTGAAGAGTTAAGCCTCTTTCTTAAAGTGCTTGGGTCATATGGGAGGTGTCAAAAGGGTCTTGTAGCCCAACTTTGATTAGCCCCCATTCCTAGGTTCTTGGAGCATTAAGGACAACTATTTTGATAGCCATGGAGCTTACTTAGGTCCATTCATTTATTTGTTGTTAGAGAATAGAGGAGTTTAGATATTTAGCATTGTTAGTTTCAAAGTTTGTATTGATGAATGCTAGCATCTAACCCTTGTTTAATTCTTATCATGATGGTGTTTATGCTTTGTTTTAGCTAAATTGTAGAACTATTTTAGGTGGTAGTTCTTGCTTCATTTGATTTAGCATTAAGCAAATTATACATGCACACATTCATGTTCATCGAAGAAATAAGATATATTCATTTTATCCTCTTCTCAAGTTCAATTTGAAAATCTTAAATATATTTTCACACAAGGGTTATGGTTGAGAAGATTAATAGTTTTATTTAAGAGAGGTTTATAATGCCCTGTCGACGTTACTCTAGATCATACTTCACCGACCTTGTTGCTAAGTGTTGAATGTTGTTGTGCTTTCATTGATCATTAGTTGGCTTCACCCTTGTCATAGAAAATAATTAGCATCCTCCCTCTTCATCATTCCTTCTTGTGTTGTTGTTGATGTTTCTAATTTTGGCCCCCACAACGTCCATTATGATTTTCGTATTAAAGGATAATCATGTTCTTGAATTGTTGAGCTTGACTTTCTGTCATTATTAATATGAATAATAATAATTTTTTCAATAAAAATTATTTTATATTAATAATTTTATTTTATTGTCGATTGTAATCGATATTAATATTAATTATCTCTATTTCATTTTGTTGTATCGTTTTGATCGCTCCCATAGACCGAACCTCATTTCATGCTAAAGAAAGGATTACCTGTCATGGAGTCATGGTTGGTCATTGCCTCGTGTTTTATTTTGAAATGTCAACCTCTAGTTTTCTCCCCCTTGGTCAATTAGGCATGCATTTGTGTTGTTTTAATCGTTTAAATTAAAGGAAAATATGATTTTTTTTTTCTTCAAGCATGCCAGTTTGTATGCAATTTAAACTTCTTGGTTGGCGTAGGTTTATTGGGTTCCTTTCTTCCTTGGTTTCTATCTTGTGAATGCGTGAAAGTGGAGGGAAGTTGTGTGTGGCACAAGTTTTGTTGGGGCTATTAATTAATGCCCAAATTTTAACTCATCCACCTACCACCTCTCACCATTTAGCAACGACCTCGTCCTAGTTGTGTGGCCTTCTCCAAATGGGAACTACCTTTGCTGGGAACTTTCTTTTCCTTACCTCACTTTGCTAAGAATTTGGTTATTAGTTGACAGTTGGTAGAAATTATTCTCTATCTTTATTGCCTTTCAATGCGTATTGATGAGAGGTGTCTGACACATTTTGTGGGACGCATTTTGGGGGAAGAAAAATCTAATTCCTTGGTTCAGCCGCATACATGTAGTTTTTTCCCATTTTTGACCTGCTCTACTATTCCCTTCCACTTTGGAATATGGATCCATCCTTGTTGCTCGAGATTGGCCCTTATTTTTAAAGAAGATGAACTTCCTTGTCTAGACACATGTTCTTTTGGGGAACAATTACACATTGAGTGAATTTGAGGAAGCTCCATTCAGGCATGTTAAGTCTATGTACACACCAAAATTGGGTCACACTCTCCTTGGTCCCCCGTCAAATAAATACCTTGAACACATTCACCTAACCATGGATCCCTTCACCCCACTTTAATATTAATTTAATTATTTAAATTAAATTAATTCATTATCCTCACCATATTTATTATTTAAATATCCTAATTGAGATAATGCCCACACATCCACCTCATCTAGCCACCTCACCCTAAGACCTATTCTTAGTAAGTTGCCATAACTAACTAAGACATACCCAAATGCTAAAAATCAATGCCTACATTCCTACTAACAACATTCCTACATGTGAGAAGGTAGCTTCTAGTCTACTCCACTAGGAATAAACAAAACAAGATCCCAAAAAATGAAACGGATCTACCTAGTTTAGTAAACCAAGAAATCCCACCCTAACCGATGCTGGTTACCCTTAACCATCACCGGTTAAGCCGAGAACCACCGTCGATTACCATTTAACTCCTAAAACAACCTTATTTCGAGGTTGGCAAATTTCTAAGAAAGAGGGACATCTTAAGAGAACAAGTGATGAAACTAGAGATGCATGCAAGGCGTGAGCCAACATCGTACAAGCATCGATCACTCATATCCAGAAAAACATCAATTACATAGCCACCTACCTTTGTGGGAGCCTCAGGGAATAGCCAACACTACACCAAGTCCATTAGATCACCCACTATTACTAACCAAGTATCACACTCATACGAACATTAAGTCTCGCTAACTCGCATTGAAAGCAGATCATTTTACATTTGTTATTAGTTTTTGCTTTCATTTCCATTTCCCACCATTTTAGCTCCATGTAAAATCAACCAGCTCTTTACCCGCACCATCGAACTATCCATATTTGGATTTTCATCATTTCGGCATCTCCAAGATCTATACAAATCTCTTCATTTCCTTCCACCTTTATTTAATACCAAATCTATCACCTAACCAAGTATTATTGAGTTGTCACTCGTGATTCCCCCATACCGACGCGATCACCCATAACCGTCATAGGTTAATCTCAACCGGTCGAGTCACCCATAACCGAACACGAGTTAATCTCAACTGCGAAGTTAGTCTCTGTGTCTTTTATCAAAAACCCAGATCAGAGCCTAAGACCACCACCAAATACCCTAAACTAACTGAGATATGACCCTAACCAATAATAACAAGTATCCGACAAAGTGACCTTGACCTTCGATTCAATCATAGCTTAGCTTGTGAGTGAATTTGCTTATTGTATATGAATGAGATACCTAAATCATTTTAACTACAGTAGGATTTACTTTATTACTAGCATTAAGTTGTTTTAAATAGTGGATTGATAGCCATCAAGGAAGTATCACACTTCCCGGATCTAGCACACACTAGGAAGTCCACTACACATATTGTTTAAGTTTTATTTGGTGGTCATTCATTCCATTTCGTAGTTCCTCCAAGAAAAAGGAAGTTCTCATGATCATTTTTGGATTCCTAAGTCATACACATGCAACAACCTATCAACCAACATTTTGATAGGTATTTTTCCTACACCCATTACTCCTATCTATTTCCTAATTTTCAAGAAATTTCTAAGAATTGGGTGGGAAAACATTTTGGCACGCTTGGTGGGAACCATTCGGGGTTCCTTGCATTCATTCATTTCTAGGTGAAAAGTTACATGTTTGTTTCCTTTCCAAAAGGTTCTTACATTTAAATTTCTCCCCTAGAATCATCTCTTCTTCTATTGTCTAAAAGTAATCATACTTTGGTGCTTAAAATGAACATTTCTTCTATTTCATTTGCATTGCATTAGTGAAGGATCATACTCTCTCCTTTTCCTCTTATTGTTTCATCAAATTCCATATTTTGATTTGGGCTTAAAAATCATTGCATTTCATTCTACTTTTCTGCATTAGCTCACATTAATTGAGGGCAACCTATATGCTAGAAGTGATTCCTAGCTGATGGTTGATGAATGAATCATAGAGAAACACTTCTTTCTCTTTCTGTTTCTCTAAGTCTTACCAAACCTCACAAAAAATTAAAAATATACACATTCTTAAACAACATCT
Organism: Taxus wallichiana var. yunnanensis; assembly: GCA_018340775.1. Classification (NCBI taxonomy): domain Eukaryota; kingdom Viridiplantae; phylum Streptophyta; class Pinopsida; order Cupressales; family Taxaceae; genus Taxus; species Taxus wallichiana. The sequence goes on from CM031233.1 coordinate 261,810,602, forward strand.
TTCCCCGGAAGAAGGCGTATAGGTGATCACACGATCACTACATAGTGGGCACCTAGCTCACTTTGCTATGTCGAGTCATACTTGAGCAAGGCTACCCCCACCATAACATACTTGAAACCTCTCCTTGTAGATTTCCTTCTTCATAGGAATCCATCCTCACCAAAAAAAATTATTCTACAGTTCATGAGTCAATCCTTAAAATAGCATAAGCTAAACAAACATAATAAAAAAGCACTCTTAGGATTGTATTTTTCTTAGTGTTTCTTCTTGGCTTGCATTTTGAGGTGAGAGGTCACGCTCTTCATTTTTCTTATTTTCTCCTTGCACACTCCTCATCACAGTTGGTGTATTCCAGCTTTATCTGAGTGTGCCTGGGCCATATTTTCATCATTCCCTAATTAGGGTTTGATTCCACATCAAATTTTAATTCACAACCACATTTTCTTCATCACTGTTTCAATTTCACAGTGATAAGTGTCGGTTTAGTGACCATCGTCGGTTACCCTCTTATTGTCATCGGTTATACCCAACCGGTGTTGGTTCACTATTATTTTGGTTGACCTACCCAAAAGGACACATATTCATCTTCTTTGACCATTTAGAGTCTCTGTAACTCTCATCAAATTCACTTTACTAGTAAATCTCATCAACATTTTGCATACCTGGTAAATTTGGCCTTATACCTTATTTTTGACCAGTTGTCTACTTTCCACAGTGACTAGCAGTGGTTACCTATGACCAGCGTTTGTTTACCCTAACCGACATCAATTATCTTGTGTCATATTTTAAACTAACATTTTAGCCACAATTCACCTACCACCATCTATTTATTCTACCTGTGTTATATTTCTATGTCACGACAAAATCTATCTTACCTCGTTAGTACTGTTCACATGGTACTTGACGCATCAACAAGCAAGAGCCATCATATTCCACACCAGTTGTAAATCACTCCCACCAAGCTCTTCATCACCTTCCATTTTATCACCCACCATGGAACCTATCCAACCTATCTCTATCACTCTTTGGAGATGAGGAGTTCGCATGAATCCTTGACCAAAACCCTGTTACCTTGTAGTATTATCTTTCCCACTTGTCCACTCGAGATGCCTCAAAGTCATTTGATATATGGCATGACCGTATCTTTCCCCTCGACACTCGCTCCTACTCTGCGGTATCCCCATCCGCTCCGCACTTCTTACATCTAGCTTACCCCTAATCATTTCATAAGCTAGGCCACCCTATACCCTCTATGACTACCGTGGCACATCTCCTACATCTATTGTACTACCACATCCACTATACCTTTGCCAACCACCTAGAATACAACCTCATCCATGCCTATTGTCTCTCATATACTCATAGCTACACTACTAACCCCCAAAGTGTTGGTGACACCTACCCCTTTTCAAAACGCTGTTTCTTTATATTCCACAATCGTTAGCCCCCATTACCACTAGGCTCGCCACAACCCTTCAACCTCCATATACATACTATCGAAGCCTCCTGTTTCATCTGTTATTCACTCTGGGTACGTACCCCTTATTTCACCGCCTCCTTCTCAATCCACTGTGCGCCCGCACCATGTACTTTGGAATGTCGCCTGTCATATGCCCAACACCAAACCTCTTATGCTACATAAGAGGCATCCATCCATCACAACCTACCAATGACCTAATCAAATTAATGATGGACAAGATGTAGACATTGGAGGCATCAGTTTCTAGCTCCCAAAACACTCTCACCTACGACAAGATTTGTAATGAGCCTATACACCCATCCATTCCTATTCGTCCATACCCCATGCATTGGGAAATGCCTAAATTCAACCATTTCAATAGCAAGGAAGACCCTCAACAACATTTGTGGTCTTTCAAACATGGTTGCTACCTAATTGCTACGATGATGCTTTACTCTTGAGGACCTATCCCATGTCTTTGATTGGAAGATTTGTATAGTGGGTTGCTAGACACTCTATATTTTCATTTAATTAGGTGGCCCAAGCCTTCTTGGATCACTTCTCTATAGATATCATTAAGAAGGTTACCATTATTGAGCTATACTCCATGTTTCGATATGATGATGAATCTATCATGAGATTTCGTTTCTCATTTGGCGTAGCCTCGATCAATCAACTCACATTCTAACTACTGTAAACTGAACTCATCGATCTCTTCATGCGGTTTGTGCTAGAAATATCTCATCGACCTTGCAAGTCCAAACTTTCTGAACCTTCTACGAAGCATTCACTATAGCACAAAAGATAGAGATTCGGGCCATTGAAGAGAAGAAAATCCAATTACGCAATAAAAATTTGGCATTGAAGTCGAATGATATCTCTTCTTCTTCCAAACCATAGAACTATTATTCAAAGGCCAAGGCCACTAACACAAGGGACCACTAATGCGGTGGTACTTAAGGCTAGTCCCTCATCAAATCTCTCACCCATCTAGAATTTTCAATTCAAAAAGAACAACGGAAATACATCCCACTTGGGAGCCTTATTCTTTTGTCTTAGAAAATCTCATTAAAGTTGGGGCAATCACCCTTCTACCTATAAAACCACACACTAGTTTTGACTCTTCTTGCCCCACACCCGCATGGTATAAATAACATGAATTCTATAACTATCATTGAGTAACTCGATCACAGGTGAATGAAATTACATCACTTTCAAAAACAATGTCCAAGAAATGCTTGAGAAAGGCGAGTTAACCGTGGATAATCCTAACACACCTGCCAATAAAAACCTACACATATTCAAGAATCCTTTTCCTAATCATGCCCCTTCATCTTATCAAACTGGAGAAACCTCAACTCATGATATCCATACCCACAAAGTCCACGATATTTTAAGTGATGCACCCGTTGCTTCCGAATTACCTTATATTCATTCCATAGAGGAAATTTTATCCCAAAGTCTTCCACCTACACTTGAACCCACTTTACCTATTCCTCCACCCATGAGAGGAACACCGTTCACCTCCTTCCTCTCATGTGGAGGAGCTTTCATTAATATCAGGCTATTTCATCTTTAGCTTCTCCACTTAGAGAGCCATCACCCACATTACTTCTTCAGTCCATGAAGGATACTTGTTTATCTCCTCCACCCACAGAGGAGTACCCATCTTCTCCTCCACCTACAGAGGAGTACCCATTTTCTCCTCCAACTATCAAGGATCCAATGGAGATACCTTTTCCTCTAGGTGAACATTTTCTATTAGCTACCCAAGATCTTGTAGACCTACTTTCGCCTCTCTTACCCACGGAAGCTAAAGCTAGCTAGTTCCCCATCTCTAAGACACATTTTACGGGAATTACCATTAGGTACTCATCAAACTCACCTATAGACATGTCATTCTCACATTTATCCGATCACTTAGATTATGTGGATAGAGCTTTCTTGTGGGGGTGTATTCTCGCTTTCTATCTCAATAAAAATGTAGATGTCACTTGATGGCACTTCCACTATCGACCCAAAGATATTTCTACCAATTGAACCAAATGAAACCACCGCTATAAAAAATTCTTCCACAACACCCATCACAACTCAACCTATACCCTCATCTGAACCCAACATATATCTAAATCCAAACCCGCACCTACATCATCTTCCTTGAATAAACCTATTACTACCTTACGGGTCACCCTAACCACTAACCTTACTCATCCACCTATCCAACTAGGTTTATCTACATCCTCCACAAATCAACACTCAACCTACTCTAGTACCCAAATAGAAGAACCAAACCCAAAGAACTCACACCCCATTTGCGCCGATGATCCTTGCACTAATCGTACCTTCATCAATTACACCTGCATTGCATCTATCTTAGGACCCCAACCTTCCAACATCGATAAGAAACCTCCAACCATTAATAAACCAAAACACAATAGCCCATTCCTTCCTCATGCACTTCTAACATAACAACCCAACCCGACACGACTTACACACGCACTGCAACATCTTTACCACCCACACCTCTAATACCCTCAAACCTCTTCACTACCCACTACACTTTAGTCTTTATCCATCACACCCCCTCATGGCCCATGTCATCTACCTTCAAAACACCTCCATTACCCCCATGGGTCACTCACCCCCTCTTCCCCATCCATTTTTCCTCTAGATCTCATACACCCATATCAGCTTTTGACCCAAGAAGGTGCAACCTAAGAAAAAAATCATACCCTCCAATAAGGTAGTCAAAACAACCACACACCCTCCCGCCAAGCCACCTACCATACCCCTACCCAAGCAAACATGACCAACACCCAATACCACACCTACACCCAAAAACATAGCTCGACCCCCCTCCTACAAAGACCATTCCACAACAATCACCGCATAAAATGCCCAAACCCACTTTCACTTCCCATTGGAACTCACTAGTAGGGTCTTATGCCAAAATCTTAACCAACCTCCTTGAGAATTTTTCATCACATTACCTCCGCTCACCTTATCACCCCTCAAACCCAAGCCAAAAGAAAATTTTAGTGTCATCAAATTCATTCATCAAAAGTCCATCAAAAGCCAAGCTATCACCGACCAATTGGCTAGCGCATATATTTCCTGGGATCAACCCTCTAATATTGAATTTCCGGATGAGTCAATTTCTACCCTTTCCTGCAGACAAACCCTCTTACCAAATGAAAATATTCTTCGATGGTTCCAAGTGTCAGGCGTGGGGGTGGGGCTGGTGTTATCCTCCTCATCTTCACTGCAAGCTTGATGGTGAACCCATGGCTTTGTCTTTCAAACTTGATTTTGATTGTACAAACAATATTTCAAAATATGAAGGACTCGTATTAGGTCTCCAAGCTGCCTATGCCCTAGATGTCAAATCAATCAACATCTTTGGTGATTCTCAATTGGTTATAAACCAAGTCAATGGTATATACCAATGTCACAATGAGATACTTCAAAAGTATAAACATCATGTAGACATACTTTTTACCACCTTCGACCGTTTCAACCTTCAAACTCCCCCCATTCAACCAAAAAAGGAGTTTATAGATATCATGGCCTACTTAGCTTCTCAAATACCTTCTTCGCCTACCAATTCTAAAATATTTTCACATACATAGACTCCAATCACCCTTGTATTTACCTTGTGATGTTTACTCCATCAGAAATGCTACCCCGCCTCGAGTGACCTTTGGTATAAACAATACTCTTTCGACTATCTTTCTCTCTCCATCTCTTACCCCCGATCTCACCCAGTAATGGACAACACACATTCCTTAAAGAGGTCTCTCTTGTTATGCCATCTCCGGGAGGCCTCCTCTATAAGTGCGGCTTTGATGGTATTCTCTTATGTTGCCTCATGAGTTCTTAAATTCTTTATACAATTAAGGAAGTTCATTATGGCATATGTGGAGGTTACTTCATCACCTTGTTATTTCTAAGCGTATTCTTCACATAAGCTATTACTATCCAACCCTCAACCATGATTGTTGTGACTATGTCAAATGTTGTGTAAAATTCCAACAACATACCAACCTTCATCATACACCCATTCACACCTTACACGTCACCCATGACCTTTGGCCCTTCTCTTAATGGGGTTTGGATCTTTTCAAGAGATCAAACCTTATTATTCCCAATGCCATCAATGGCTCATCACCATTACCGAATACTACACAAAATGTGTTGAATACATACCACTCATCTCTACGAAAGCCAAGAAAATATGTGAGTTAATCAATCATCACATCATTTTTTTCTTTGGTGTTCCTCATCGCCTCATCACTGATAATGGAAAATAATTCAAAAATAAAACCTTGCAAAAAAATTTACGATGCCTTCAAATTCATCTAAGTTTCTTATTACCTTATTCCCATAAACCAACGGCCAAGCCAATCCACTACCTTTAAAAAATTCTCATGAAAGTAGTTAATGATAATAGGAAGGATTGTCATACACACATTTATTTTTCCCTATGGGCATACTGCACTAGTATTCATACTTCCATTGTTGTCACACCCTTTTCTTTGGACTACGGTATAAAGGATGTTCTACCTCTTGAAGTCTAGATTCCCTCACTCTGCATTTATCTCCATGACATGCTCAATGATGACAAATTTCGTTAGGACCGTTTAGCACAACTTGAGTTATTAGACAAACGTTGTCTTAACGCTCTTGACCACCTTCAAGTTTACCAAAAATGTATCAAACATGCCTATGAAAAATGTGTCCATGAACAAACCTTCCAAGTTGGTGACCTTGTTCTGAAAGAAAATCAACATGTAACTAAAGTAGAAAAAAGTAAACGGGGAAAATTTTCTCCTAATTGGCTTGGACCATACATCGTGACCCATACTTATGGATTAGGTGCTTATCATTTATCTTCACTCGATGGTAAACCCGAACCTGAGCCCCTTAATGCCTTGCATCTTCGACCATTCTACTATTGAATTTTAGTCCTACATCACTTTTTGCCTCTTTCCATGCTCATCCATCGAGCGTTATCCACTTCTTATACCTCACCGAAGACTAAACAAGAATCATGTGTGTATTCATCACTTGTTATCTTTGCTTGAATATGTGTACCACAATGCTGCACATAGCATGATTCTTAGGGATACTTTTCATCTACCTTTAGATGAGATCCGATGGTCATTTCACCCTAATTCCTGAAACAAGAATCTTCCTCTTCACCTTGGTCTTGTCCATGACTCCAAAACCATTACATGGGACCCAACTCCTTGAGTCAAACTTCTAATAAAAAGATGACTCCCTCAAAAGGACATCTTCCTCTCGACAATTGTTGCTATAAATAGAATGCTCCTCAAATGATAGTTATATAAGGCTCTTTAAAAAAAAAAAACAAGATAAATTAAAGCTTCCCGCATCGATCACTTCACGAAGACCTCGAGGAGTTAATTTCCTCATCCCATATAGACTTCCACATCGATCATTCTATCTCAAATATCAAGTCAAAAAATAAAAACTTTTTTGGCATGGACTTACCCATTGTGACCTTGGATCTCTTGCCCAAAGAGCATGCTACCTCATACCATATCCAAATTCACCACCTTTCACCCCTCTCACCATTCACACTTCCATTTCCTACCGCCTCAAGGGACCTCTTGGAAACCATGACACTTGGTGATCATGTGAATACCTTTCACCCTTAGAATAATAAATCATGTAATGTATTTAGGGTCTCACATTCGTTACCTCCTCCACGGTATGACCTACTCGGTATGACCCTAACCAATCGGGTAGATTTCTTTCCTCCTATTATCTTTTAACTTTCTTTATTATGTATTGATTACCTTATACAATAATTGGTCCTCAATGCTTCCTTTTGGGGTAATATTTATTATATTTGTGGAGCTTGTTTTCACGTTAGAGTGTGTTACACCTTCTATGTGTTACACTCGGGTATTTTTACGGTGATCTTGCTCACCGGGTGAGTGGGTCGGGGGTTCGAGGGTGAAGCCCCAAAGTAAATTTTCATTGGTGGTTTATTAACCCATGGGTAATGGGTAACCACATGGGTTGTTTTTGGCCCATGGTTTTTTACCCATTGTTTTGATACCCATGGTTTTTGTGCCATGGTTTTGATACCCATGGTTTTTTATCAAACTACTTAAGCAATTGTCTATTTATATGGTCTTATGCATATGATAGATAGACAAGCAAATGTATTGCAGATGTGTTTTGAATTCAGGTGTGAATTCTATAGAGTTTGTTGAGCATAGCTCCAAACGGATCTGGGTATTATATTGAGAGAGTGGAGGCTTGTAATAAAATATGAGCAAGTGATTCTTGGTGGACATAGCCCAAATTAGGTGAACCACATTAAATCTTATCTCTCTATGTTGTGTTATTTATTTTGCACTTTTATTTGAGATCTGTAATATTTTATGCATATTAGTTTCTACTATTGCGATTCTGTAAGGGATTATTCCACATATTTTATCTCTTATTTCCTAACAATTGGTATCAGAGCCTAGTTTGGTTTGCTGAAGTGTTGAATCACAGGGAAAGTTTTATCTTGAGTGGGAGCTATGGTAGATGATGGAAGATCTAGGGTTGATAAATTCAACGGGAAGAATTTCAGTCTTTGGAAGATGCAGATGGAAGATTACCTTTATCAGAAGGATCTTTATACTCTGCTATCTGAGAAGGTGAACAAACCCTCAAGTATGATGGATGTGGATGGGATTTTTAGATTGAAAGGCACTTGGAATGATCCGGTTGTTCTTGCATCTTCGGTATTATTTAATGTTTCAAAGGAAAAGACTACAAAATAACTGATGGATGCAATAGAGAAGTTGTATGGAAAACCTCTACCTCTAATAAGATATTTTTAATGAAAAAGTTGTTTAATATGAATATGGATGAGAATAGTTTAGTAGCGAGATCATTTAAATGATTTCAATACGGTTGTGAATATGATATCTTTGGTTATAATAGAATTTGATGAAGAAGTTAGGCTTTATTAATTCTATGCTCTTTACTTAAAAGTTGGAATAGCACTGGTAATGGCGGTAAGTAAATTGGTTCCAGCATAACTTAAAGTTGAAGTTTGAGGATGTTATAGGGGTGATTCTAAGTGAGGAAATGTGAAGAAAAATCTCGGGAATCTTCTACTTCAGGAATGCTTTAACAAAGTGGAAACTAGAGGGAGACAAAAGAATAGAGAAACCGTGGAAATTCAAAAGATTGGGCAAGGTCAAAATCCAAGAGCAATATTGTATGTTGGAACTATGGAAAGTCTAGGGCATGCGCAAAGAAGGACTGTTGGGAGCTTTAGGATAAGAAGAAACAACAAGAAGAAAAGAAGGTGGAAAATGTGGCATCAGTTAATTTATACCATGATGCTTTGATTCTTTCTTTACATAATATTACTGAATCTTGTGTTTTAGATTCATGGGCTTCTTTTCATGCTACTCCACATAGGCATTATTTTGTTGATTATGTTTAAGGGGATTTTATGCATGTTTTTCTTGGTGATGATGAGCCTTGCGGTATAGTTGCAAAAGGTCTTTTTGGGTTAAGATGTAGAATGGGAATACATGGCTATTGATGGATGTCGACATGTACCTACATTCATGAGAAATTTGATATCGGAGGGGTAATTGGGAAGTGATGGTTGTCTTATGATATTTACAATTGAATCTTGGAAGGTTACTAAGGGTGCTCTTGTGGTGGCAAGAGGTAAGAAGGTTGAACCTTGTATTTATTCATCGATAGTACTAATGATTGTAATCTTGTGGCTTCGATGCATATGCAACATTATGGCACTATAGGCTCGGTCATATGACCTATAAGGGCATGGACATCATAAAAAGGATTTTCTTGGATATACAGAAATAGGTTTAGAGTTATGTGAGGACTACATATATGGGAAACAAAAGTGAGTAAGGTTTCTCAAGGTTGGACCTATAAAGAAAGAGAGTAAGTTAGAGCTGGTGCATTCTAATGTGTGGGGGCTAGCTTAGGTATCATCTCTTGGGGGTTCAAGTTATTATGTTACTTTTATTGATGATGCAACAAGAAAAGTTTGGGTTTATTGTATTAGAAACAAATCTGATGTATTTGACACTTTTGTTAAATGGAAAGCCTTGGTAGAGAATGAAACAGGTCTTAAGCTAAAATGTCTCAGGTCAGATAATGGAGGGGAGTATTGCAGCAATGAATTTAATGATTACTGTTGTAAGAATGGAATCCGCAGGAAAAAGATAATTCCAGGAACTCCACATCGAATGGGGTATCAGAAAGGATGAATAGAACAATAATGGAATGTGCTAGGAGCATGAGGTTACATGCAGGACTGCCTCTTTCTTTTTGGGTAGAAGTAGTGAGCATAGTTGTGTACTTGATAAACAGAGGACCCTTAAGTTCTTGGATGGAGGCATACCCGAGGAGGCTTGGTATGGTAAGAAAGTTGATTATTCATTTCTTAGAGTCTTTGAATGTGAGGTGTTTTTCATATAGACAAGGATGATAGGACCAAGCTAGAGGATAAATCGAAAAGTGTACTTTCATTGGTTATGGTGGTGATGACTTTGGATTTAAATGTTGAGTATTAAGGACAAGAAAATCATTCGGTCTAGGGATGTGGTCTTTAATGAGAAAGTCATGTATAAGCAATAGTTGTAGGAAAATAGGAAGAATCAAAGAAATAATATGCATTGGTAGAGGATCTTCCAGATGGGACAGTGACCCATGAATCAGTTCAAGAACCGACTCAACAGAAACCCAAACTCCTACAAGTGAGGAGTTCTTCTAGGTAAGAAAAGAACACGAACGTTTTTCTCCTTCTCTTTATTATTTATTACTCGATTATAGTGGAGAGCCGGAGAGATTTGATGAAGCAATGCAGTAGATGCCAATAAGAAGTGGGAGCAAGCCATGGATGAGGAGCATAAGTATCTCATGGAGAACTAGACTTGGAATTTGGTGTAGCTAACCTTGGAAGGAAAAAGAGCATTGTAGAACAAGTGGGTGTATAGAGTTAAAGACGAAGAAGGAGGAAAGAAAATATATAAGGCCTGGTTGGTGGTCAAGGGGTTTGCACAGAAACAAGGTATAGATTTTGATGAGATCTTTTCTCCTGTAGTAAAAATGACTTCTATTAGAACTGTTCTTGGAATAGTGGCAGTAGAAGACTTGCACTTAGAATAGTTAGATGTAAAGATTGCATTTCTCCATGGTGATTTGGAGGAGGAGCTATATATGCAGCAGCCAAAAGGATATGAAGTCAAAGGTAAAGAGGAGATGGTGTGCAAACTAAAGAAGAGCTTGTATGGCCTGAAACAAGCTCCACGTCAATGGTATAAGAATTTTGATAGCTTCATGATGGAGCAAGGTTATATCAGATGTCATTCTAACAATTACGTGTACACAAAGAAATTTGAGGATGGAAGTTATATTATCCTGTGTTTGTATGTTGATGACATGTTGGTTACAAGTAAAAACATGCAGGAAATAAAAGTACTCGAGATAGGATTTGGGGGCAACTAGACAAATCCTTTGTATGAGGATAACTCAAGATAGGAAGGAACTTTTATCTCAGGAAGAGTACATTAAGAAGGTATTGGATAGGTTTAACATGCAGGATGCTAAACTGGTTGGGACTCCTTTGGTAGGCCATTTTAAGTTATCAAAGGAGTAGTGTCCCAAGACAGAGCAGGAAAGAAACCAGATGTCCAAGGTACCTTACTCATCAACAGTTGGTAGTTTGATGTATGCTATGGTGTGCACTAGGCCTGATATTGCCCATGCAGTGGGAGCTGTGAGTAGATTTATGAGTGATCCAGGTAAAGAGCATTGGCAAGCAGTAAAGTGGATCCTTTGGTATTTGAGAGGGACCATGGGGACAATTTTACGCTGAGTGGATCGAGACTCCACTTTACGTGGTTATGTAGATTCAGACATGGCTGGAGATGTAAATAGTAGGAGGAACACGATAGGTTATATTTACACTGTAGGTGGGACAAGAGTAAGTGGATTTCATAACTACGAGAGTTGGTGGCTTTGTAAACCATG